>NC_069442.1:36060128-36115032 GCF_026875155.1 Cherax quadricarinatus
CTGAGCCTGGAAGACGAAGCACTTTACTGGCCTAGTGAAGACGAAGCACTTTACTGAGCCTAGTGAAGACGAAGCACTTTACTGAGCCTAGTGAAGACGAAGCACTTTACTGAGCCTAGTGAAGACGAAGCACTTTACTGAGCCTAGTGGAGAAGGAGCACTTTACTGACTGTAGTGGGGAAGGAGCACTTTACTGACTCTAGTGAAGACGAAGCACTTTACTGAGCCTAGTAGAGCATAATAATGTAGATTTAGAGTGTTGCTTGTTGAATGAGACACCAACGCAACATATGGGAATCTTTACTGAGGAAACCTTACGCCACACAGTGGATTCATCAGCCCAATACAAAGAAAAAACAGTGTAAATAGAGGAGGAGTTTGAGGTAATCAGTCCCCAGCCTGGCATCAATGTGTTCCGTCTATCAGTCAAGACTAGACTGATAATATCGACTCCTCAATAAAGATTCCCGTACTTTGCTGCTGTAGTCAGATTTATTTCGATAATTCTGTACCAAGACAAACAAAGAAGGGTGCCAAGAAGGGTGCCAGGGCCCCTTCAGTTCAGCTGGAGAGTGCCAATGCTCCTTCCTGAATTGTCTCTCATGTAATTACAAAAGAATGTCTCTTTTGATCGGCTTCAAACCTTAGGCACGGGTGCATATTATTAGAAAGTATTTTTCTATTGATTTTGGGCTGTCTGGATGCCAGTTTGTCAATTTTAAAGCAATTTTTTGTCAAATATTTTTTTCTTATATAATGAAGAATTTGAAAAAACGTATAAATGAAAAAGAAAACTGAAAAAAATATATAAATTCTCGCTTTTAGTGTTTTTTTTTTTAACTTAACGAGAATAGACACTTATTATCGGAATAGTCTCAGCAACAATTTAAAGTGAGAGTATACCTTAGATAGGGTGAGGGTATACCTTAGATAGGGTGAGAGTATACCTTAGTGTGAGAGTATACCTTAGATAGGGTGAGAGTATACCTTAGATAGGGTGAGAGTATACCTTAGATAGTGTGAGAGTATAACTTAGATAGGGTGAGGATATACCTTAGATAGGGTGAGAATATACCTTAGATAGGGTGAGAGAATACTTTAGATATGGTTGAGGGTTGAACCTGGCTGTGGGACGCGAGAGTGCAATGGACAAGTGAAGTAGCAGCAGCAGCAACACTCACAGGACGAGTCATTCTTGAGTTTCCCCAGCACTCGGGCTTCGGCCCAAAGCTGGGGTGTGGCTCGAAAAGAATCCTGCAGTGCTTGCTGCCTTAGCACCTGACATATCCTGCTGCTGTGCAGCTGCCGCACCCTTGAATCTTAGTGTGGGAGGGGTTTGTGGCAGCACAATGGTGCTAGGCCAGGGGACAGCTGGTCCCAGAAGACGTGGAGGCACTTGTACCACCTGCCATGGCAGACACTGGTCTAAGACACTCCCTCGACAGGGAGCCAAAGCTGGGACTCCACTAGGAAAAGGCCCTGGAAGCGCAATTATACCGGTAAACCTGCTGCAGTGACGGGCCGTGGGACGGTAACAGCACTTAGCCTGTAAATTCACATGCATATATAAAAAAATATCCATCAAATTGCATTTTTTGTTTTTTGAAGTTTAAGGCCGGCAATCTAGTTTCCCGAGACTCTCTACAACGGACTCAGCACATGGACTCCAGTCTGAGGGACTGATTACTTCACACTCCTCGTCTTCCACCGTCCTTATCTGTGTTGGAGTGAAGGAGTCGCTTCTGGGCGAAACGTTTCCATAATAAATATACAAGTGTATCAACATCCTGAACAACATTGATGGTCACACTCAGTGAGCGTGACACATCCTTGTTCAGTCTTACTCCATTCCTTCCTAACACCAGATCATCTCAGTTACCACTTCTTGCCCTTTTAATTACACTTTCCGTAATACCAAACCATTTCCTCATTTTCCGCCCTTTATTTGCATTACATTTACATAAGGCGTTAATCTCGAAATTATTTTCTACTGTTTCCAAAATGCCCCGGAACTATTATACACATTTTGTTGTTAGATTATAATCTTCTCCCGGAGTTCTTAACACTTGGATTGTTTCTTTCTCGTCTGATCTGTGATTTACTTTATCTTTCGCCTTCTGACACAGTCAACATTCTTGGGACAGGTAATAATGAATTTTTGAAAAGAATGGGAAACCTAGTGGGTGTTGAGCCATAGCTGTGTAACTCTGGTAAGCCAGTAGTTGGTCAGTCACTGATAACCAGCAACGGCAAGCCAGTGATTAGCCACTAATAACCAGCAACAGCAAGCCAGATTTTGCATAATCATTGTTGTAATAAAGTTGGTAGAATTACCGACAATATGTAAAGTAAAAGGACACAAGTGCAACTAATGTGACATTTATTGTGGCAACGTTTCGCTCTCCAGGAGCTTTATCAAGCCATTACAAACAATACATGGACACAGAGGGTATATAAAGGCTTAGAGTGAGGTGAATACTAGTGAGGTACCATTTCGATGTTCACTAGTGGTAGTAGTAGTAGTAGTGGTAGTGACAAAAGCAATTAATTCGTACATGAGTAAAAGGATATAAAAGCTATTACTTGGGTAACATAAAAATAGGTTGGACAAATATAAACTGGAATGAGGCAGGTTGTTTCAGTGTTCACTCTCTGTGCTTTGTGTAGTATAACAGGAGAGACTATGTGATGGCAGGGTTTACTGTTTTCAGGAGGATTCTTGCTAAGACTTCAGAGATGGTGAAGCTGCCGTTGTTTTGTTTAATGGTATTCGAAACAGCGATCAGTGCTGATTCAAGGCACTTGCGTGTGCGGAAATTAGTTTCTTTTATCACTAATTGGGCGTCTCTGAATTTCATAAGATGATTGGTGGAATTTCGGTGTTGTACCCGCCTCAATGAACACATATACGCATGTAGGAACGACAACTTTAACAACGCCTGTGTACAACACCGAAATTCCACCAATCATCTTATGAAATTCAGAGACGCCCAATTAGTGATAAAAGAAACTAATTTCCGCACACGCAAGTGCCTTGAATCAGCACTGATCGCTGTTTCGAATACCATTAAACAAAACAACGGCAGCTTCACCATCTCCGAAGTCTTAGCAAGAATCCTCCTGAAAACAGTAAACCCTGCCATCACATAGTCTCTCCTGTTATACTACACAAAGCACAGAGAGTGAACACTGAAACAACCTGCCTCATTCCAGTTTATATTTGTCCAACCTATTTTTATGTTACCCAAGTAATAGCTTTTATATCCTTTTACTCATGTACGAATTAATTGCTTTTGTCACTACCACTACTACTACTACTACTACCACTAGTGAACATCGAAATGGTACCTCACTAGTATTCACCTCACTCTAAGCCTTTATATACCCTCTGTGTCCATGTATTGTTTGTAATGGCTTGATAAAGCTCCTGGAGAGCGAAACGTTGCCACAATAAATGTCACATTAGTTGCACTTGTGTCCTTTTACTTTACATAATCATTGTTGATGTCCATCAGTGGTAAGCTAGCTATTTAGTTACTGATGATATTCAAGAAAGGTAATCCAGTGGTTTGGTGATTACTGGGCGGGTTATCTTACACAAGTCTTCGTCATGAGACACTTTCCTGTCTCCTGATCAACACAGCTTCACCGTCTACAAGGATATTTAAAAAGATACCAACTTTTTTAGGGGGTCGACAGGTAAATCAGCGAAAGGGTTTGGTCAGATGACCGAAAGCTCCAATGGTGGGTCATCTTATGACTAAGATCCGCGTCAGGAAACACTTGTGCTGTTTCCTAACCTAACCTCCACTCGCAAATGTGTGTGTGCGTATTTGCTCAATTTATATTCCTCCTGTCCACTTTCTTCCAGTGTTTCATTCCATATACCTCTAGCCTTTCAACACTCAAGTTTACCTTCCCTTTCTACATGCACTTTCAAACACTTCCACTAACCTCTAGAGATTTTCTTCTGAATTTACTTAATGTGCAGCACTGTGTCGTCAGAAAATAACTGTAACACCTCTCCGTTTATTATTTTTTATTATTATTTTTAACACATTTGCTGTTTCCCACCGAGGCAGCGTGACCAGGAAAAGAAACACTTCCAGCATCATCACTTTCCAGCACTGTCTTGCCAGAGACGTGCTGATACTATAGTCCAAGAACTGCAACATATCTACATCCCTCTTTCAAAGTTCAGGCACTGCACCTTCCACCTCCAGTCCGGCTAAACGGTCTATCTGAATCTGTTTATAAATTGAAGATTGAGACAGTTATGAAACATATGGAAATCTTTATTGTAGAAACGTTTCGCCACACAGTGGCTTCATCAGTCCAATACAAAGTAGAAATGGGTAAGGAGAGGAGGAGTTTGAGGTAATCAGTCCCTCAGCCTGGAATCGATGTGTTCACTCCATTACTTTTGTAGAAAGTACAGCATATGGTCGGAGAAGTGGCTTATATACTGTAGTCAGGTGAGCGGAAGCAGGAGACGGGATCACAGTGGAACCATCCACTAGTGTAAGTAGGTCTTCGTCCAAAGGTTAGACAACTATTGAAGAATTCCTTGTATCAAGATCTCATGATGTTGCAGTGTCTGACAGATATGATAAATTGGTTTAATGGACTGAACACATCGATTCCAGGCTGAGGGACTGATTACCTCAAACTCCTCCTCCCCTTACCCATTTATACTTTGTATTAGATTGATGAAACCACTGTGTGGCGAAACATTTCTACAGTAAAAACTCCCGTATGTTGCCTAAGTGTCTCAATCTTCAACTTCTCGGTTTTAAACCATTTATCACACCCTTCATAAATATTACCTTGGTCACACTCCAACGGAACATCGAGTCATAAAAACAATTTTCTTCCACTTACTCCTATCTAACACGCTCTCGCAGGCTTGTTGGAGGTCTACGCCCCTCGCACGATAACCTCCTTTACCCCCTCCCTCCAATCTATCCTACAAATTTATACGCCCTCCAAGTCACTATTTTGTTTCATCCTGTCTAAATGTCCAAATCACCCAACAGCCCCTCTTCAGCTCTCTGGAAGTTTTTAGAAATCCAGCACTTCCTTCTAATCTCCGAGCTACGAATTCTCTGCATAATATTCACACCGCATCGCCCTCAGACACATCTTCACTGCCTCCAGCCTTGTCCTTGTTGCAACATTCGCCACCTATCCCTCAAACTTACATAAGAGCGTTGGTACCACTAAACTTTCGTACATTTCCCTTTTTGTTTCCATGGATAACCTTATTTATTTCCAAGGACTCATCGGTGAACTATTCACTTCTTCCCTCGTCAGGTCTATGGTTCAACTCGTTTTTCATGTACCCTTGTGCTGATAAGTCGACTCCCAGATATCTGAACACTTTCACTTCCTCCATAATCCCTCTAATCTGATATCTAATCTTTCATTTCCTCTTTTTTTTGTTTTCCTCATCACCTTGTTCTTTTCTGTGTTCACTTTTAATTTCCCTCTTTTGCATACCCTTCCAAATTCGTTCACCAACCTCTACAACTTCTCTTCTGAATCTCCCAAAAACACAGCATCATCAGCAAAAAGCAATTGTGATAACTCTCACTTTTTGTTTGATTCTCCTGTTTCTCTTCTCAACACCCGAGTATTCACTTCTCATACAACCCACATCTGTAAACACAACAAACAATCATGGTAACATCACACATCCTTGTCTAAGGCCTGCTTTAACTTGGAAATAATCTTCCTCTCTTCTACAAACTCTAACCTAAGACTCACTATCTCATAAAAACTCTTCACTGCTTTCAGTAACCTACCACCTTTTCCATACACTTTCACCATCTACCACTTTGTTCTCCTATCCTATGGATTTTCCAAATCTATAAATGCAAGAAAACCCTCTGTACCCTCATGTATATACTGCTCCCATATATGCTTCGATATAAACACTTGGTCTACACACCCCCTACCCTTCCTCAAGCCTCCTTCTTCATCTGCAATCCTGCTCTCTGTCTTACTCGTAATTCTTTCAATAACAACTCTACCATACACTTTACCAGGTATACCCAACAGGTTTATTCCCTTTTTTTTTTTTTTTTTTTTTTAACACAGGGTTTGACGAGGTTAAGGATCCCTAGCTTTATTGACAGCTATTTACAGGTTAAGGATTCCTAACTTTATTGGCAAGCTAAGAGCTATTACCTACATCAGCTCATTTGAAAGCATTTTTATTGTTATGAGACATACAAGTAGGAAACAGGATGAAGTTGGAGCCATCTGTGGGCTAGCATTTTCATTTGATCAACTGACTTTATCTCGTTGACATCATTATGCTGTACGAATGTGTTTCATACTCTAGTCATCCTGGGTATGTATGATCTCAGATGGAGTGATGTTCTGGAGAAGGGTACAGCCAGAGTGAAGTTGCTGCTTTCTGCCCGTCTTGTGGCATAAAAGCTTGTTTCACGCTGTCCTCGAAGTGGATCCAAGTGTGGTATTTTGACAATATTGGCCTTGTACATAACAGTTAGGCCACCCACATCCCTCCTATGTTGAAGGCTCTGCTGAAATGACAGATCTATCCAGGATGGGTCCAGGCGAGAGATGAGACGTCTTGCTCTGTTCTCTACTCTGTCAAACAGTCACAGATGAGAGGGGGGGGCAGGCAAACCAAGAAAGTGGAGCATACTCAAGGTGCGAGCGTACTTGTGCCTCGTACAGAATCTTGCAACCCCTACTGTCAAGCAGATGCGAGATACGGCGAAGTGCTGTGAGCTTCCTGGCTGCCTTCTTTGCAAGATTTACAACATGGTTCTTCGTGGTTAGTTTGGAGTCAAATTTCACCCCAAGGATATCAACTTCTTCTCCAGGTGCCAACATCCTCCCATTCATCCTTACTACTGCACCAGCATTACCATCATGGTGCCTAGAGACGATCATCATTTGCGTTTTCTCAGGTGCAAATGTTACTTGCCATCTATTTCCCCAAGCTGATATAGCTCTCAGCTGGTGATTGATGTAGCTTAGAGCAGCTGGCATTTCTTCTCTTGGATAAGTGAATGTCAGTGTACAGTCGTCTGCATATGCATGTGATTCTGGGATGAGATGAAGAAGGTCGTTGAAGTAGACATTCCATAACAATGGACCCAGCACGCTTCCTTGTGGAACACTTGCCCCAATAGGATGTCTTGCTGATTCTGTTCCATTGAGAACTACCCTTAGAGATCTACCATGAAGGTAGTCACTGAGGAGACATAGCGTAGAGCCTGCAATTCCCAGTGCTTGAAGTTTTGCTAAGAGGCCCTGGTGCCACACCCGGTCGAAAGCGCCAGCAATGTCCAGTGCTACCACACAGCTGACTTTGGATTCATCCAGTGACTGGTGCCACTTAGTGGAGAGGTTTAACAACAGATCAGCAGCAGAGTAACCTTTCCTGAAGTCATATTGACGATCACAAAGTAGTGAGTGGTAGTCAAAAACTCTGTCATTTGTCTTGAGATTATTGTCTCAAGGATCTTACCAGTGATTGACAGGAGTGACACTGGTCTGTAGTTGCTGATTTCTGCTCTGCTCTTCTTTTTGTGAACAGGGACTACATTCGCCTCTTTCCATAGAGAGGGCCATTTACACTGTACTAGGCAGTGCTGAAAGATGCGAGTTAGAGGTGCTGCTAGCTGGTCTGCACATCTTCTCAACAATCTTGGGCTCAACTTGTCTGGGCCCACAGCCTTTTCTTGGTCAAGCGATTTAAGTAGGAAATGCACCTCCTCCTGCCTTATTGTCACCACTGACAGTTTTGACACAGTTCTTGCAGCTAGCCAAGGAGGGTCCCTTGCTGGATCAGGAACTTGCATTTTGGTAGCAAAGTGTTCAGCAAAGAGGTCCGCCTTCTCTTGACTACTAGTAGAGGTGGTCCCATCCTGTCGATTTAGAGGTGGAATAAGTTCATCAGGCAGATAACCTTGTCTGTCCTTGACCAGGGACCACCAGGTTTTGGAGCCTACCCTACCTGATGCTAACTTTCTTTTAGTGTCCACCTCCCATTTAGCAATGGCCCACTTTTGAACATCACCCATATGCCTACAGGCATGCATGTGCAAGTTCCTGTTATAGGTGGTAGGATGTCTCTTATACCTTCGCCATGCTTTGTACTTAGCAGTAGCAGCCTCTCTACAACGAAAGCCAAACCAAGGCTGATTTGTAGGCTTCGTCACATATTGCCGGTGAGGAATGTGTTCTTGTTGTAGATTAAGGATGTGTCCAGTGAAGGCTTTCACTTGGTTGTCAACATCCCCTTGGAGAAGAGCATTCCAGTCGGTGGTGGCAAGCTCAGAGCAAAGGGCTGGCCAATTACCTCTTTCCCATAACCAGGTTGTGCGTGTGGACTCCTCACCTCGTTCTGTTGGGATCTTAAGTGTCGTAAAAACAGCCTTGTGGTCAGACGATCCAACGTAGCCGAGGGGTTGACAAGTGACTATGCCTTCTGCCAGATCACTCACTACTGGGTCAAGGGAGGAGCCAGAGATATGAGTAGGGAAATCAACAAAGTTTCTCATGTCAAACACTGCAAGAAGGTCATCAAAGTCCCTCTGTATAAGGTGCTGGTTGAGGTCACCAGCAATTATAATATGTTGACAGTTGTGTTGTAGCAGAAGGGAGTCAATATTTTCCATTAGGAAGTTGATAGGGTCTGCATGTTGCCACTGAGGTCTGTACATTGCACATGCTAGTACAGAGGTACTAGTGTTTATACAGAGCTTGAAGAACATCATTTCAAGATGTGTAGGGGTGGCAACATCAATGTGCTGGGCATGAACACTTTTAGAGAAGCACACAGCAACACCTCCTCCTTGCCCTTGCCTGTCTCTTCTCATCCATGAGGTGTAGCCAGCAATTCTTGCAAAATTTTCTGGAGTCCTGTCATCCAAAAATGTTTCAACAACAGCTATCATGTCGGGACGTCGAGTGTTCACAAAACTATGTGTGAGCTCTCCAACATTAGTAATGAAACCTCTAATGTTGGCCGACAGGATGCTGATAGACTGGCTCCTCATGATGAAGTGGTCAGCTTGAGGTGGTGGGTGTGTAGGGAATTCTTACTCTCTCTCTTTCGTCTCTTTTGCCTTTATACAAAGGAACTATGCATGCGCTCTGCCAATCCCTAGGTACCTTCCCTTCTCCCATACATTTATTAAATAAAAGCACCAACCATTCCAAAATTAATATCCCCACCAGCTTTTGATGCAACAGTTCACAACGAAGCCAAGAATGTTAAATGATTAGACCTTTTTCGAGGCTTTCATAATACTAACCACTTTCCTCCCCTCTCTACCCACTCACATGAATTTTCTAAATTTATAAATACGTAACGATAAGTGCAGTTCACTTAAGTGCTCTACTGTGAACTCTTAATTCATTTATCCATTTTTCTTCCTTTTCACCACAGTATTGTAATTCAGTCATGCATTTCGCACCTCTCGTGGGAGATGCTTTGATGCCAGTGAAGGGCTCTTGATCCAAGAAACTAGACATATTCTCCATTATCGTAGATCGAACCTGAATTCCTCCTATTCCTCTGACGGTGTACAATCCTACGGGCTTAGCGTTTCACCCATACCAAAATTAACGCAATCTTTAGTAAGCATAACTTACGTCTTATGATGGTTTGTGATATTTCCTAGTCATTATGAATCATAATACGTCATTCATCATATATTTCAAAAGTCATCACACTTCGTCACGAGTTATGTCATCACGAGTCATCACATGGTAAGTTCTCACTAGTCATCACATCACAGATCAACATAAGTTATCTCAAATCATATATTTTCGTAATTCATCAGAGGACAGACGTCATTCCAAGCCATCTGGGGTCATCTGGTGTCATCTGGAATCATCTAGTGTCATCTGGTGTCATCAGGATTCATCTCAAGTCACCAGGATTCATCTCGAGTCATCAGGATTCATCTCGAGTCATCAGGAGTCATCTTGAGTCATCAGGAGTCACCTCGAGTCATCAGGAGTCATCTCGAGTCATCAGAAGTCATCAGGAGTCTTCTGGAGTCATCTGTTGTCATCTCGAGTCATCAGGAGCCATTTCGAGTCATCAGGATTCATCTCGAGTCATCAGGAGTCATCAGGAGTCTTCTGGAGTCATCTGTTGTCATCTCGAGTCATCAGAAGTCATCTCGAGTCATCAGGATTCATGCCGGGTCATCAGGAGTCTTCAGAAGTCATCGTGTCAGCACAAGCACACGATGAGTCACAGGAAAAAGGAACTTACTACAACTTACAATAATTGGAATAAAAGGAACCAGAGAAATCGGAATAAGATAGAAAAGAAAGAAGAATGATTTCACGTGACAACGATAAGGGCGACGACGATGACACTTAAAGCGAAGGCAACAAGAACGACAAACACGACGAGAAGGCTTAAGATAATTATGAAGAAGAAAAGATGATAAAGCAAAAACTACAAACGAGAAACACGACAGTAACGAAGACGGTGACAATGACTGTAGTAGCGGAGACTTCGATAACGACGATAACGAAGACGATGACTGCCACTTTACACACGATAACGACCACTGAAAACGACAGGAACGAAATCGGAAAAGTCACGACAAAAATGAAGACAAGGATAACGAAGACAACAAAGGCTAGTAACACAACCAGGACGACAAAAACAACGAGCACAATAAAATGTACACGACAACAGAGATAAATATAGCAAAGACGAACACGACAACAGAGATAAATATAACAAAGACGAACACGACAACAGAGATAGCACAAGAAAGACAAAGAACACGACATTTGTGAAACAGGTTAAGATTCAGAGCGACATTTCTGTCTTCATAAGGACGCGGTAGGAAACACACGTCTCGCCCAGAGGGTCAAGATGGCAAGTGCAAACTATAAATCAGAGTGTTTACCTACAATGACTCACGAATCTTCAATATAATGTCACGTTATGGAACACCATACAATCATGAGAACATTAGTTGTCATAGATGTTTGTGAAGACTTACTCAGCCCTGTAACAACTTCAGACAGTATTACCAAGGCTGGCTCCTCCTCAGGAAAATTAATGAATAGAAAAAGAAATATTAATTAACAAAGATAAACACTTTATTATTTAGTAATGCAAAGATAAAACATTGAAATATGAAGGTGTATCCTACTTGAAAGAAAAATGAAAAATATAAATGATATCAGAATCCAACTTTAATATGTACAGTTAAACTGGGGTGTCTGGTTGAGGTTGACACCGTCTTGTAGAAATTGTAGCCGTTGCTGATGATGTGGAGGTCACAGGTGTTGAGTGACAACACAACGACTAGTTCTTCACAGAGTCTATAGCCTTGAATAGTCAGTCCAGATGACAGGAACGCAGGTTCTTTACCACTGCAAAGATGAGGGGTAGTTGCCTGCGGTTGACTACAATTAATCAGGTAGGAGATAGAAAAGTGACGTCTCAGGACTTCAGTCCGTCTCCTTCAACACGTTTCTTTGGTTGGCAGATGACCAGAGCTGTCATTCCAAGCTAGAAAGAGACAAAGGTTACCCACTGCTTAAGAAATCACTCTCCATGATAAGTACAATACCTAAAAGAACTGGTGATTATCTAAAAGCATAACATGGAACTTAAGACTGAAAGGACTAAGTTTATTACTGGTCAAAAGTGAAGCTTTCAACCAATAAATCCACTAGAATAGGAGCAGAGGCTTTTACTTACAGTTGTGCTGGGAGCTGTGAGTCAAGTGATTACTGTTTGGTCCGAGCCCCACCTTTTAGGGTGGAGAAAAGGGGTGGAGGGGATAGCGGGAGCTAGACTGACCCTACCTTAACAAGCAGCCGGCAATCAAACTATCGTCACCATATACTCACTCGCTGCTCCTATCTGTTTAACTTTTCCCTCACAATGTTGTTACAAGAGGTTGGAATACTTAGGAAATGCTATCTGGTGAGGAATTTCATAGCCCGAGAGAGATAGAGGTACATTGGGCATAAGTAGTCGACTGAAGGTACTTACGAAGTAAATGCCTCCTGATGATAAATGAGACACTTGAGCAACATTTTGGTATCTTAACTCTAGAAACATTTCGCCAGCCAGTGCCTTCTTTAGTCTAATACAGAGAAGATCTGTGGAAGGTGAGGAAGAGTTTGAGGTAGTCAGTCACTCAGCCTGGAACTGATGTTGTTCAGTCCTTATCTACCACTGTTCTTCTCAGTATGTTATTTAAGAAGTCATTGGCTGACGAAACGTTTCCAGAACAAAGATACCCAAATGTTGAATAAGTGTTATTTATCATGGTTAGATTCGATTGTTATAGGAAATTGTCGTTGGCGTTGGTAAATAACCATGAATAGTTTATGGGATCATATAAATGCCTCAAGATTGAAACCAATAGACTTCTCGTGTTATTGACTGACGGCGTCAATAACATTAGAATTCTGGTGCCGTGGAGTGACCTGAACTGATCTTAACGACGATTGGTAACAAAAGCACGAAAATAACAATTTCAAGGACACTGAACATTGTGCTCGAAGCCAACAATACTGGATCCCATACATACGGTAGAGCTATCAGCTCAGACGATAAAAGTAAAAGAACCACAGGTTAATCTCAAGGTCAAGTACCGATTCTCCAGGAGAGTTCCAGCTGGCTCTCAGGCGGCGAGGTACGAGCCTAAGACGAGTACCTACTGGAGCCATGATAAACAAGCGAAGCCTCAGATAACAGCTGTTATCATGCTCATTCAATGAAACATGGGTTAACCTTAAATACTGGATATATCAGCGAAAAAGTTCTAATTCCCCAATAAACGATTATCGGTCCTCCACAGCCGCGTGGATTACGGAAATCGATCGAAGATTGAGCCTGAGAAAGAGACTGGAAGAAAAATACAACTATAAGATGTGTGTGTGTGTGTGTGTGTGTGTGTGTGTGTGTCAGCAGTTAGGTTTAAATAACTAATAACTTCTCATAACAAAGCCGAAGATTGAGTTCGCCTTTAAGATACGCAGCAACAGCTGCGTATCTTAGTTGTTGAAACGTTCCGCCTACACGGTAGGCTTCTTCAGTCTAATACAGAGAATATATCGTAGGCAGCAGGAATAGTAGCTCAATGATCTGGAACGATGAACACGACAACAAAGACGACGATCTCACTAAAGACGACGAAGGCAACAACGGAGACGACGAATACATCATCGAACGGAAACGATACAAGAAACAACGACCAGGAAGATAATGGCAACGATGAAGGTAACAACGACTACGATTTATCATGGAATGAAGGGAAGCAGAGAGGCCGCTTAGGATGGTAATGTGTCTGTGTTGCCGGAGAGAGGATCCTCAGGTGTTGTAGAGATGTGGCACAACACCAGGAATCTTCTTGTGATGTGGCAACACTACAGGAATCCTCTTTTGATGTGGCAACACCACAGGAAACCTCATGTGATGTAGCAACACCACATGAAACCTCTTGTGATATGGCGACACCACACGAAGTTTGTTAGGTAAGACACATATGCAACAGTTAGGTATCTTTATTATGAAACGTTTCGCCTACACAGTAGGCTTCTTCAGTCAAGTACAGAAAAGTTGATAGAAGCAGAAGATACTTGAAGACGATGTAATCAGTCCATCACCCTTAAAGTTTTGAGGTGGTCAGTCCCTCAGTCTGGAGAAGAGCATTGTTCCATAGTATGAAACAATATGGAGAAGAAGTGACAGGATGGAGCTTTTTATAGCGCCAAGAGGTGAGACGTAGGCCACTAGGAGAGGTAAGAACTCAGATGTTGAGAGGTCAGGTCCCTCTCAAATCCAGCCGCTCTCACTAGTGGAAGTTGTCGAAATTGATTGCAGGTCTGTACCAAGATACCCTTGTGTTGCAGTGTCTGACAGATTGAACATTAAAATGGTATAAAATACCGACAGGTTGTTAGGTAAGACACATATGCAACAGTTAGGTATCTTTATTATGAAACGTTTCGCCTACACAGTAGGCTTCTTCAGTCAAGTACAGAAAAGTTGATAGAAGCAGAAGATACTTGAAGACCTGCAATCAACTTCGACAACTTCCACTAGTGAGAGGGGCTGGATTTGAGAGGGACCTGACCTCTCAACATCTGAGTTCTTACCTCTCCTAGTGGCCTACGTCTCACCTCTTGGCGCTATAAAAAGCTCCATCCTGTCACTTCTTCTCCATATTGTTTCATACTATGGAACAATGCTCTTCTCCAGACTGAGGGACTGACCACCTCAAAACTTTAAGGGTGATGGACTGATTACATCGTCTTCAAGTATCTTCTGCTTCTATCAACTTTTCTGTACTTGACTGAAGAAGCCTACTGTGTAGGCGAAACGTTTCATAATAAAGATACCTAACTGTTGCATATGTGTCTTACCTAACAACCTGTCGGTATTTTATACCATTTTAATGTTCACACGAAGTTTCTTTTCACGTGGCAACACTAGTCGCCGAGAAGTCGATATTCAGTCTCCGGTGGCTGATATTCAGCTCCTGGACCCGCCATTTCAAAAACTGGCCATCGTATAATGGTTCTTGGTCTTCTACCTACTCTTGAAACTGTGTTTGGAGTCTGCCTCCTCCGCCTCCTGAACGAGTCCACTTGTTTACCAACCTTAGACTGAAGAAATACTTCCTTGTATCCCTGTGTCTTTTCTCTGTTCTTAGCATCTATATATAACCTCTTCTTAGCTGCTGTATCCAAACCTAATACGTCATTATCATTTTTTAATACGTCATTATTATGTTTCTTATACGTCATTATCATGTTCCTCCTGGTCCTTCTTGCTTCCTAGGCTCAAACTTATTTAGATTTATTATTTTCTTTGCATAGTATACAATGTGTGATTTACATCTTACAAAAAATTGTTAGGCACAAAGAAAGCCACTAACATGTGACATATCGATCAGAGTTGGACCAATAAGTAGTTCATGGTCCCAGTCGTCCTAAATTTCATTGTTATGTGTGTATTGTCAGCGTCAGTACTTTAAGCCTCTTAGTATTGGAACCAGCCTAGTTTTAAGTTCTTGTACTTTCTCCAGCTGTATCATGTGTGGTCCTACGTCAGGTCTAAAATGGATCTAACATACGTAGAGTACGTTGTCCTGAAGGATTCCTTATTAAGGTTCCCAAAGACAACTGAAAGATTTGGTAGCCTCGCATGGGCCGGTGATGGACGATGGTTCTCCTGTGCTTCTGGCGATATTTTCAGTGGAATAGTGACTCAAACATCCTGTCCTTTATTTAATTTCTGTGCTTTATGAGACCTTCCTTCACCTTCTCTTCTTTGCATTGCCTTGTAGGTGACATATTGCGAAGACATGGCAACGAAGTCGACGATCTATACTGTAAAAGAGACATACCAGCAGGTAACCTCTTACGTCTCGTTGAGATGTGGGACACCCGCTGGTGACATCTTTTGAAAACCAGTCAACTCAGCGGGCCACCTCGTTCATTAAGCTGTGGAATATTTACATTACACTCCTCGTCTCTTCTTTCTTAATATTATCCCTCTTCCATCCTACTTCTCTCCCTCTTTCCTCCCTCCACTAATCCCCACATTTCTCCTTCTCCGGTCCGCCACCTTTTCCATTCCACTTGTTCAAGCTAATGTCCAGTACAGTACAAATAATGACTCACGATACATGAACTAGAGTACTTTACCTCACAAAATGACTTTCCAGTCACGGAGAACATGTGTTTCTCAGTACCCCTACTGCACCTGCCCAAGTGCTCTAACACTCTTTTTCTTCACCTGCCCAAATGTCCTAGTATCCTAACACTCCTGCTGCCCCTGTCTACGTCGGAATAAAAATAGGTACCTGCCCATCAACAGACTGTACATTGTGGGTTGCATCCTGGAATGAAAGAAAATGTGTTTGGGTTTTTCCAGCTAATTTTTATCCCCTGGTTATTAGTCTTAAGTAAGAGGGAAAATATTTGAATTATTTCTGTACTGTTTAGATAATTCTTATACATAGTTCTACGGGACTCTTATATGTAACATTACGCTCCGGTCCTGTTTATATAAATACCTACTGGAAAGAATAATGTGTTTATATGTTAATAACTAGAATATCAGATGATGTTAATAAACAGAAAAATGTTCGCTTGAGAAAATGCTGCTCGTGTATGTTCTTGGTACTCTGCAGGAAGGGTTGTTGCTCGTGTATGTTCTTGGTACTCTGCAGGAAGGGTTGTTGCTCGTGTTTGTTCTTGGTACTCTGCAGGACACTTACATCAATCACACGTATAATCACGAGCACAAATAACGAAGCACAAGGTTGACAGCAAAAATACTAAATGTGGCAGGATGAACTACACAAAACACACAATGCTTACAGGGAGGCTACTGCTGGCTACTGCAGGCTACTGCTGGCTACTGCTGGCTACTGCTGGCTGATGCTGGCTACTGCAGGCTACTTCAGGCTACTGCAGGCTACTGCTGGCTACTGCTGGCTACTGCAGGCTACTGCAGGCTACGTGAGGTCCATTTGATATTCACATATTACACACAAAAACATTCACGAACCAGTCATGTCAATGTACACCGTTTACCTCAGGCTCATGTTGGAGTGTGCAGCACCAGTATGGAACCCGCACCTGGTCCAACACTTCAAGAAATTAGAGAAAGTGCAAAGGTTGCAGCAAGATTAGTCCCGGAAAAGAGGGGCTTGTTCTTCAAGGAGAGGTTAAGGGAACTCAACCTGACAACGCTGGAAGACAGGAGGGAGAGAAAGGACATGATAACAACATTTAAAATACGTAGTTACAGAATGTTCCGGAGATGAGACACAGCAATAAAGGGACAAAACTGGAAGTTGAAAACTCAGATGATCCACAGGGTTGTTAGGAAGTATTTATTCAGCTTGATAGCTGTCAAGAAGTGGAACAACCTGGAGAGTGATGTTGAGGAGGCAGGATTCATACATAGCTTTAGAAAGGGAGGTTTTGAAAAAAGGTCATGGAGCAAGGAAAATTTTAAAACCTATTTGTGCCCCATTAAAAGGACGAGACTAGGGGCTATAAATCGACCCCGCAACCCCAAATTTAGGTAAAGTCATAAACAAACACACACAACACACCCCACACCCCCTACACGCACACACAACACACACGGCAACACACACACACACACCCCACACACACACCACACACCCCACACACACACCACAAACATTTCGCACACTCACCCCACTCACACACTCACCCCACCCCGTCAACACACCACAACACACCAAACAACACACCCCAACACACACACACACACAAAACACACAAAACACAAAACCACCACACACACACCCCCACACCCGCACACACACCCCACCCCACATTTTGGAAAGGTTTTTCGAATACACAGTAAGCTACAAGTGGGGGGAAGAAGCGGGAAAGGCCGGGGCAAATGAACCCCAAACTACAAAAAGGGGGGACTACACGGGAATGAGGAACAAACCTAAAAAGGGGTTTCAGGGGGGACAGGAAAAACTGGCGGGGGAAACCGTTAATGAATGATGGAATATTTAGCAATAAAATCAAGGGGGCTGAGGAGAGGTTTTGCCCCAAGGGGGTAACGGGAAGTAATAAAAAAAAAAAGCCAGGATGAGCCCATGGTTTACCCAAAGGTGCAGGGGGAAAAAAACCAAGTGTGCTAGGGAAGGGGGAAAAAAAATAAAAGGCAAAGGCCCCGGGAGAAATAAGGAAAAACAGTCGTAGAGCCAAAAGGAATATGCACAGAAAAGAAGGGGGGGCCCCAAAGGCCCAAATTAAAAAATTGCCCAAAGCAGCGAAAGCCAAATCTGCCCCGAAACTGTTTTTTACAGCCACATCAGGGGGAAAAAACAACAGTAAAGGGACCGGGGTAAATCGGGGTAAGGAAGAAGGGGGGGAGAACAACAGGAAAATGCCGGGAAGTATGTAAAGGGGAAAACCCCAACAAAAAGTTTCCCAAAAAAAGTGTTCAAGGGGGAGACAAAAGGGACTCCAGAAAGCCGGAGAGGGGGGGAAACCCCAACCAAGTGCGGGACACAGTGCCCCAAAACCGAGGAAGAATTTGAAAGGCTTTGAGTGAGTTTTAGAAAACCCCCAAAGGAAAAAGGGGGGCCAATAACATCCCCCCATGGGAAATTGAAAAGGGGGGACAGAGGCGTTTATGTGAAACCCCTAACAAAATATTCAATACCCCCATCGAAACGGGGAGTTTGCCTGGGCAGGGAAGGGCAGCAAATGTGGGCCCCAAATCTTTAAAAAGGAGACAGACATAAAAGCTTTAAAATTTACAGACCAGTGCCACTGACATTTTTAAAAGAATGAAAAAATCTTGGAGAATTTTTAAATCGGGGAAAGAGTGGGGAACACCTAGAAAAAAAAAATCCCCATCAACAGCAGCCAGCATGGTTTCGGGGACGGGAAATCCTGTGTCACAAACCTACTGGGTTCTAGGGACATGGTCCCGCATTTAAGGGCCCCAAGGAAGAGGGGGGTGGGGGAAATTTTGCTTTTTCTTGGACTGCAAAAAGGGCGTTTAAACCCCAGTTCCCCCCAAAAAGAGATTGGTGAAAAAAACGGGAGGCCCAACCCGGGGAAAAACAGGGAAGGCACTCCCAAATGGTTCGGGAAAATCTTGTCGGGGAAAGACAGACCCAGCCCGGGTACGTGGCGGGGGTTTTCCCGAGTGGGGGACCCCGTGCCAGCGGGGGGGCCCGAGGGGTCAGTCCTAGGACCAAATGCTTTTTTTTTTGGTATTTGTGAACGACATGACGGGAAAGGGAAAAGGTTTTGAGGTTTTCCCGTTTGCAGATGACGTGAAGTTATGAGAAGAATACACTCGATTTGAAGACCAGGCAGAATAAAAAAGGGTTTTGGACGGCTGCCGAAATGGTTCCCGCAATTGGCTCCTGGAGTTTTAATCCCACCAATGCCAAAATCTGAAGATTTGGGGGAAAGGGGAAAGAAAGGCCGCAACGGAGTACCCGTTAGGGGGTCAAAAGACTACAACCACATCAAGGAAAAAGGGGCTTGGGGTGAGTATAAAACCCGGCACATCTCCCGAACGCCAACAACCAAATAACTGCTGCCCGCATAGGGCGCCTAGCAAAAACCCCAGAAAAAAGCCCTTCCCACATCTTAAAAAAGGGAAAACGTTTTAGGGCCCCGTTCACCCGTATTTCTTGGCCCCCTTTGGGGGTATGCGGCACCAGTTTTTGGGAAACCCCCACCTAGCCAAAACGCGGTAAAGAAATAAGAAAGTGCAAAGGTTTTGGGAAACCAAAAAATAGGGCCCGAGCTAAGAGGTAAGCCACGAGGAAGGTTTTAAGGGGAAAACAACCTGACGACACTGGGGGAAAAAGGAGGAAAGGGGGACATGATAACGAAAAAACAAAATAATGAGAGGAATTGACAAGGTGGGACAAAAAAAAAAAAGGGGTTTCCAGAGGTTTTGGGAAAAGTAACAAGGGGCCAAAAAGTTGGAAGTAAAGGCAAAAGGAAAAGAATCACAGGGATTTAGGAAATATTTTTTTCAGCCCCCAGAGATCAGTAAGTGGAATAGTTTTTGGGGAACGATTTTTAGTGGAGGCAGGTCCTTTCATAAACTTTAAGCAGAAAGGGAGTTAAAGCTACGGCTCAGGAAAAGGGACCTTGTAGCGATCGTGAAAAAAAGGGGGGCCGGAGCTCGGAAATCAAAACCCCGCAACCCAACTAGGGGGGGTTTTCAATGGTGAGTTCACTCCACACTCAAAAACTCCACACCACTCACACACCAACACCAACACCCCCCCTCAAATCACACCACTCCTTCCAACACACACAACACTCCACCCTCACCATCACAAAAATAACAAATAACCAAAACAAAAAAAGTACAACAATACAAATTCACGCTTAAATAAACTATACCAATTAACAACACACAACTATGGAAAATAAAATTAACACCTCCAAAACCCTCACTCAACACCCTCACCCCAAATACACACACAACACCACAAAACCCCACACCTTTCACCACCCACACACACACCTCACCTCAAACCACCCCACAAACCAACAACAATAACTTACACAATTTAAAAATTTTACTTAAACACTCAACAACAAACCCACCTCCACCTCCAAGCAAACAACTAATTTACCACTTTAACAAACCCACACAAACCCAGGTCCCACCCCACACCACCCACCCACAATCACACAAATCAAATCACAAACCCCCACACACACACAACCCCACACACAAAAACACACCACAACACTTACAAACTCTCTCTCACTTCCCCCTCACCCCACACACAACCCCTACAACCCCACACCACAACAAACACACACACAACCCTACCAACACCACCACAAACACTCCCACACAAATCACAAAAACTCACACACCCCACCACTCACCACTCCACACACACACCAACAAAAACCCCCCTCACACCCCAAAAAACCACTCACAAAACCCCACACACCACCCAACTCACACACACACACAACACACCCCACACACACACACACACACCACACACACTCACTCACACACACACACACACACACACACACACACACAACACACACCACACACTCACTCACACACCACACACCCCAACACACACACACACACACACACTCATCACACACTCACACACATACACACACACACACACACACACTCACACACACAACACAACACACAACACACACAACACCCCCACTCACTACACACTCACACACATACACACACACACACACACACACTCACTCACACACACACACACCACACACACACACACACACACACACACACACACTCACTCACTCACACACACACCACACACACACACACAACACCACACACACACACACTCACTCACACACTCACACACATACACCACCACACACACACACACACACTCACACACACACACACACACACACCCCACACACACACACACACATCATCACACACCCCACACACATACACACACACACACACACACACCCCTTCACTCACACACACACACACACACACACACACACACCACACACAACACACACTCACTCACACACACACTACACTAAACACAACACACACACACACTCACTCACACACCCACACACATATAAAAGCCGTTGTTTGTAAAGCGTAAAAAATAATATTTGGGACATCAAGACGGATTTAAACGATTTTAAATTCTGTTTAGCACTTATGTTTCAAAAAAAGGGAAAAGAGAGAGAGAGAAGGGGAGAGAGAGAGAGAGAGAGAGAGAGAGAGAGGGGAGAGAGAGAGAGAAACCGAGGATAAATAAAAACCCTTAAAGAAGAGAGAGTTAAAGAACAATAACATAGAATATTATAATAAATGAATAGCTTTTGCGCGCACTCAGCTGGGCTCTATCTCTTGGGCTCTATTCTCTCTCTCTCTCTCTCTTCTCTCTCCCCTCTCTCTCCTCTCCCTAACCGGCTCTCACTGGTGCTGCCTCCAAAACCTCTCTGGCTGCGGCAATGCCTTTGGGCACTCAACAGTTTGATTTTTCCATTTATGAAGCAGTAGGTCTATCTTTTCCTAGTTCTGTTTTCCAGTGTCTGATGACCTTTACTGCTGACACTCTGACCTTTACTGCTGACACTCTGACCTTTACTGCTGACACTCTGACCTTTACTGCTGACACTCTGACCTTTACTGCTGGGCACTCTGACCTTTACTGCTGACACCTGCCTTTATGCTGACACCTGACCTTTACTGCTGACACTCTGACCTTTACTGCTGACACTCTGACCTTTACGCTGACACTCTGACCTTTTCTGGCTGACACTCTGACCTTTCTGCTGACACTCTGACCTTTACTGCTGACACTCTGACCTTTTCTGCTGACACTCTGACCTTTATGTGACACTGACCTTTACTGCTGACACTCTGACCTTTACTGCTGAAAACTCTGACCTTTACTGCTGACACTCTGACTTTTATTGCTGACACTCTGACCTTTACTGTTGACACTCTGACCTTTACTGTTGACCTCTGACCTTAACTGCTGACACTCTAACCTTTTAAAGCTGACACTCTGCCTTTTACTGCTGACACTCTGACCTTTATTGCTGACACTCTGACTTTATTGCTGACACTCTGACTTTTATTGCTGGACACTCGACCTTTCTGCTGACACTCTGACCTTTATTGCTGACACTCTGACCTTTACTGCTGACACTCTGACCTTTATTGCTGACACTCTGACCTTTACTGCTGACACTCTGACTTTTATTGCTGACACTCTGTCCTTTACTGCTGACACTTTGACCTATACTGCTGACACTGTGACTTTTATTGCTGACACTCTGACCTTTAATGCTGACACTCTGACCTTTACTGCTGACACTGTGACCTTTAATGCTGACACTCTGACCTTTAATGCTGACTATCTGACCTTTGCTGCTGACAGTGTGGCTGACCATTAATGCTGACACTGTGACTGACCTCTAATGTGTGTTGTGTACTCTGACCATTAAGTTGACACTGTGACTGACCTATAATATTGAGACTGTGACCATTAGTGCTGACATTGTGACTGACACTTAGTGCCAACACTGTGACTGATTTTTAATGCTGACAGTAACTGACCTTCAATGCTAACATTGTGACCTTCACTGACTAACCTTCAATGTTGACCTTAAATGCTGACTTACACTGTGACCTTCACTGCTGACATTTAGTATGACCTTCACTGCAGACATTCACTGTGACCTTCACTGCAGACATTCACTCTGACCTTCACTGCAGACATTCACTGTGACCTTCACTGCTGATATTCACTGTGACCTTCACTGGAGACATTCACTGTGACCCTCACTGCAGACATTCACTGTGACCTTCACTGCTGATATTCACTGTGACCTTCACTGCTGATATTCACTGTGACCTTCACTGCTGATATTCACTGTAACCTTCACTGCTGATATTCACTGTGACCTTCACTGCTGACATTCACTGTGACCTTTACTATGACCTTCACTGCTGACATTCACTGTGACTTTTACTGCTGACATTCACTATGACCTTCACTGCTGACTTACACTGTGACCCCTCACTGTGTGATGTACGTCATGTTTCTTGTCAGGTCACAAGCAGGACTGCCTAGCAATGTGCTTATCCATGACAGGGCCACACTCTGGCCCTGTCAGGGAGGTGTCAGAAACAAGTGAGAGAACACCTGGCCGTCTCAGGTCTCAATGTTCAAAAAGGCGACAATAAGGAGTGGTGACTCTGGAAGAGAAGTCTCTCTATGGAGGGATGGAGGGCCATATATGTCCAAGGAAACAGCTAAGAGGGCGAATTCGAAAAGAGCTCTTGCCAATGTGGGAAGCTCTGGACAGAAAACAATACTCTGGCTGTAATAAAGTTGGTAGAATTACCGACAATATGTAAAGTAAAAGGACACATGTGCAACTAATGTGACATTTATTGTGGCAACGTTTCGCTCTCCAGGAGCCTCTTTCCAGTCTATATTTGTCCAACCTATTTTTATGTTACCCAAGTAATAGCTTTTATATCCTTTTACTCATGTACGAATTAATTGCTCTAACATATTGTATTATTTTTGTCACTACCACTACTACTACTACTACTACTAATACTACTACTACTACCACTAGTGAACATCGAAATGTTACCTCACTAATATTGCACCTCACTCAAAGCCTTTATATACCCTCTGCGTCCATGTATTGTTTGTTAATGGCTTGATAGAGTAAAACTCCTGAGAGCGAAACGTTGCCACAATAAAATAAATGTCCACATTAGTTCACTTAGTGTCCTTTTACTTTACAGTACACTGCTGGCGAGAGAGCCGGAGAAGCTGTACTGGAGACTTTGGGGTCGAGTACTGGCTGGGAACCTACGCTCGTGGTCAGGTGTGGGTCTTGGGACCTTGTGGCTAGAGGTTGACTGAGTTCCTGACGAAGGACTGTTCTACCAACTTATATGTAAATTAAAAACATTATCGTCAGCTAGGCTATATTCCCTATTTCAACTTGTGCACAATTTCTCAGTGATCTTAATATCAAACCTTGTCTCCGTTCCTCACACAATGCTGTACAAGAAATAAATTAATGGTATTGAGTGGAATAAGATATTCACTTTCCCACCATTACTATTACCAAATATATTATTATTTTATTTATAGGAAGAGGAGTGAGAGTGGAGACAAGCCAGTCCAAGGTAGTGGGAGTGGAGGCAGTCAAGTCAGGGTATGGAGTGGAGGCAAGGTCAAGTCCAGGGTAGTGGGAAGTGGAGGCAGGTTAGGTCCAGGGTATTGCGAGTGGAAGCAGGTCAAGTCCAGGGGTATGGGAGTGGAGGCCAGGTTAGGTCCAGGTATTGAGAGTGGAGGCAGTCAAGTCCAGGGGTAAGTGAGAGTGGAGACAGGCTCAAGATCCAGGTTTTTAACAAAAAAAAAAAAAGTGGAGTGGAGGCAGGACAAGTCCAGGGTAGTGGAGTGGAGGCAGGTTTTAGGCCAGGGTATTGAAGTGGCGGCAGGACAAGTCCAGGTAGTGGGAGTGGAGGCAGGTTTAGGGTCCAGTATTGAGAGTGGAGGCAGGTCAAGTCCAGGGTAGTGAGAGTGGAGGACAGGTCAAGTCCAGGGTAAGTGGGAGTGGAGGCAGGTCAGGTCCACGGTAATGAGAGTGGAGGCAGTCAAGCCAGGGTAGTGGGAGTGGAGGTCAGGTAAAGCCCAGGGTATTGAGAGTGGAGGCAGGTCCAAGTCCAGGGTAGTGGGGTGGAGTCAGGTCAAATCCAGGGTAAGTGGGAGTGGAGGCCGGTTAGGTCCATGGTAAATGAGAGTGGAGGCAGGACAAAGACCAGGGAAGTGGAGTGGAGGCAGGTAACTCCCGGTTATGGTGGAGTGGGAGACAGTTTAGGTCCAGGGTATTGAGAGTGCGGCAGGTCAAGTCCCAGGGTAGTGGGAGTGTAAAGGCAGTTAGGTCCCGGGATATTGAGAGTGGAGGCAAGGTCAAGGTCCAGGTAAGTGGGAGTGGAGGCAGGTTAGTCCAGGGAATTGCAGTGGAGGCAGGTCAAGTCCCAGGGTAGTGGGAGTGGAGGCAGTAAAGTCCAGGGTAGTGGGAGTGGAGACAGGATAGGTCCAGTATTGAGAGTGGAGGCAGGTCAAGTCCAGGTAGTGAGGAGTGAGCAGTTAGGTTCCAGGGTAATGAGAGAGGAGGCAGGTCAAGGTCCAGGTAGTGGGATTGGAGGCAGGTTAGGTCCAGGGTATTGAGAGTGGAGGCAGGTCAAGTCCAGGGTAGAGGAGAGGAGGCAGGTCAATCCAGGGTAGTGTAGCGGAGGCAGTTTAGGTCCAGGGTATTGAGAGTGGGAGGCAGGTCAAGTCCAGGGTAAAGTTGGAGTGGAGGCAGGTTAGGTTCCAGGTATTGAGCGTGGAGGCAGGTCAAGTCCAGGGTAGTGGGAGTGGGCGGCAGGTTGGTCCAGGGTATTGAGATGGAGGCAGTCAAGTCAGGGTAGTGGGAGTGACGTCAGTTAGGTCCAGGGAATTTGAGAGTGAGTCAGACACGACCCAGGGTAGTGGGAGTGGAGGCAGTTAGTCCAGGTATTGTGAGTGGAGGCAGGTCAAGTCCAGGGTAGTGGATGGAGGCAGGACAGGGTCCCGGGTATGAGAGTGAGTCAAGTACCAAGTCCCAGGGTAGTGGGAGTGGAGGCAGGTTAGGTCCAGGGTATTGAGAGTGGAGCAGGTCAGGTCCAGGTAGTGAGAGTGAGAAACAGGTCAAGTCACAGGGTAGTGGAGTGGAGGGTCAGGTTAGGTTCCAGGGTATTGAGAGTGGGAGGCAGGTCAGTCCAGGGTAGTGAGAGTGGATCATGTCAGATCCAGGGTAGTGAGAGTAGGCAGGTCAGGTCCAGGGTAGTGAAGAAGTGGAGGCAGACCGGTCCAGGTAGTGAGAGTGGAGGCAGGTAGGTCCAGGGTAGTGAGAGTGGGAGGCCAGGTTCAGATCCAGGGTAAGATTTGAGAGTGGAAAAGGCAGGTCAATCCAGGGTAGTGCGCGTGGAGACTGGTCCAGGTCCAGGTAGTGAGAGTGGAAGCAGGTCAGGTCCAGGGTAGTGAGAGTGGAGGCAGGTTCAGGCCCAGGGTAGTGGGATTGAGGCAGGTCAGGTTCCAGGGGGGGGGGAAGTGAGAGTGGAGGCAGGTAGCTCCAGGGTATTGAGAGTGGAGGCAGGACAGATCCAGGGTAGTGAAGAGTGGAGGCAGGTCAGGTCCAGGGTAGTGAGAGTGAGGCAGTCAGTCCAGGAAGTGAGAAAGTGGAGGCAGGTCAGGTCCAGGGTAGGAGACTGGAGGGCAGTCATGTCCAGTTAGTGATAGAGGAGGCAGGTCAGATCCAGTTAGTGAGAGTGGAGGCAGTCCCATATCCAGGGTAGAGAGAGTGTAGACAGGTCAGGTCCCAGGGTAGTGAGAGTGGAGGGGCAGGTCAGGTCCAGGTAGTGAGAGTGGAGGCAGGCAGGCCCAGGGTAGTGGGAGTGAGCATGTCAGGTCCAGGGTAGTGAGAGTGGGAGGCAGGTCATATCCAGGGTGTGAGAGTGGAGCAGGTCAGATCCAGGTTATTGATAGTGGGAGGCAGGTCAGTTCCAGGGTAGTGAGAATGGAGGCAGGTCAGATCCAGATAGAGAGAGTGGAGGCTGGTCAGGTTCAGGTAGTGAGAGTGAGGCAGGTCGATTTCCAGGGTAGTGGGAGTGGAGGCAGGGACAGATCCAGGGTAGTGAGCGCGGAGTGCAGGTCAGATCCAGGGTCGTGAGAGTGGAGACAGTCAGGTCCAGGGTAGTGAGAGTGGAAGGCAGGTCAGGTCCAGGTAGATGAGAGTGGAGGCAGTCAGGCCCAGGGTAGTGGGAGTGGAGGCAGGTCAGGTCCAGGTAGTGAGTTAAGGAGCAGGTCAGATCCAGGGTAGAGAGAGTGAGGCAGTCCGATCCAGGTATTGAAGTGGAGGCAGGTCAGGTCCAGGGTAAGTGAGAGTGAAGCAGGTCTGGTCCCGGGTAGTGAAGTGGAGGCAGGTCAGGCCCAGGGGTAGTGGGGGTTGAGGCAGTCAAGTCCAGGTAGTGGCGTGATAGGCAAGTAGGTTTTTTTTTCAATCCAGGGTATGGAGGAGAGGAGGCCGGTCAGATCCAGGAAGTGAGGTGAGACAGGACAGGGTCCAGGTTAGTAAAGTGAGCAGGTCAGATCCTAGGTAGTGAGAGTGGAAGCAGGTCAGGTACCAGGGTATAGAGAGTGGAGGCAGGATCAATCCAGGATAGTGAGAGTGGAGGCAGTCAGGTCCAAGAGTAGTGAGATGGAGGCAGGTCACCAGATCCAGGGTAAGAGAGTGGAGGCAGGTCAGATCCAGGGTAGTGAGAGTGAAGGCCGGTCATGTCCAGGGTATTGAGAGGTGGCGGCAGGTCAGACCCAGGGTGTGAGAGTGGAGGCAGGTCAGATCCAGGGTAGGTGAGAGTGGAGACAGGACATGTCAGGGTAGTGAGAGTGGAGCAAATCAGGTCTAGGGTAAGTGAAGTGGAGGCAGGTCAGGTCCATGTAAGTGAGAGTGTAGGCAGTCAGGTCCCAGGGTAGTGGGAGTGGAGGCAGGTCAGATTCCAGGGTAGTGAGAGTGGAGGCAGGTCAGTCAGGGTCGTGGAGAGTGGAGGCAATCATGTTCCAGGGTAGTGGGAGTGGAGGCAGGGACAGATCAAGGTATTGAGAGTGGAGGCAGGTCAGTCCAGGGTTAGTGAAGTGGAGGCAGGTAAGGCCAGGGGTTAGTGGGAGTGGAGGCAGTCAAGTCCAGGGTAGTGAGAGTGGAGGCAGGTCAGAATCCAGGGTAGTGAGAGTGGAGGCAGGTCAGATCCAGGGAAGTGAGAAGGTGGCAGACCGGTCCTAGTCCAGGTAGTAAGAGTGGAGGCAGGATCCGATCCAGGGTAGTAGAGTGGAGCAGGTCAGGTCGAGGGTAGGAGATTGAGGCAGGTCAGATCCAGGAAAGTGAAGAGAGAGGCAGGTCAGGTCCAGGGTTAGTGAGAGTGGAGGCAGGTCAGGTCCAGGTAGTGAGAGTGGAGGCAGATCAGATCCAGGGTAGTGAGAGTGAAGGCTAGGTCATGTACCAGGGTATTGAGTGTGGAGGAGGTCAGGCCCCAGGGTGTGAGAGTGGAGCAGGTCAGATCCAGGGTAGTGAGAGTGGAGACAGGTTCCTGTCCAGGGTAGTGAGAGTGGAGGCAAATCAGGTCCTAGGGTAGATGAGAGTGAGGCAGGTCAATCCAGGGTATGGAGAGTGGAGGCAGTCAGCTCCAGGGTAGTGAGATGGAGGCAGGTCAGATCCAGGGTAGTGAGATGGGAGGCAGGTCAGGTCCAGGGTAGTGAGAGTGAGGCAGGTCAGGTCCAGGTAGTGAAGTGGAGGCAGGTCCAGGTCCAGTGAGAGAGGTGGCGGCAGGTCAGGTTCCAGGGTAGTGAGAGTGTAGAAGGAGCAGGTCAGGTCCAGGTAGTGAAAAGGAGGCAGGTCAGGTCTCCAAGTAGTGAGAGTGGAGGAGGTCAGGGTCCAGGTAGTGAGAGTGAGACAGGTCAGATCCAGGTAATGAAGAGTTGAGGCAGTCAGGTCGAGGGAAGTGAGGATGAGGCGAGGTCAGGTACCAGGGTAGTGAGAGTTGAGGAAAACAGATCCAAGTAGTGAGAGTGGAGGCAGTCAGTCCAGGGTAGAGAGAGTGTAGGCAGGTCAGGTTCAGGGTATGAAGTGAGGCAGTCAAGATCCAGGGTAGTGAGAGTGAGGCAGTCAGGTCCAGGGAGTGAGGAGTGGAGCAGGTCAGGTCAGGGAAGGAGAGTGGAGGCAGGTCAGTCCAGGTAGTGAAGTGGAGGCAGTCAGATTCATGGTATGGAGAGTGGAGCAGGTCCAGGTCGAGGGTAGTGAAAGTGAAAGCCGGTCAGATCTAGGGTAGTGAGAGTGGAGGCAGGTCAGTCCATGGTAGTGAGAGTGGAGCAGGTCAGGTCCCTGTAGTGAGAGTGGAGGCAGTCAGGTCCAGGGTAGTGAGAATGCGGCAGGTCAGGTCCAGGGTAGTGAGAGTGGAGGCAGGTCAAGTCATGGTAATTGAGAGTGGAGGTATCAGTCCAGGGTAGTGAGAGTGAGGCAGGTCAGGTCCCAGGGTTTGAGAGTGGAGGCAGGTCAGATCAAGGTAGTGAGAGAGGAGACAGTCAGTCCAGGAAGTGAGAGTGGAGGCAGGTCAGTCCAGGAAGTGAGAGTGGAGGCAGGTCAGGTGCAGGTAGTGAAAGTGGAGCAGGTCAGATCCATGGTAGTGAGAGTGGAGCAGGCAGGTCCAGGGTATGAAGAGTGGAGGCAGGCAGTCCCGGGTAATGAATAGTGGAGCAGGTCCTGGTCCAGGGGTAGTGAGAGTGGAGGCAGGTCCGGTCCCAGGGTCGTGAGAGTGGAGGCAGGTCAGGTCCAGGGTAGTGAGAGTGAGGCCGTTCAGGTCCAGGGTATGAAGTGGAGGGCAGGTCAGGTCCAGGGTGGAGAGAGTGGAGGCAGGTCAGGTCCAGGGTAGTGAAGAGTGGAGGCAGGTAGGTCCAGGTAGTGAGATTGGCGGCAGGTCAGGTCCAAGGTAGTGAGAGTGGAGGCAGCAGGTCCAGGGTAGTGAGAGTGGAGACAGGTCAGATCCAGGTAAGAGAGTTGAGGCGGTCAGGTCGAGTATGAGAGTGAGGCAGGTCAGAAGGTCCAGGTAGTGGAGAGTGGAGGCAAGTCAATACAAGGTGTGAGAGTGAGGCAGGTCAGGTCCAGGGTAGAGAGAGTGGGAGGCAGGTCCGTTTCAGGGTAGTGAAGTGGAGGCAGTCCAAGTCCAGGGTAGTGAGAGTGGAGGCAGCAGGTTCCCGGGTAGTGAGAGTGGAGGCAGTCAGCCCAGGTTAGTTGAGAGTGGAGGCAGGTCTGGTCCCGTAGTGAGAGTGGAGGCAAGGTCAGATTCATGTAGTGAAGAGTGGAGGCAGGTCAGGTATCCAGGGTATGTGAGAGTGGAGGCAGGTCAGCCCTGGTAGTGGAGAGTGGAGGCAGGTCAGGTCCACGGTAGAGAGAGTAGAGGAAGGGTCAGTCCAGGTAGTGAAATGGAGGCAGTCAGTTCCAGGGTAGTGAGAGTGGAGGCAGGTCCAGATCATGGGTAGTGCTAGTGGAAGTAGGTCAGGTCCAGGTATTGAGATTGGAGGCAGTCAGGTCCAGGGTAGTGAAGTGAGGCAGGTCAGATCTCAGGTAGTGAGAGTGGAGACAGGTCAGTTCCAGGGTAGTGAGAGTGGAAGCAGGTCCGTCCAGGGTATGCAGATGGAGCAGGTCAGGTTGCAGGTTAGTGAAAGTGGAGGCAGGTCCGATCCATGGTAGTGAAGTGAGGCAGGCCGGTCCAGGGTAGTGAGAGTGGAGGGCAGGCAGGTCAAGGGTAATGAGAGTGGAGGCAGGTCAGTCCAGGGTAGTGAGAGTGAGCAGGTCAGGTCCAGTAGTGAAGAATGGAAGGCAGGTCAGGCCAGGGGTATGAGAGGGAGCCCGGCAAGTCCAGATAGTGAGGGTGAGGCAGCCAGGTCCAGGGGGAGTGAGGAGTGAGGCAGTCCATCCAGGGTAAGTGAGAGTGAGGCAGGTCAGTTTCCAGGTAGTGAAGTGGAGGCAGTCATGTCCAGGGTAGTGAGAGTGGGAGCAGGTCAGGTCCAAGGGTCGTGAGAGTGGAGGCAAGTACAGATCCAGGTAGTGAGAGTGGGAGGCAGGCCGGTCCAGAGTAATGAGAGTGGAGGCAGGTCAGGTCCAGGGTAATGAGAGTGGAAGGCAGGTCAGATCCAGGGTAGTGAGAAAGGAGGCAGGTCAGTTCCAGGGTAGTGAGAGTGGGGAAGTCAGGTCCAGGGTAGTGAGAGTATAAAGTGTTTCAAGAGATGTTGTGGTCATGAGATGACCTCACATTGTCTCCTGTCACTACCTTCACTTTTCACACTCCCTTAACAAAGAATAAGGAACACTGCAGAAAGCCTTACTGGCCCATACAAAGCAGGTCCCTTTCAAATTCAACCACTACTCAAAATCTTCCAAAGAAATTGGTAGCCCTGCCCCCTCCAATTCATAAATCTAGCCGCGTCCCCAAGCAAGGACCCATAATCCCTACCTCAATCACCCTACTCGGAGGATGTTTCCACGCATCATGAAAACTCTGAAAAACCACTCCTTTCTATAATCTAAATTTTTATTTTTTATTTTATTATCACATTGGCCGATTCCCACCAAGGCAGGGTGACCCGAAAAAGAAAAGCTTTCACCATCATTCACTCCATCACTGTCTTGCCAAAAGGGTGCTTTACACTATAGTTTTTAAACTGCAACATTAACACCCCTCCTAAATTTATCTAACTTAAATCAGTTATTTCTGGTTCTTCCCTGAGTCGATATCGTCAGCATTTTATTAATGTCGTCTTTGTTTATGCGATCATCCACTTGTACTCTGTGATGACATCTCCTATCAATATTCTCCTTAGTTCCAATATTGTTACCTTAAAGCAGTTACTTCTATACCAATCCAATGACAGCTGCTGACTTACACTGTGACCTTCACTGCTGACTTACACTGCGACCTTCACTGCTGGCTTACACTGTGACCTTCACTGCTGACTTACTCTGTGACCTTCACTGCAGGCATTACCCAGGTGACCTTCTACTGCTGACGTACACTGGTGTGAATTCACTGCTGACTTACACTGTCACCCTTCACTGCTGACCTTACAAACATGTGACCTTCAACTGCAGACTTACAGTGCCTCACTGCAGAATTACACTGTGACTTCCCACTCTGACTTACACTGACCTTCACTGCTGAGTTACACTGTGACCTTCACTCTGACTTTACACTGTGACCTTGCACAGCTGACTTTACGCTGTGACCTTTATTGGTGACGTTACACTGTGAACCTTCACTCTGCTGACTTACACAGTGACCTTCACTGCTGAACTTACAATGTGACCTTCACTGCTGACTTACAACGGTGACCTTCATTGCTAACTTACAACTGGTGACCTTCACGCGACTTACACGTGACCTTCACTGTGCAGACTTAAATTGTGACCTTCACCTGCTGACATTACACGTGACCTTCATTGCTGACTTACACTGTGACCTTCATTGCGACTTACACTGACCTTCACTGCTGACATACACTGGACCTTCACTGCTGACTTACAACTGTGACCTCACAGCTGACTTACGCTGTGATCCTTCCACTACTGACTTACAACTGTCACCTTCACGCTGACTTACACTGAGACCTTCATTGCTGACTACACTATAAGGTTCACTGGCTGAACTTACACTGTGACCATTCACTGCTGACGTGCCTTGTGATCTTCACTGCTGACTTACACTATGAACCTTCCTTGCTTGACATTTCCCGCCTGTGACCATCACTGCTGACTACACTGTTGCCTTCACTGCTGACTTACACTGTCAACCATCACTACTGACGTACACTGGACCTTTCACTGTTGACTTACCCTGTGACCTTCACTGCTGACTTACATTGTGACCTTCACTGCTGACTTACTCTGTGACCTTCACACTGCGGACTTACGCTGTGACCTTCCACTGCTGACTTACACTGTAACCTTTTACTGCTGCTTACAACGTGACCTTCATTGCAGGCTTACACTGTGACCTTTCACTGCTGACTTACACTGGACCTTCACTGCTGACTTACACTGTTCACCTTCCTGCTAGACTACAACTGTGACATGCAACTGCTGAACTTACACTGTGACCTTCATCTGTTGATTTACAGTTGACCTTCACTGCTGAGTATAACAACACTGTGACCTTCACTGCTGACTTTACACTGACCTTCTCTGCTGACTTACACAGGGACTTCCTGCTGACATTACACTGTGAACCTTTCACTGCTGAATTACAACGGGGACCTTTATTGCTGACTTACACTGTGACCTACACAGCAGAAACTCCTACCCTGAGACCTTCACTGCCTGACTTACACGTGACCTTCACTTGCTGACTTACACTGTGACCTTCATTGGCTGACTTACACTGTCACCTTCAATGCTGACTTACACTGTGGACCTTCATTGCTGACTTACACTATAAGGTATCACTGCTGACTTACACTGTGACCTTCACTGCTGACGGACACTGTGATCGTCACTGCTGACTTACCACTGTGACCTTCATTACTGACTTACACTGTGACTCTTCACGTGCTGAGTTACAACTGTAACCTTTTCTGCTGCTACACATGTCACCTTCACTACTGACGTACCTGTGACCTTCACTGTTGATCATGTACCACTGTGTGCCCCCCCCCTCCAGCGCCCCCCCCCCTTCCCTTCACTGCTGACTTACATTTGCCCTTCACTGCTGACTTACTCGTGACTTTCACTGCTTAACTTACACTGTGACCTTCCCACTGCTAATCTTACACTGAACCTTTACTGCTGACTTACACTGTGACCTTCATTGCAGACTTACACTGTGACCTTCACTGCTGACTTACAACTGTACCTTCACTGCTGACTTAACACTGTCCACCTTCACTGCTGACTACCACTGTACCTTCCATGCTGACTTACACTGTGACCTTCACTGCTGACTAAAGTGACCTTCACTGCTGAGTTTACATTTGTGACCTTCACTGCTGACTACACTGACCCTTCACTGCTGACTTACACTGGGACCCTTCAACTGCTGACTTACACTGTGACCTTCACTGCTGACTTACGCTGTGACCTTTTATCTTTATTGCTGACTTACACTTGGACCTTCACTGCTGACTTACAACTGGACCTTCACTGCGGACTTACACTGTGACCTTCAACTGCTGACTTACACCTGTGACCTTCATTGCTGGAACTTACACTGTGACCTTCACTGCTCACTTACACTGTGACCTTCACTGCTGATTTACACTGTGAACTTCCTTGCTGACTTACACTGAGAACCTTCAAATTGCCTGACTTCCCACTGTGACCTTCATTGCTGACTTACACTGACCTTCACTCTGGACTTACACTGGGACCTTGGCACGCTGACTACACTGTGACCTACAACTGAGACTTACACAGTGACCTTCATGCTGACGTTACACAGTCACCTTCCACTGCTGACATAACACTGGTGACCGTCATTGCGACTTACGCTGTAAGGTTCACATGGCGACTTACACTGTTGAACCTTCACTGCTGACGTACACTGTGATCTTCACTTACACTGTGACCTTCATTGCTGACTTACACTGTTGATCTTTCACTTAACTGACTTACACTTGATCTTCACTTACCCTGTACCTTCTTGCTGACTTACACTGTGGACCTCACTGCTGACTTACACGGTCACCCTTCACTGATGAGTTACACTGGGACCTTCACTGCTGACTACATTGTGACCTTCAACTGCTGACTTGCTCTGTACCTTCACTGCACTTACACTGTGAACCTACACTGCTGACTTCCACGTAACTTTACTGCGGACTTACACTGTGACCTTCATTGCTGACTTACACTGTGACCCTTCACTGCTTGACCTACACGTGTCCACCTTCACTGCTGACTTACACTGTCTCTTCACTGCTGACTTACACTGTGACCTTCACTGGTGACTTTCAACCTGTCACTCGTCACTGCTGACTTACACTGTCACCTTCATGCTGGCTTTACCCTGACCACCTTCACTGCTGACTTACCCTGTGACGTTCACCGATGACATACACAGTGATCTTCCTGCTGACTTACACTGTCACTTTTCTGCTGACTTACACTGTCACCTTCACTGCTGACTTAAACTTTTGACCTTCACGCTGACTTTACACTGTCACCTTCACTGCTGACTTACATTGTGACCTTCACTGCTGATTACACTGTGACCTTCCACATGCTTACTTACACTATGACCTTCACAGCAGACTTCTACAGTGACCTTCACTGCTGAACTTACCACTGTGACCTTCACTGCTGACTTCCACTGTGACCATTCACTGGCTGACATACAACTGGACCCCCTTGCTGACTTTACACTGTGACTTTCACTGCTGACTTACACTGTCACCTTCACCTGCAGACTTACGCTGTGGACCTTCAACTGCTAATTACACTGTCACTTCACATTGCTGACTTACATTGTTACCTTCACCTTCTGACTTAACACTGTGAACCTTCACTGCTGACTTACACTTTTGTGACCTTCACTACTGACTAACATTATGACCTCACCTGCTGACATACACTGTGATCTTCAACTGGTGACTTGCACTTACCTTCACTGCTGACTTACAACTGTGACCTTCACTGCTGGCTTACACTGTGACCTTCACTGCCTGATTACACTCTGACCTTCACTGCTGACTTACACTTTGACCTCCACAATGCAGACTTACAATTCACCTCACTGCTGACTTACATTGTGACTTCACTGCTACTTACACTGGGACCTTCACTGCTGACTTACACTGAGGTGACCTTCACTGCTGACTTACACTGTGACCTCCACTGCTTACTTACAACACTGTGACCTTCACTGCTGACTTACAAATGTGACCTTCACTGCTGCTTACACTCTGACCTTCAACTGCTGACTTACATTGTCACTTTAACTGCTGACTTACTCTGTCATCTTCACTGCTGACTTACACTTTGACCCTCACTGCTGACTTACATTATCACCTTCACTGCTGACTTAACATTGTGACCTTCACTGCTGGACCTTACAACTGTGACCTTCACTGCTGACTTACACTGTGACCTTCACTGCTTACTTACACTGTGACCTTCATTGCTGACTTACAATGTGACTTTCATCACTGCTGACTTACACGTGGACTTCACTGCTGACTACACTGCACCTTCACTGATGTCTTACACTGCCACCTCCACGCTGACTTACACTTGACCTTCACTGCTCACTTACACTGTGACCTTCAACTGCAGACTTAACACTTCACCTTCACGTGGCGACTTACATTGTGGACCTTCACTGCTGACTTACACTCTGAACCTGCACTGCTGACTTACCTGTGACCTTCAATCTGACTTACACGGTGAACTTCACATTACCAATGACTTTGAACTAAGTTACTAATATAACTGGCGTTTAACGACGGTATTCCTTTTCCTTGATAAGACCCTACATTTTGGCGCATTTTGAGAACATAATCCGGCATGGTAATAAAAACCACAACACCGGACTAGGAGCAATACCATTAAATGGTTAAAGAGTCGGAATCGAAATGTCAAAAGGGTGTGAGTACTCCTCAGTAGTACCCACCTAAAGAAAACCCACCTAGTTGAAGTTGCAAGGGTCGAGAAACAGCTCCTGGCCCCGCTTCCACTGTTCGCACTTAGGTCACTCTCTGCTTCATGAGCCCAATCATACCTCTTCTTAAAGCTATATCTGGATCCTGCCTCCACTACATCACTTTTGGTGACTGAAGAAATACTTCCTAACATCCCTGTAATTCCTCTGATTCTTCAGCTTCCATTGTGACCCCTTGTGTTGTGTCCAATCTCTGACTCCTGTCTTGTCACCTTGTCAAATCTTCTTAGTATTTTATACGTCGTAATCATAACCCTTAGAATCTCTCTTGTCTTCATGACGTCAGATAATCGAGGATTTCCCTAACGACTCTCCTCCAGTGTGTGTGTATGTATGTTCTGTCTGTCTGTCTCTCTTGTGTGTCCGAGCCTACTCACCTATTTGTGGTAGCAAGGGGTCGAGTCCATATAGCCTAATGTCCCCGCTCTTCACTGATTGCAACTATGACCTCACAGATCAGGCAACCATCACAGATTGAGTCAGTGTGAGAAGCGACCATCTCAGGGTGAGTCAATGTGAAGACCGACGATGGCTCAGAATCAGTGTGTAGGGAACCATCACAGACTCCAGTGTGAGGGCGACCACCCAGTCCAGTCAATGTGAAGGGCAATCATCACAGTCAGTCCCATGTGAGGGGCGATCATCACAGTCATGTGTGTGAGGGCGACCACACAGTCCAGTCAATGTGAGGGCGACCACCACAGTCAGTGCAATGTGAGGCGACCATTACGTCAGTTCACTGTGAGGTCGACCATCCAGTCAGTCAGTGTGAGGGCGACCATCACAGTCAGTCACTGTGAGGGCGACCATCACAGTCAGTCAATGTGAGGGCGACCATCAAGTCAGTCACTGTGAGGGCGACCAATCACGTCCAGTCACTGTAGGGCGACCATCACAGCAGTACTGTGAGGGCGAACCATCACAGTCAGTCAATGTGAGGGCGACCATCACAGTCAGTCACTGTGAGGGAGACCAGCACAGTTTCATCAGTGTTGAGGCGACCATTACATTCAGTCAATGTGAGGGCGAAACTATTACGTCCTCACTGATGAGGGCGACCATTACAGTCAGTCAGTGTGAGGGCGACCATCACAGCAGTCAGTGTGAGGGACCATCACAGCAGTCAATGTAGGCACCATACAGTCAGTCAATGAGAGGGCGACATCACAGTCAGAGTCCAATGTGAGGGCGACCACACAGTCAGTCAGTGTGAGGGCGACCATCACAGTCAGTCAATGTGAGGGCGACCATCACAGTCAGTCAGTGTGAGGGCGACCATCACAGTCAGTCACTGTGAGGGCGACCATCACAGTCAGTCAGTGTGAGGGCGACCATTACAGTCAGTCACTGTGAGGGCGACCATTACAGTCAGTCCACTGTGAGGAGGGCCGACCATCACAGTCAGTCCAGTGGTTGGAGGGCGACCATCACAGTCAGTCAGTGTGAGGGCGACCATTACAGTCAGTCACTGTGAGGGCGACCGTGAGGGCGACCATCACAGTCAGTCAATGTGAGGGCGACCACCACAGTCAGTCAATGTGAGGGCGACCATCACAGTCAGTCAATGTGAGGGCGACCATCACAGTCAGTCAATGTGAGGGCGACCATCACAGCATCAATGTGAGGGCGACCATCACAGTCAGTCAATGTGAGGGCGACCATCACAGTCAGTCAATGTGAGGGCGACCATCACAGTCAGTCAATGTGAGGGCGACCACCACTGGGTCAGTCAGTGTGAGGGCGACCACCACTGGGTCAGTCAGTGTGAGGGCGACCATCACAGTCAGTCAATGTGAGGGCGACCATCACAGTCAGTCAATGTGAGGGCGACCATCACAGTCAGTCAATGTGAGGGCGACCACCACTGGTCCAGTCAGTGTGAGGGCGACCACCACTGGTCATCAGTGTGGAGGGCGACCATCACAGTCAGTGGATCAATGTGAGGGCGACCATCACAGTCATCCCAATGTGAGGGCGACCATCATACAGTCATTCAATGTGAGGCGACCCCACTGGGTCCATCAGTGTGAGGGCGACCACCACTGGGTCAGTCAGTGTGAGGGCGACCACCACTGGGTCAGTCAGTGTGAGGGCGACCACCACTGGGTCAGTCAGTGTGAGGGCGACCATCACTGGGTCAGTCAGTGTGAGGGCAAACATCACAGAGTGTGAGGGCAATAAAGACATCTGCTAATTATCATTTATATTCCTAATCTTATCGTCTAGTTTAACCTAATATTACGGCCTGAGGGTACGTCATTAATTATAATATTAGTTACTATCAATTTAAACCTATCTAATTCACCCTCAAAACGTAAATCTGACGACTATCTGCTGCTGCTGTATGGGGTGTGATGAGGTTGTGTTAAGGGTTCTTGCGACTGCCGCATCAACTTACAAACTAATCCGACGGTGGAATTTTTGGTCTCAAATCTCCACACAGTCCCTTAGCTTTGATGGTATTGAAAATGGAGGCAGTAGAAGATAAGTCAGTCAGTCCCTCAGCCTTGAAGATATTCACTACTTCGATCTTGATGAATTTCAGATACAGGCAGGAAGAAACCATGATGATAGAAGTATTGTAGTTTTGGTTGACAGGAATGACCGAAAAGTAGCGTAGGATGGCAGGTATTGCTGACAAGTATGGTAGTGTTGGATGGCAGGTATTGCTGACAAGCATGATGGCGTAGGATGGCAGGTATTGCTGACAAGCATGATGGCGTAGGATGGCAGATATTGCTGACAAGTATTGTAGTGTAGGATGGCAGGTATTGCTGACAAGCATGGTAGTGAAGGGGAATGGCAAAAAAAAAAAAAAAAAACAAAAAAGGTAATGCTGACAAGCATGGGTATGTAGGATTGGCAGTATTGCTGACAAGTATGAAAAAAAAATATTGAACGATGGTTCGTATTACCGACAGGTGTAAAGATTACGTGCGCATAAAAATCCCTTCTTACAGACTGAAGGGATCACTTTGGGTGAGATGAATCAACTGAAGATCCTACAACACTACGGCAGAACAGTTAAACTGAAAGTATTGACAGCCAAGATATGTACTCTAAACCCTCCTTGACGGAATTGTAATCTAATCAAAACCATCTCCTTCCTTTTTGCCAGTTCATCAGGTCCTGGCCGGGCATCTGAAGACAGTTGTGAGACCAATTCACAGAGGGTGTTCTCCGACTTCTCGGTGTACATAAGAGTGTTCCTGGATGAGAAGCCAGTTGGTTGTAACAAGTGAGAGAACACCTGGCCCCGTCCCTCAGGTCTCAATGTTCAAAAAGGCGACCAATAAGGAGTGGTGACTCTTGGGAAAAAAAAGGAAGAAGTCTCTCTATGGGGGATGGAGGCCATAGAGTCCAGGAAACAGCTAAGAGGGCGAATACGAAAAGAGCTCTTGCCAATTGTGGGAAGCTTTCTGGACGAAAACAATACTCTGGCTGTAATAAAGTTGGTAGAATTACCGACAATATGTAAAGTAAAAGGACAACATGTGCAACTAATGTACATTTATGTGGCAACGTTTCGCTCTCCAGGAGCCTCTTTCCATCAATATTTGTCCAACCTATTTTATTTAATGTTACCCAAGTAATACTTTTTATCCTTTTAACTCATGTAACGAATTAATTGCTCTAACAAATTGTATTATTTTTGGTCACTACCACTACTACTACTACTACTACTAATACTACAACTACACCACAGTGAACATCGAAATGTTTACCTCCTAATATTGCACCTCACTCAAGCCTTTATATACCCTCTGCGTCCATGTATTGTTTGTTAATGGCTTGATAGAGTAAAACTCCTGAGAGCGAAACGTTGCCACAATAAAATAAATGTCCACATTAGTTCACTTAGTGTCCTTTTACTTTACAGTACACTGCTGGCGAGAGAGCCGGATAAGCTGTACTGAGACTTTGGGGTCGAGTACTGGCTGGGAACCTACGCTCGTGGTCAGGTGTGGGTCTTGGGACCTTGTGGCTAGAGGTTGACTGAGTTCCTGACGAAGGACTGTTCTACCAACTTATATGTAAATTAAAAACATTATCGTCAGCTAGGCTATATTCCCTATTTCAACTTGTGCACAATTTCTCAGTGATCTTAATATCAAACCTTGTCTCCGTTCCTCACACAATGCTGTACAAGAAATAAATTAATGGTATTGAGTGGAATAAGATATTCACTTTCCCACCATTACTATTACCAAATATATTATTATTTTATTTATAGGAAGAGGAGTGAGAGTGGAGACAAGCCAGTCCAAGGTAGTGGGAGTGGAGGCAGTCAAGTCAGGGTATGGAGTGGAGGCAAGGTCAAGTCCAGGGTAGTGGGAAGTGGAGGCAGGTTAGGTCCAGGGTATTGCGAGTGGAAGCAGGTCAAGTCCAGGGGTATGGGAGTGGAGGCCAGGTTAGGTCCAGGTATTGAGAGTGGAGGCAGTCAAGTCCAGGGGTAAGTGAGAGTGGAGACAGGCTCAAGATCCAGGTTTTTAACAAAAAAAAAAAAAGTGGAGTGGAGGCAGGACAAGTCCAGGGTAGTGGAGTGGAGGCAGGTTTTAGGCCAGGGTATTGAAGTGGCGGCAGGACAAGTCCAGGTAGTGGGAGTGGAGGCAGGTTTAGGGTCCAGTATTGAGAGTGGAGGCAGGTCAAGTCCAGGGTAGTGAGAGTGGAGGACAGGTCAAGTCCAGGGTAAGTGGGAGTGGAGGCAGGTCAGGTCCACGGTAATGAGAGTGGAGGCAGTCAAGCCAGGGTAGTGGGAGTGGAGGTCAGGTAAAGCCCAGGGTATTGAGAGTGGAGGCAGGTCCAAGTCCAGGGTAGTGGGGTGGAGTCAGGTCAAATCCAGGGTAAGTGGGAGTGGAGGCCGGTTAGGTCCATGGTAAATGAGAGTGGAGGCAGGACAAAGACCAGGGAAGTGGAGTGGAGGCAGGTAACTCCCGGTTATGGTGGAGTGGGAGACAGTTTAGGTCCAGGGTATTGAGAGTGCGGCAGGTCAAGTCCCAGGGTAGTGGGAGTGTAAAGGCAGTTAGGTCCCGGGATATTGAGAGTGGAGGCAAGGTCAAGGTCCAGGTAAGTGGGAGTGGAGGCAGGTTAGTCCAGGGAATTGCAGTGGAGGCAGGTCAAGTCCCAGGGTAGTGGGAGTGGAGGCAGTAAAGTCCAGGGTAGTGGGAGTGGAGACAGGATAGGTCCAGTATTGAGAGTGGAGGCAGGTCAAGTCCAGGTAGTGAGGAGTGAGCAGTTAGGTTCCAGGGTAATGAGAGAGGAGGCAGGTCAAGGTCCAGGTAGTGGGATTGGAGGCAGGTTAGGTCCAGGGTATTGAGAGTGGAGGCAGGTCAAGTCCAGGGTAGAGGAGAGGAGGCAGGTCAATCCAGGGTAGTGTAGCGGAGGCAGTTTAGGTCCAGGGTATTGAGAGTGGGAGGCAGGTCAAGTCCAGGGTAAAGTTGGAGTGGAGGCAGGTTAGGTTCCAGGTATTGAGCGTGGAGGCAGGTCAAGTCCAGGGTAGTGGGAGTGGGCGGCAGGTTGGTCCAGGGTATTGAGATGGAGGCAGTCAAGTCAGGGTAGTGGGAGTGACGTCAGTTAGGTCCAGGGAATTTGAGAGTGAGTCAGACACGACCCAGGGTAGTGGGAGTGGAGGCAGTTAGTCCAGGTATTGTGAGTGGAGGCAGGTCAAGTCCAGGGTAGTGGATGGAGGCAGGACAGGGTCCCGGGTATGAGAGTGAGTCAAGTACCAAGTCCCAGGGTAGTGGGAGTGGAGGCAGGTTAGGTCCAGGGTATTGAGAGTGGAGCAGGTCAGGTCCAGGTAGTGAGAGTGAGAAACAGGTCAAGTCACAGGGTAGTGGAGTGGAGGGTCAGGTTAGGTTCCAGGGTATTGAGAGTGGGAGGCAGGTCAGTCCAGGGTAGTGAGAGTGGATCATGTCAGATCCAGGGTAGTGAGAGTAGGCAGGTCAGGTCCAGGGTAGTGAAGAAGTGGAGGCAGACCGGTCCAGGTAGTGAGAGTGGAGGCAGGTAGGTCCAGGGTAGTGAGAGTGGGAGGCCAGGTTCAGATCCAGGGTAAGATTTGAGAGTGGAAAAGGCAGGTCAATCCAGGGTAGTGCGCGTGGAGACTGGTCCAGGTCCAGGTAGTGAGAGTGGAAGCAGGTCAGGTCCAGGGTAGTGAGAGTGGAGGCAGGTTCAGGCCCAGGGTAGTGGGATTGAGGCAGGTCAGGTTCCAGGGGGGGGGGAAGTGAGAGTGGAGGCAGGTAGCTCCAGGGTATTGAGAGTGGAGGCAGGACAGATCCAGGGTAGTGAAGAGTGGAGGCAGGTCAGGTCCAGGGTAGTGAGAGTGAGGCAGTCAGTCCAGGAAGTGAGAAAGTGGAGGCAGGTCAGGTCCAGGGTAGGAGACTGGAGGGCAGTCATGTCCAGTTAGTGATAGAGGAGGCAGGTCAGATCCAGTTAGTGAGAGTGGAGGCAGTCCCATATCCAGGGTAGAGAGAGTGTAGACAGGTCAGGTCCCAGGGTAGTGAGAGTGGAGGGGCAGGTCAGGTCCAGGTAGTGAGAGTGGAGGCAGGCAGGCCCAGGGTAGTGGGAGTGAGCATGTCAGGTCCAGGGTAGTGAGAGTGGGAGGCAGGTCATATCCAGGGTGTGAGAGTGGAGCAGGTCAGATCCAGGTTATTGATAGTGGGAGGCAGGTCAGTTCCAGGGTAGTGAGAATGGAGGCAGGTCAGATCCAGATAGAGAGAGTGGAGGCTGGTCAGGTTCAGGTAGTGAGAGTGAGGCAGGTCGATTTCCAGGGTAGTGGGAGTGGAGGCAGGGACAGATCCAGGGTAGTGAGCGCGGAGTGCAGGTCAGATCCAGGGTCGTGAGAGTGGAGACAGTCAGGTCCAGGGTAGTGAGAGTGGAAGGCAGGTCAGGTCCAGGTAGATGAGAGTGGAGGCAGTCAGGCCCAGGGTAGTGGGAGTGGAGGCAGGTCAGGTCCAGGTAGTGAGTTAAGGAGCAGGTCAGATCCAGGGTAGAGAGAGTGAGGCAGTCCGATCCAGGTATTGAAGTGGAGGCAGGTCAGGTCCAGGGTAAGTGAGAGTGAAGCAGGTCTGGTCCCGGGTAGTGAAGTGGAGGCAGGTCAGGCCCAGGGGTAGTGGGGGTTGAGGCAGTCAAGTCCAGGTAGTGGCGTGATAGGCAAGTAGGTTTTTTTTTCAATCCAGGGTATGGAGGAGAGGAGGCCGGTCAGATCCAGGAAGTGAGGTGAGACAGGACAGGGTCCAGGTTAGTAAAGTGAGCAGGTCAGATCCTAGGTAGTGAGAGTGGAAGCAGGTCAGGTACCAGGGTATAGAGAGTGGAGGCAGGATCAATCCAGGATAGTGAGAGTGGAGGCAGTCAGGTCCAAGAGTAGTGAGATGGAGGCAGGTCACCAGATCCAGGGTAAGAGAGTGGAGGCAGGTCAGATCCAGGGTAGTGAGAGTGAAGGCCGGTCATGTCCAGGGTATTGAGAGGTGGCGGCAGGTCAGACCCAGGGTGTGAGAGTGGAGGCAGGTCAGATCCAGGGTAGGTGAGAGTGGAGACAGGACATGTCAGGGTAGTGAGAGTGGAGCAAATCAGGTCTAGGGTAAGTGAAGTGGAGGCAGGTCAGGTCCATGTAAGTGAGAGTGTAGGCAGTCAGGTCCCAGGGTAGTGGGAGTGGAGGCAGGTCAGATTCCAGGGTAGTGAGAGTGGAGGCAGGTCAGTCAGGGTCGTGGAGAGTGGAGGCAATCATGTTCCAGGGTAGTGGGAGTGGAGGCAGGGACAGATCAAGGTATTGAGAGTGGAGGCAGGTCAGTCCAGGGTTAGTGAAGTGGAGGCAGGTAAGGCCAGGGGTTAGTGGGAGTGGAGGCAGTCAAGTCCAGGGTAGTGAGAGTGGAGGCAGGTCAGAATCCAGGGTAGTGAGAGTGGAGGCAGGTCAGATCCAGGGAAGTGAGAAGGTGGCAGACCGGTCCTAGTCCAGGTAGTAAGAGTGGAGGCAGGATCCGATCCAGGGTAGTAGAGTGGAGCAGGTCAGGTCGAGGGTAGGAGATTGAGGCAGGTCAGATCCAGGAAAGTGAAGAGAGAGGCAGGTCAGGTCCAGGGTTAGTGAGAGTGGAGGCAGGTCAGGTCCAGGTAGTGAGAGTGGAGGCAGATCAGATCCAGGGTAGTGAGAGTGAAGGCTAGGTCATGTACCAGGGTATTGAGTGTGGAGGAGGTCAGGCCCCAGGGTGTGAGAGTGGAGCAGGTCAGATCCAGGGTAGTGAGAGTGGAGACAGGTTCCTGTCCAGGGTAGTGAGAGTGGAGGCAAATCAGGTCCTAGGGTAGATGAGAGTGAGGCAGGTCAATCCAGGGTATGGAGAGTGGAGGCAGTCAGCTCCAGGGTAGTGAGATGGAGGCAGGTCAGATCCAGGGTAGTGAGATGGGAGGCAGGTCAGGTCCAGGGTAGTGAGAGTGAGGCAGGTCAGGTCCAGGTAGTGAAGTGGAGGCAGGTCCAGGTCCAGTGAGAGAGGTGGCGGCAGGTCAGGTTCCAGGGTAGTGAGAGTGTAGAAGGAGCAGGTCAGGTCCAGGTAGTGAAAAGGAGGCAGGTCAGGTCTCCAAGTAGTGAGAGTGGAGGAGGTCAGGGTCCAGGTAGTGAGAGTGAGACAGGTCAGATCCAGGTAATGAAGAGTTGAGGCAGTCAGGTCGAGGGAAGTGAGGATGAGGCGAGGTCAGGTACCAGGGTAGTGAGAGTTGAGGAAAACAGATCCAAGTAGTGAGAGTGGAGGCAGTCAGTCCAGGGTAGAGAGAGTGTAGGCAGGTCAGGTTCAGGGTATGAAGTGAGGCAGTCAAGATCCAGGGTAGTGAGAGTGAGGCAGTCAGGTCCAGGGAGTGAGGAGTGGAGCAGGTCAGGTCAGGGAAGGAGAGTGGAGGCAGGTCAGTCCAGGTAGTGAAGTGGAGGCAGTCAGATTCATGGTATGGAGAGTGGAGCAGGTCCAGGTCGAGGGTAGTGAAAGTGAAAGCCGGTCAGATCTAGGGTAGTGAGAGTGGAGGCAGGTCAGTCCATGGTAGTGAGAGTGGAGCAGGTCAGGTCCCTGTAGTGAGAGTGGAGGCAGTCAGGTCCAGGGTAGTGAGAATGCGGCAGGTCAGGTCCAGGGTAGTGAGAGTGGAGGCAGGTCAAGTCATGGTAATTGAGAGTGGAGGTATCAGTCCAGGGTAGTGAGAGTGAGGCAGGTCAGGTCCCAGGGTTTGAGAGTGGAGGCAGGTCAGATCAAGGTAGTGAGAGAGGAGACAGTCAGTCCAGGAAGTGAGAGTGGAGGCAGGTCAGTCCAGGAAGTGAGAGTGGAGGCAGGTCAGGTGCAGGTAGTGAAAGTGGAGCAGGTCAGATCCATGGTAGTGAGAGTGGAGCAGGCAGGTCCAGGGTATGAAGAGTGGAGGCAGGCAGTCCCGGGTAATGAATAGTGGAGCAGGTCCTGGTCCAGGGGTAGTGAGAGTGGAGGCAGGTCCGGTCCCAGGGTCGTGAGAGTGGAGGCAGGTCAGGTCCAGGGTAGTGAGAGTGAGGCCGTTCAGGTCCAGGGTATGAAGTGGAGGGCAGGTCAGGTCCAGGGTGGAGAGAGTGGAGGCAGGTCAGGTCCAGGGTAGTGAAGAGTGGAGGCAGGTAGGTCCAGGTAGTGAGATTGGCGGCAGGTCAGGTCCAAGGTAGTGAGAGTGGAGGCAGCAGGTCCAGGGTAGTGAGAGTGGAGACAGGTCAGATCCAGGTAAGAGAGTTGAGGCGGTCAGGTCGAGTATGAGAGTGAGGCAGGTCAGAAGGTCCAGGTAGTGGAGAGTGGAGGCAAGTCAATACAAGGTGTGAGAGTGAGGCAGGTCAGGTCCAGGGTAGAGAGAGTGGGAGGCAGGTCCGTTTCAGGGTAGTGAAGTGGAGGCAGTCCAAGTCCAGGGTAGTGAGAGTGGAGGCAGCAGGTTCCCGGGTAGTGAGAGTGGAGGCAGTCAGCCCAGGTTAGTTGAGAGTGGAGGCAGGTCTGGTCCCGTAGTGAGAGTGGAGGCAAGGTCAGATTCATGTAGTGAAGAGTGGAGGCAGGTCAGGTATCCAGGGTATGTGAGAGTGGAGGCAGGTCAGCCCTGGTAGTGGAGAGTGGAGGCAGGTCAGGTCCACGGTAGAGAGAGTAGAGGAAGGGTCAGTCCAGGTAGTGAAATGGAGGCAGTCAGTTCCAGGGTAGTGAGAGTGGAGGCAGGTCCAGATCATGGGTAGTGCTAGTGGAAGTAGGTCAGGTCCAGGTATTGAGATTGGAGGCAGTCAGGTCCAGGGTAGTGAAGTGAGGCAGGTCAGATCTCAGGTAGTGAGAGTGGAGACAGGTCAGTTCCAGGGTAGTGAGAGTGGAAGCAGGTCCGTCCAGGGTATGCAGATGGAGCAGGTCAGGTTGCAGGTTAGTGAAAGTGGAGGCAGGTCCGATCCATGGTAGTGAAGTGAGGCAGGCCGGTCCAGGGTAGTGAGAGTGGAGGGCAGGCAGGTCAAGGGTAATGAGAGTGGAGGCAGGTCAGTCCAGGGTAGTGAGAGTGAGCAGGTCAGGTCCAGTAGTGAAGAATGGAAGGCAGGTCAGGCCAGGGGTATGAGAGGGAGCCCGGCAAGTCCAGATAGTGAGGGTGAGGCAGCCAGGTCCAGGGGGAGTGAGGAGTGAGGCAGTCCATCCAGGGTAAGTGAGAGTGAGGCAGGTCAGTTTCCAGGTAGTGAAGTGGAGGCAGTCATGTCCAGGGTAGTGAGAGTGGGAGCAGGTCAGGTCCAAGGGTCGTGAGAGTGGAGGCAAGTACAGATCCAGGTAGTGAGAGTGGGAGGCAGGCCCGTCCAGAGTAATGAGAGTGGAGGCAGGTCAGGTCCAGGGTAATGAGAGTGGAAGGCAGGTCAGATCCAGGGTAGTGAGAAAGGAGGCAGGTCAGTTCCAGGGTAGTGAGAGTGGGGAAGTCAGGTCCAGGGTAGTGAGAGTATAAAGTGTTTCAAGAGATGTTGTGGTCATGAGATGACCTCACATTGTCTCCTGTCACTACCTTCACTTTTCACACTCCCTTAACAAAGAATAAGGAACACTGCAGAAAGCCTTACTGGCCCATACAAAGCAGGTCCCTTTCAAATTCAACCACTACTCAAAATCTTCCAAAGAAATTGGTAGCCCTGCCCCCTCCAATTCATAAATCTAGCCGCGTCCCCAAGCAAGGACCCATAATCCCTACCTCAATCACCCTACTCGGAAGGATGTTCCACGCATCGACAACTCTGAAAACCACTCCTTTCTATATCTAAATTTTTATTTTTTATTTTATTATCACATTGGCCGATTCCCACCAAGGCAGGGTGACCCGAAAAGAAAAGCTATCAACCAACATTCACTCCATCACTGTCTTGCCAGAAGGGTGCTTTACACTATAGTTTTTAAACTGCAACATTAACACCCCTCCTAAATTTATCTAACTTAAATCAGTTATTTCTGGTTCTTCCCTGAGTCGATATCGTCAGCATTTTATTAATGTCGTCTTTGTTTATGCGATCATCCACTTGTACTCTGTGATGACATCTCCTATCAATATTCTCCTTAGTTCCAATATTGTTACCTTAAAGCAGTTACTTCTATACCAATCCAATGACAGCTGCTGACTTACACTGTGACCTTCACTGCTGACTTACACTGTGACCTTCACTGCTGGCTTACACTGTGACCTTCACTGCTGACTTACACTGTGACCTTCACTGCAGGCATTACCCAGGTGACCTTCTACTGCTGACGTACACTGGTGTGAATTCACTGCTGACTTACACTGTCACCCTTCACTGCTGACCTTACAAACATGTGACCTTCAACTGCAGACTTACAGTGCCTCACTGCAGAATTACACTGTGACTTCCCACTCTGACTTACACTGACCTTCACTGCTGAGTTACACTGTGACCTTCACTCTGACTTTACACTGTGACCTTGCACAGCTGACTTTACGCTGTGACCTTTATTGGTGACGTTACACTGTGAACCTTCACTCTGCTGACTTACACAGTGACCTTCACTGCTGAACTTACAATGTGACCTTCACTGCTGACTTACAACGGTGACCTTCATTGCTAACTTACAACTGGTGACCTTCACGCGACTTACACGTGACCTTCACTGTGCAGACTTAAATTGTGACCTTCACCTGCTGACATTACACGTGACCTTCATTGCTGACTTACACTGTGACCTTCATTGCGACTTACACTGACCTTCACTGCTGACATACACTGGACCTTCACTGCTGACTTACAACTGTGACCTCACAGCTGACTTACGCTGTGATCCTTCCACTACTGACTTACAACTGTCACCTTCACGCTGACTTACACTGAGACCTTCATTGCTGACTACACTATAAGGTTCACTGGCTGAACTTACACTGTGACCATTCACTGCTGACGTGCCTTGTGATCTTCACTGCTGACTTACACTATGAACCTTCCTTGCTTGACATTTCCCGCCTGTGACCATCACTGCTGACTACACTGTTGCCTTCACTGCTGACTTACACTGTCAACCATCACTACTGACGTACACTGGACCTTTCACTGTTGACTTACCCTGTGACCTTCACTGCTGACTTACATTGTGACCTTCACTGCTGACTTACTCTGTGACCTTCACACTGCGGACTTACGCTGTGACCTTCCACTGCTGACTTACACTGTAACCTTTTACTGCTGCTTACAACGTGACCTTCATTGCAGGCTTACACTGTGACCTTTCACTGCTGACTTACACTGGACCTTCACTGCTGACTTACACTGTTCACCTTCCTGCTAGACTACAACTGTGACATGCAACTGCTGAACTTACACTGTGACCTTCATCTGTTGATTTACAGTTGACCTTCACTGCTGAGTATAACAACACTGTGACCTTCACTGCTGACTTTACACTGACCTTCTCTGCTGACTTACACAGGGACTTCCTGCTGACATTACACTGTGAACCTTTCACTGCTGAATTACAACGGGGACCTTTATTGCTGACTTACACTGTGACCTACACAGCAGAAACTCCTACCCTGAGACCTTCACTGCCTGACTTACACGTGACCTTCACTTGCTGACTTACACTGTGACCTTCATTGGCTGACTTACACTGTCACCTTCAATGCTGACTTACACTGTGGACCTTCATTGCTGACTTACACTATAAGGTATCACTGCTGACTTACACTGTGACCTTCACTGCTGACGGACACTGTGATCGTCACTGCTGACTTACCACTGTGACCTTCATTACTGACTTACACTGTGACTCTTCACGTGCTGAGTTACAACTGTAACCTTTTCTGCTGCTACACATGTCACCTTCACTACTGACGTACCTGTGACCTTCACTGTTGATCATGTACCACTGTGTGCCCCCCCCCTCCAGCGCCCCCCCCCCTTCCCTTCACTGCTGACTTACATTTGCCCTTCACTGCTGACTTACTCGTGACTTTCACTGCTTAACTTACACTGTGACCTTCCCACTGCTAATCTTACACTGAACCTTTACTGCTGACTTACACTGTGACCTTCATTGCAGACTTACACTGTGACCTTCACTGCTGACTTACAACTGTACCTTCACTGCTGACTTAACACTGTCCACCTTCACTGCTGACTACCACTGTACCTTCCATGCTGACTTACACTGTGACCTTCACTGCTGACTAAAGTGACCTTCACTGCTGAGTTTACATTTGTGACCTTCACTGCTGACTACACTGACCCTTCACTGCTGACTTACACTGGGACCCTTCAACTGCTGACTTACACTGTGACCTTCACTGCTGACTTACGCTGTGACCTTTTATCTTTATTGCTGACTTACACTTGGACCTTCACTGCTGACTTACAACTGGACCTTCACTGCGGACTTACACTGTGACCTTCAACTGCTGACTTACACCTGTGACCTTCATTGCTGGAACTTACACTGTGACCTTCACTGCTCACTTACACTGTGACCTTCACTGCTGATTTACACTGTGAACTTCCTTGCTGACTTACACTGAGAACCTTCAAATTGCCTGACTTCCCACTGTGACCTTCATTGCTGACTTACACTGACCTTCACTCTGGACTTACACTGGGACCTTGGCACGCTGACTACACTGTGACCTACAACTGAGACTTACACAGTGACCTTCATGCTGACGTTACACAGTCACCTTCCACTGCTGACATAACACTGGTGACCGTCATTGCGACTTACGCTGTAAGGTTCACATGGCGACTTACACTGTTGAACCTTCACTGCTGACGTACACTGTGATCTTCACTTACACTGTGACCTTCATTGCTGACTTACACTGTTGATCTTTCACTTAACTGACTTACACTTGATCTTCACTTACCCTGTACCTTCTTGCTGACTTACACTGTGGACCTCACTGCTGACTTACACGGTCACCCTTCACTGATGAGTTACACTGGGACCTTCACTGCTGACTACATTGTGACCTTCAACTGCTGACTTGCTCTGTACCTTCACTGCACTTACACTGTGAACCTACACTGCTGACTTCCACGTAACTTTACTGCGGACTTACACTGTGACCTTCATTGCTGACTTACACTGTGACCCTTCACTGCTTGACCTACACGTGTCCACCTTCACTGCTGACTTACACTGTCTCTTCACTGCTGACTTACACTGTGACCTTCACTGGTGACTTTCAACCTGTCACTCGTCACTGCTGACTTACACTGTCACCTTCATGCTGGCTTTACCCTGACCACCTTCACTGCTGACTTACCCTGTGACGTTCACCGATGACATACACAGTGATCTTCCTGCTGACTTACACTGTCACTTTTCTGCTGACTTACACTGTCACCTTCACTGCTGACTTAAACTTTTGACCTTCACGCTGACTTTACACTGTCACCTTCACTGCTGACTTACATTGTGACCTTCACTGCTGATTACACTGTGACCTTCCACATGCTTACTTACACTATGACCTTCACAGCAGACTTCTACAGTGACCTTCACTGCTGAACTTACCACTGTGACCTTCACTGCTGACTTCCACTGTGACCATTCACTGGCTGACATACAACTGGACCCCCTTGCTGACTTTACACTGTGACTTTCACTGCTGACTTACACTGTCACCTTCACCTGCAGACTTACGCTGTGGACCTTCAACTGCTAATTACACTGTCACTTCACATTGCTGACTTACATTGTTACCTTCACCTTCTGACTTAACACTGTGAACCTTCACTGCTGACTTACACTTTTGTGACCTTCACTACTGACTAACATTATGACCTCACCTGCTGACATACACTGTGATCTTCAACTGGTGACTTGCACTTACCTTCACTGCTGACTTACAACTGTGACCTTCACTGCTGGCTTACACTGTGACCTTCACTGCCTGATTACACTCTGACCTTCACTGCTGACTTACACTTTGACCTCCACAATGCAGACTTACAATTCACCTCACTGCTGACTTACATTGTGACTTCACTGCTACTTACACTGGGACCTTCACTGCTGACTTACACTGAGGTGACCTTCACTGCTGACTTACACTGTGACCTCCACTGCTTACTTACAACACTGTGACCTTCACTGCTGACTTACAAATGTGACCTTCACTGCTGCTTACACTCTGACCTTCAACTGCTGACTTACATTGTCACTTTAACTGCTGACTTACTCTGTCATCTTCACTGCTGACTTACACTTTGACCCTCACTGCTTGACTACATTATCACCTTCACTGCTGACTTAACATTGTGACCTTCACTGCTGGACCTTACAACTGTGACCTTCACTGCTGACTTACACTGTGACCTTCACTGCTTACTACACTGTGACCCTTCATTGCTGACTTACAATGTGACTTTCATCACTGCTGACTTACACGTGGACTTCACTGCTGACTACACTGCACCTTCACTGATGTCTTACACTGCCACCTCCACGCTGACTTACACTTGACCTTCACTGCTCACTTACACTGTGACCTTCAACTGCAGACTTAACACTTCACCTTCACGTGGCGACTTACATTGTGGACCTTCACTGCTGACTTACACTCTGAACCTGCACTGCTGACTTACCTGTGACCTTCAATCTGACTTACACGGTGAACTTCACATTACCAATGACTTTGAACTAAGTTACTAATATAACTGGCGTTTAACGACGGTATTCCTTTTCCTTGATAAGACCCTACATTTTGGCGCATTTTGAGAACATAATCCGGCATGGTAATAAAAACCACAACACCGGACTAGGAGCAATACCATTAAATGGTCTAAGTCGGAACGAAATGTCAAAAGGGTGTGAGTACTCACCTAGTAGTACCCACCTAAAGAAAACCCACCTAGTTGAAGTTGCAAGGGTCGAGAAACAGCTCCTGGCCCCGCTTCACTGTTCGCTACTAGGTCACTCTTCCTGCTTCATGAGCCTAATCATACCTCTTCTTAAAGCTATATATGGATCCTGCCTCCACTACATCACTTTTGTGACTGAAGAAATACTTCCTAACATCCCTGTAATTCATCTGATTCTTCAGCTTCCAATTGTGACCCCTTGTGTTTGTGTCCAATCTCTGACTCCTGTCTTGTCACCTTGTCAAATCTTCTTAGTATTTTATACGTCGTAATCATAACCCTTAGAATCTCTCTTGTCTTCATGACGTCAGATAATCGAGGATTTCCCTAACGACTCTCCTCCAGTGTGTGTGTATGTATGTTCTGTCTGTCTGTCTCTCTGTGTGTCCGTGCTTACTCACCTATTTGTGGTAGCAGGGGTCGAGTCATAGCTAATGTCCCCGCCTCTTCACTGATTGCAACTATGACCTCACAGAGTCAGGCAACCATCACAGATTGAGTCAGTGTGAGAAGCGACCATCTCAGGGTGAGTCAATGTGAAGACGATCATCTCAGAATCAGTGTGAAGGGAACCATCACAGACTCAGTGTGAGGGCGACCACCACAGTCAGTCAATGTGAGGGCAATCATCACAGTCAGTCAATGTGAGGGGCGATCATCACAGTCATGTGTGTGAGGGCGACCACACAGTCCAGTCAATGTGAGGGCGACCACCACAGTCAGTGCAATGTGAGGCGACCATTACGTCAGTTCACTGTGAGGTCGACCATCACAGTCAGTCAGTGTGAGGGCGACCATCACAGTCAGTCACTGTGAGGGCGACCATCACAGTCAGTCAATGTGAGGGCGACCATCACAGTCAGTCACTGTGAGGGCGACCAATCACGTCCAGTCACTGTAGGGCGACCATCACAGCAGTACTGTGAGGGCGAACCATCACAGTCAGTCAATGTGAGGGCGACCATCACAGTCAGTCACTGTGAGGGAGACCAGCACAGTTTCATCAGTGTTGAGGCGACCATTACATTCAGTCAATGTGAGGGCGAAACTATTACGTCCTCACTGATGAGGGCGACCATTACAGTCAGTCAGTGTGAGGGCGACCATCACAGCAGTCAGTGTGAGGGACCATCACAGCAGTCAATGTAGGCACCATACAGTCAGTCAATGAGAGGGCGACATCACAGTCAGAGTCCAATGTGAGGGCGACCACACAGTCAGTCAGTGTGAGGGCGACCATCACAGTCAGTCAATGTGAGGGCGACCATCACAGTCAGAGTCCAGTGGAGGGCGACCATCACAGTCAGTCACTGTGAGGGCGACCATCACAGTCAGTCAGTGTGAGGGCGACCATTACAGTCAGTCACTGTGAGGGCGACCATTACAGTCAGTCCACTGTGAGGAGGGCCGACCATCACAGTCAGTCCAGTGGTTGGAGGGCGACCATCACAGTTCAGTCAGTGTGAGGGCGACCATTACAGTCAGTCACTGTGAGGGCGACCGTGAGGGCGACCATCACAGTCAGTCAATGTGAGGGCGACCACCACAGTCAGTCAATGTGAGGGCGACCATCACAGTCAGTCAATGTGAGGGCGACCATCACAGTCAGTCAATGTGAGGGCGACCATCACAGTCAGTCAATGTGAGGGCGACCATCATAGTCAGTCAATGTGAGGGCGACCATCACAGTCAGTCAATGTGAGGGCGACCATCACAGTCAGTCAATGTGAGGGCGACCACCACTGGGTCAGTCAGTGTGAGGGCGACCACCACTGGGTCAGTCAGTGTGAGGGCGACCATCACAGTCAGTCAATGTGAGGGCGACCATCACAGTCAGTCAATGTGGAGGGCGACCATCACAGTCAGACAATGTGAGGGCGACCACCACCCTGGTCCAGTCAGTGTGAGGGCGACCACCACTGGTCATCAGTGTGGAGGGCGACCATCACAGTCAGTGGATCAATGTGAGGGCGACCATCACAGTCATCCCAATGTGAGGGCGACCATCATACAGTCATTCAATGTGAGGCGACCCCACTGGGTCCATCAGTGTGAGGGCGACCACCACTGGGTCAGTCAGTGTGAGGGCGACCACCACTGGGTCAGTCAGTGTGAGGGCGACCACCACTGGGTCAGTCAGTGTGAGGGCGACCATCACTGGGTCAGTCATGGGAGGGCAAACATCACAGAGTGTGAGGCAAATAAAGACCATCTGCTAATTTTCATTTATATTCCTAATCTTATTC
>NC_069442.1:36115532-36158032 GCF_026875155.1 Cherax quadricarinatus
AAAGGGTTTATGAGGCTAAGGTCGCAAGGGATTCGAAGACAAACCCCAAAAAGGGTTCTTTCAGGTTACAGAAAGTAAGATTAGGGACAAGATTGGCCCACTTAAGAGTAACTCTGGTCAGATCATGACATTTTTTGATAAGGATATATGTGAAATTCTCAAACCTACTTCCTCTCAGTTTTCACCCAGGAAAATACTAGCGATATTCCTGAAATAATAGATTATGTAGAACAGGATGATAATAAACTATGCACGATTGCGGTAACTAGTGACATGGTCCTCAGACAAATAGAGAAACTAAAACCTTACAAATCCCCAGGTCCTGATGAAATGTTTCCAAGGGTGTTAAAGGAATGTAAAGAGGAACTTAGCATACCTTTGGCTAATATTTTTAACATCACTACAAACTAGCATAGTGCCTGATAAGTGGAAAATAACAAATGTAATACCTATTCACAAGGCAGGTGACAGGTCCTTGGCTTCGAATTATAGACCAATAAGCCTTACCTCCACAGTGGGAAAATTTATGGAATCAATAATTGCCGAAGCAATTCGTAGCCATCTTGATAGGCATAGATTGATTATTGAATCTCAACACGGTTTTACAAAGGGGCGTTCCTGTCTTACGAATTTACTAACTTTTTTCACTAAGTTGTTTGAGGAGGTAGATCATGGTAATGAATATGATATTGTGTATATGGACTTCAGTAAGGCTTTCGATAGAGTTCCACACCAGAGGCTATTGAGGAAACTTAGGGCACACGGAGGAGGAGAAATTTTTTCATGGATAGAGGCATGGCTGACAAATAGGTAGCAGAGAGTTTCCATAATTGGGGAGAAATCAGAATGGGGGCACGTCACAAGTGGTGTTCCTCAGGGGTCAGTGTTGGACCCGTTGTTGTTCACAATTTACATAAACGACATTGCTGAGGGAATAAATAGCGACATAAGCAAATTTGCTGATGACACCAAAATAGGCCGTCCAATTCATTCTAATGAGGACACTAGAACACTCCAGGATGATTTGAATAGATTGACGCAATGGTCGGAGAAGTGGCAGATGCAGCTTAATATTGGCAAAAGCAAAGTTCTAAATTTTGGACAGGTAAATAACTATGCCACATATAAACTAAATAATGTAAATCTTAACACTACTGATTGCGGAAAGGATTTAGGAGTTCTTGTTAGCAGTAATCTAAAACCAAGACAACAGTGCATTAGTGTTCGCAATAAAGCTAACAGAATTCTTTGCTTCATATCAAGAAGTATAAATGATAGAAGTCCTCAGGTTGTTCTTCAACTCTATATATCCTTGGTTAGGCCTCATTTAGGCTATGCTACTCAGTTTTGGTCACCGTATTACAGAATGGATATAAATGCTGTGGAAAACGTACAGAGGAGGATGACAAAGATGATCCCATGTATCAGAAATCTTCCCTATGAGGATAGACTGAGGCCCTGAATCTACACTTTCTTGAAAGGCGTAGAATTAGCAGGGATATAATCGAGGTGTATAAATGGAAAACAAGAATAAATAAAGGAGATGTAAATAGCGTGCTGAAAATTTTCAGCCAAGACAGGACTCGCAGCAATGGTTTCAAGTTGGAAAAATTCAGATTCAGGAAAGATGTAGGAAAGCACTGGTTTGGTAATAGAGTTGTGGATGAGTGGAACAAACTCCCGAGTACAGTTATTGAGGCTAAAACGTTGTGTAGTTTTAAAAATAAGTTAGATAAATACATGAGTGGGTGTGGGTGGGTGTGAGTTGAACCTGACTAGCTTGTGCTGCTGGGTATGGTGCCGTGCTCCTTCCTTGAGTGGAGGTGACCAGATTGGCTGGGTCATTTGGCTAATCCGGGGGGTAACATGGACCTGCTCCGCATGGGTCAGTAGGCCTGTTGCAGTGTTCCTTCTTTCCTATGTTCTTATGTTCTTCTGAGTAATACGACAGACGGGTGTCTTCACCTAGCACACGGAAGCTGAATTTGGGAATGGCCTTTGTAGCATCGTACACGAAGCAGCTACGTGTGTAAATTGTTCCGTGAATCTTGCCCATCATACATTAACAATCGTGCAGAATTTGTGAAAGAGGTAATGAGAATGTTGCTAAGAATGTTGCCAAGAATGTTGCTAAGAATGTTGCTAAGAGTGTTGCTAACAATGTTGCTAAGAATGTTGCTAAGAATGTTGTAAGAATGTTGCAATGAATGTTGCTGAGAATGTTGCTAAGAATGTTGCAAAGAATGTTGCTAAGAATGTTGCCAAGAATGTTGCCAAGAATGTTACTAAGAATGTTGCTGAGGATGTTGCCATGAATGTTGCTAAGAATGTTGCTAAGAATGTTGCTAAGAATGCTGCTAAGAATGTTGACAAGATTGTTGCTAAGAATGTTGCTAAGAATGTTGCCAAGAATGTTGCCAAGAATGATGCTAAGAATGTTGCCAAGGATGTTGCTAAGAATGCTGCTAAGAATGTTTCTAAGAATGTTGCCGAGAATGTTGCTAAGAATGTTGCCAAGAATGATGCTATGAATGTTGCCATGGATGTTGCTAAGAAATGCTGCTAAGAATGTTTCTAAGAATGTTGCGAGATTTGTTGCAGAATGTGGCCAAGAATGTGCTAGAACTGTTGTTAAGAATGCTGTTAAAATGTTGCTTAGAGTTGCTAAGTATGTTGCCTAGGACTTTTGCCTAAGAATGTTGCAAGAATGTTGCTAAAGAATGTGTTAAGAATTTTGCTAAGAATGTTGTTAAAAATGTTGCCAAGAATGTTGCTAAGAATGTTTCTAAGAATATTGGAAAGAATGTTGCTAGGAATGTTGTTAAAATGTTGCCAAGAATGTAGCTAAGAATGTTGCTAAGAATGTTGCTGGGAATATTGCAAAGAAATGTTGCCAGAATGTTGCAGAATGATGAAAGAAAGTTGCTAAGAGTGAAGCTAAGAATGTTGCCAAAAATATTGCTAAGAATGTTGCTAAGAATGTTGCCAAGAATGTTGCTAAAATGTTGCCAAGAATGTTGCTAAGAATGCTGTTAAGAATGTTGCTAACACTGTTGGTAACAATGATGCAAAGAATGTTGCAAAGAATGTTGCTAAAATGTTGCCGAGAATGTTGCTGAAAATGTTGCCAAGAATATTGCTAAGAATGCTGCTTAGAATGTTGTTAAAAATGTTGCCAAGAATGTTGCAAAGAATGCTTCTAAGAATGTTGCCAAGAATGTTGCTAATAATGTTAAAAATGTTGCAAAGAATGTTGCTAAGAATGTTGCTAAGAATGTTGCCAAGAATGTTGCTAAGAATGTTGCTAAGAATGTTGTTAAAATGTTGCCAAGAATGCTGCTAAGAATGTTGTTAAAATGTTGCCAAGAATGTTGCTAAGAATGTTGTTAAAAATGTTGCCAAGAATGTTGCTAAGAATGTTGCTAAGAATGTTGCTGGGAATATTGCAAAAAATATTGCTAAGAATGTTGCCAAGAAATGTTGCAAAGAAAGTTGTAAGATTGTGCTACAGAATGTTGCTAAGAATGTTTGCAAAGAATGTTGCTAAATATGTTGCCGAGGAATGTTGCATTTGATTGTTGCAAGATGTTGTTAGAATGATGCTAAGGAATGTTGACTAAAATTGTTGTTTTTTTTTTGTTTTTGGGGCCGAGATTGTTTGCTAGATGCTGCTAAGATTGTTGCTAATATTGTTGCTAATCACTGTTGGTAACAATGATGCTAAGAATGTATGCCAAGGATGGTTGCAAAGGAATGTTTCTATAATTGTTGCACAAAATGTTGCTAATAATGTTAAAAATGCCAAGAATGTTGCTAAGAATGTTGCTAAGAATGTTGCCAAGAATGTTGCTAAGAATGTTGCTAAGAATGTTGCCAAGAATGTTGATAAGAATGTTGCCAACAATGTTGCTAAGAATGTTGCTAGAATTTAGCTGTGAATGTTGATAATAATGAATGACTAAGAATGATGCTATGAATGTTCCTAAGAAACAGAATGTTGCAATAAATGTTAATATGCCAAGGAATGTTACTAGAATGTTGCTGAGAATGTTGCTAAGAATGTTGCTAAGAATGTTGCTAAGAAAGTTGCTAAGAATGATGCTAATAATGCTGCCAAGAATGTTGCTAAGGGTGTTGCAAAGAATGTTTGCTAAATGTTGCCAAGAATGTCGCTAAAAATGTTGCCAAGAATGTAGCTAAGAATGCTGCTAAGAATGTTGCTCAGAATGTTGCTAACACTGTTGCTAAGAATGTTGCTAGGAACGTTGCCAAGAATGTTACTAAGAATGTTAGTGAGAATGTTGCGAAGAATGTTGCCAAGAATGTTGCTAAGAATGTTAGTAAGAATGTTGCCAAGAATGTTGCCAAGAATGTTGGTAAGAATGTTGGCAAGAATGATGCCAAGAATGTTGCCAAGAATGTTGTTACGAATGTTGCCAAGAACGTTGCTAAGAATGTTGCTAAGAATGTTGTAAGAATGTTGCTAAGAATGTTGCTAAGAATGTTGCCAAGAATGTTGCTAAGAATGTTGTCAAGAATGTTGCAAAGAATGTTGCTAAGAATGTTGGTAAGAATTTTGTCAAGAATGTTGGTAAGAATGTTGGTAAGAATGTTGCTAAGAATGTTAGTAAGAATGTTGCCAAGAATGTTGCTAGAAATGTTGCTAAGAATGTTGCCAAGAATGTTGCTAAGTATGCTAGTAAGAATGTTGCTAAGAATGTTGCCAAGAATGTTGGTAAGAATTTTGCCAAGAATGTTGCTAAGAATGTTAGTAAGAATGTTGCCAAGAATGTTGCTAAAAATGTTGCTAAGAATGTTGCCAAGAACGTAGCTAAGTATGTTAGTAAGAATGTTGCTAAGAATGCTGTCAAGAATGTTGCTAAGTATGTTGCCAAGAATGTTAAGTATGTTATTAAGAATGTTGCTAAGAATGTTGCCAAGAATGTTGCTAAGAATGTTGCTAAGAATGTTGCCACGAATGTTGCTTCGAATGTTAGTAAGAATGTTGCCAATAATGTTGCTAAGAATGTTGCTAAGAATGTTGGCAAGAATGTTGCTATGAATGCTGCTGAGAATGTTGCTAAAATGTTGCTAAGAATGTTGCCAAGAATGTTGGTAAGATTTTTGCCAAGAATGTTGCTAAGAATGTTGCTAAGAATGTTGCCAAGAATGTTGCTAAGAATGTTGCCAAGAATGTTGCAAAGAATGTTGCCAAGAATGTTGCAAAGACTGTTGTTAAGAATGTTAGTAAGAATGCTGCCAAGAATGTTGCTAAGAATGTTGCAGAGAATGTTGTTAAGAATGTTAGTAAGAATGTTGCCAAAAATGTTGCTAAGAATGTTGCCAAGAATGTTGCAAAGAATGTTGCGAAGAATGTTGTTAAGAATGTTAGTAAGAATGTTGCTAAGAATGTTGCTAAAAATGTTGCTAAGAATCTTGCTAAGAATGTTGTTAAAAATGTTGATAAGAATATTGCTATTAATGTTGCCAAGAATGTTGCTAAGTATGTTAGTAAGAATGTTGCTGAGAATGTTTCCAAGAATGTTGGTAAGAATTTTGCCAAGAATGTTGCTAAGAATGTTGGTAAGAATGTTAGTAAGAATGTTGCCAAGAATGTTGCTAAAAATGTTGCTAAGAATGTTGCCAAGAATTTAGCTTAGTGTGTTAGTAAGAATGTTGCTAAGAATGTTGCCAAGAATGTTGCTAAGAATGTTGCCAATAATGTTGTTAAGTATGTTATTAAGAACGTTGCTGCGAATGTTGCCAAGAATGTTGCTAAGAATGTTGCTAAGAATGTTAGTAAGAATGTTGCCAAGAATGTTGCTACGAATGTTGCTAAGAATGTTGGCAAGAATGTTGCTATGAATGCTGCTAAGAATGTTGCTAAAATGTTGCTAAGAATGTTGCCAAGAATGTTGGTAAGACTTTTGCCAAGAATGTTGCTAAGAATGTTGCTAAGAATGTTGCCAAGAATGTTGCAAAGAATGTTGCCAAGAATGTTGCAAAGAATGTTGCAAAGAATGTTGTTAAGAATGTTAGTAAGAATGGTTGTAAGGAATGTTGCAGAGAATGTGTTCAAGAATGTTAGTAAGAATGGTTTGCCAAGATTGGTGCTAAGCAATGTTGCAGAGATTGTTGTTAAAGAAGTGTTAGTAACGAATGTTGCCAAGATGTTGCTAAATGAATGTGCCAAGGATTGTTGATAAGGAATGTTGCGCCAATGAATGTTGTTTAGGATTGTTAGTAAGTATGTTGCTAAGAATGTTGCTGAAAATGTTGCTAAGAATGTTGCTAAGAATGTTGCTAAAAATGTTGCTAAGAATGTTGTGTGAATGTTGCCAAGAATGTTGCTAAGAATGTTGTTAAAAATGTTGCTAAGAATATTGCTTTGAATGTTGCCAAGAATGTTGCTTAGAATGTTGTTAAGAATGTTGCCAAGAATGTTGCCAAGAAAATTCGCGCTGGTTCAACTTAAACCCACCATACATCCTCGGGTAATGATTGTTTCAGTTCGTATATTTACGTTCTGCTTGAAATTCTGTACAATTCTGAAAGGAAACGATATATGATTATTATACATTCAATAAATTAAATTTGACAAAAATTGTCAGAAACTGAGAAATTGGCAAATAAACAAATATTTCCCTCAGTAAGACTACGCCAACATTTAGTGTTTGAAACAAGGAAGTGTTTTAACGAAAGGACCACTTAAAATAGCATAAGTTTGAATCCGATCAGATGCGTCATTCTTCAGTTGTGGCACTGATTCCAAAAATTCCATTTTTTTTCTATATTATTAAATCAAGATATTTGCCAACACGCGAAACGTAACTCAGTTGTTATTGTCCTGACGTAAAGATACGTCAGTCGTTAAATTTTTTAGCAGTAGGAAAAGTCTATATGATATAATTCTTCAAACATGATTTCAACGGAATATTAATGTTACGCTGTTTCACCACGAATGTTTCCATGTTTTCACCCATGAATGTTACCACGGTTTCACCCAGAATGTTACACTGTTTCACCCATGGGAATGTTACTCACAGGTTTCACACCACTGAATGTTACACTGTTTCCACCCTATTGTTACACTGTTTCCACCCATGAATTGTTTACCTCTTGTTTCACCCTTGAATGTATACCACTGTTTCACCAACGTATGTACACTGTTTTCACCCTTATGAATGTTACACTGTTTCACCCATGAATGTTAACACTGTTCACCCATGAATGTTTACCACTGTTTCACCCATGGAATGTTTACACTGTTTCATCCCAATGAATGTTTCCACTGTTTCACCATGAAATTGTTGCACTGTTTCACCCTGTAAAAATGTTACTCTGTTTTCACCCATGAATGCTTCAACTGTCTTCACCCATGAATGTTAAACTCGTTTCCACCCGTGTATGTTACACTGTTTCACCCTTGAATGTTAATCTGTTTCACCTTGAAATGTGCACTGTTTCACCCAATGAATGTTCATTTTGTTGCACCCCTGAATGTTACACTGTTTCACCCATGAATGTTACACTGTTTCACCCATGAATGTTACACTGTTTCACCCATGAATGTTACACTGTTTCACCCATGAATGTTACACTGTTTCACCCATGAATGTTACACTGTTTCACCCATGAATGTTACACTGTTTCACCCATGAATGTTACACTGTTTCACCATGAAGTGTTTACACTGTTTCCACCCATAGAGATGTCTACACTGTTTCACCCATGAATGTTACACTGTTGCACAATGAAATGTTTAACACTGTTTCACCCTGTGAATGTTTACACTGTTTCCACCCATGAATGTTACTCTGTTTCACCCATGAATGTGTCCACTGTTTCACCACATGAATGTACAATGTTTCACCCATGAATTGGGTTACTCTGTTTCACCCTGAATGTTACACTGTTTACCCTTGAATTGTTACACTGTTTCACCTTGAAATGTTACACTGTTTCACCCATGAATGTTACACTGTTTCACCCATGAATGTTACACTGTTTCACCCATGAATGTTACACTGTTTCACCCATGAATGTTACACTGTTTCACTCATCGATTGGATGAAGCGTTCTCGAGTTACAGGACGAAGAAAAAAAACAGCAGTTTTTATAGGTAGACCTTCGTGAACACGTAATAAGGTTAAAACTGGTGTTCGGGTTGTTACAAGTGCCGGAACCAACAGCCAGGCCGAAAGTCTGTTGATGAAAAACAGTTCATCGAGGTTTACAAAATCGTTTGCTGCAACAGGAAGGTGGAGGGAGTCATCAACTTCTTGACGCAGGAGATCGAGGGCTTGCGCTGTTCCTTAGTGAATAAGGATGTCACGTCTAGGCTGGAGAGTTTCTTGTTTCTGACGTTAATGTTGTGGATGCGGTTCAGATCACCAGAGTGTTTCAGATGTGCTTGAACGATTTTGCCAAGAAGCTTAGCTGGGTGTTTTGCTGCAGTTTCTGGTAGTGGGTGAGGGGCATCTCTTTTCAACATAAGGGCTTCAGCGGAGTTCCTGTTTTGTGGGTCAGCGGCAGGCCGTACATTTTGGCAGGCCTGGGGTTGATGGACTCCACACTTCCTGAAGGAAGTGTGGAGTCTAGCACAGAAAAGATTTAGTCAGGGTATCCACTTGGCCAGCCATGAGGGACGTGTAGGTGTCTGGGTCGTTGAGTAGACTGGAGATTTTGTTCCTGAAGTTGATAGGATTGAAGATAACGACACCACCTCCTTTGTCAGCTGTAGTGACTCTGACTCTAATGTTCTCCTTAAAAGTTTTGAAGGCAATGATGTAACGGCGAGATAAAACTGTATTGAAAGGGTCGCAGAAATGATGCCGAATCATTTGTGAGTGTGTGTGTGTGTGTTAGTGTGTATTTCTGTCATTGTTTGTGTTCACCGATTTGTGTTTTCGGGATCTGCCTACTAGACCACTTTGATTTGCCTCACCGACTTCTAGATTCTAGGACCTTCACACATCTACTCTTGAAGCTGTGTACTGAATTTACTTCTTCAAGCGCAACATCTAAATCGTTCCACTTTTTAATCTCAAGGAGGTTGTAAAGTGGAACGATTTAGATGTTGCACTTGCAGTTCTTATTAACATCTCTCGTTTCATCTGCGTTTCCAGATTCACATGTCTCACTTTGATCCTGGTTCTCTTAATTTAAACAGTCTTTTCCTGTTTGCTTTATCAATTCGTCTTAGGATTTTGTACGTAGTAATTATGTCTTTCCTTATTCTGCTCTTCTCTCAGATCGCCAGGTTCAGTTCCTTCAACCTCTCCTCATAGCCCACTTCCCTTAGTTCTCGTACGAGCCTGGTTGAAAACATTTACCTTCTTGACGAGGTGTGGGTTCCATGCTGGAGCTGCGTACTCAGTGATTGACATGTGTCGTATCAAAGGCTGTGAGGGAAACTTTGTTCCAGTTCTGGAATGCTATTTTGAGCTTTACCATTCCTGCACATGTGTCTGCTTTATACGTTTTATGCGCCAATCTGGCGATATACTATTATATTCACCCTCAAGGCCTTTTAACACAGTAATATTTGCACCGCGCCGCCCATGCTGTACTCTGTGTCCGGTCTGCTCTCTCCTTCAAAATTCATGACCATGCATTTGTGAGTATTGAATTCAAGAAGCCACTTGCTATTGATCTCTCACTGCAGTTTATCACTATTCTCTTCTATTCTTATTCTTCTCATTAGTTTTGCATCGACAGTAGACAATGATACACAGTAGCGTTGAATCCCCTTTAGTGAGTAATACAAATATATTGGGACTAGTTGAGGACGTGTGTATTAGTTTGTGTGTATTCACCTATTTGTGGTTGCAGGGGTCGAGTCAAAGTACCTGGTCCCGAGTTTTTGCTAGGCGCTACTAGATCCACTTTCTCCTTGTTCCATGAGCTTTAAATCTATGTATTGACTATCCACTATATCATTCTCCAGATTGTTCCACTTCCTGATAACTCTATGACTGAAGAAATACTTCCTAACATCCCTGTGACTCGTCTGAGTTTTCAGCTTCCATGTGTGACCCCTTGTTTCTGTGTCCCATCTCAGAAACATTCTGTCTATCCACCTTGTCAACTCCTCTCAGTATTTTATTTGTCGTTATCATGTCTCCCTTATTCCTCTTATCATCCAGTGTCGCCAGGTTGATTTCCATTAATCTCTTCTCTTAGGACATACACCTTAGCTAAGAAACTAGTCTCGTTGCAAACCTTTGCACTTTCTCTAATTTCTGGACGTACTTGACAAGGTTTGGGTGCCATACTGGTGCTGCATACTCGAATATGGGCCTGACATACACAGCGTGCAGTCTTGAATGACTCCTTCTTCAGTTGTCGAAACGCTATTCTTAGGTTTGCCAGGCGCCCATATGTTGCAACAGTTATTTGGATGATGTGTGCCTCAGGAGATGTGCTCGGAATTGAACTCGCCCCAAGATCCTTTTCCTTGAGTGAGGTTTGCAGCCTTTGGCCACCTAGTCTGTACTCTATCTGCGGTTTTCTTTGATCTTTCCCAATCTTTATGATTTTGCACTTAGTGAGGTTAAACTCCAGGAGCCAGTTGTTGGATCAGGTTTGCAGCCTGTCCAGATCCCTTTGTAGTCCTACCTGATCCTCATCCATTTGAATTCTCCCCATTAGCTTCACATCGTCTGCAAACAGGGACACCTCTGAATCTATCCATTCAGCCATGCCATTCATTTATACCAGATATATCACGGGCCCTAGGACTGACCCTTGTGGAACACCACTCGTCGTGTGTGTACTCACCTAATTGTGCTTACAGGGGTCGAGTCATAGCTCTTGGTCCTGTGTGTGTGTTCTCACCTATACTCACTTATGTGTGTGGCTGTTAGGATCGACTCTCAGCTCCTGGTCCCGCTTCTCCGTGAGCCCTATCATACCTGTTCTAATAACTTTGTATGGATTCAGTTTCTACCTCTGTAGTTCTACTTCCTTACCATTCTATGGTTAAAGAAGTATTTCCTAACATCCCTTTGATCCATCGTTTTTTTTAAATTTCCCAAACGGTCCCTTTGTACCTGTTTAACTCCCCTCGATTTTGGGTCCCTCTTCTCCTTTTTTTTTTTTCCAGGGTGTTTGGTATGAGTTATAATCCTCCCGGTCCTGGTCCTCACTGTGGTATTTTTAGTTTAGTCTTCCTTACATCACAGCTCCACCCTCAGCTCCGATTTTAGTCTTTTTGTACCCTGAGTGTTTCAAGCGAAATATTTGAATCTTATGCATAACGAATTGGAAAAAATAAAAATAATAATAATAAAATATAATAATAAAAATAAAATAATAATAAAAATAAAATAATAATAATAATAATAAAAAAATTAAATTAATTTTTTTTTATAATTTTTATTATTATTACACCCGAAACCCTCCCCCTGGTATTATATGTCTATTATCTTTACTTTCTATCTTCATTCTATCATTTTACCCGTCTATATCACTCGCATGTTTTCATCTCAATTATCAATCCCCTGTCATCTCGTGACACCATCCGTCATGTAACCCGTTATTTGACACCCCGTGTGTAAAGCCCCTCAGTCATGGGACACCGTCGTGTAACACCCTCATCAGTACACTGTCGTTAAAACCCGTCAATCAATTTACCCGCTGTAACACCCGCAACATGTGACATCTGTATGTAACGCCCCCCAAACATGTACAGCGTCGTGTAAGGCCCGTCAGTATGTACCCTGTCGGTAACACCCGTCAATCAAGTGACCCTGTCTGTAACACCCGTCAATCATGGACACCGTCGTTTTAAAACCCCTCAATCTGTGCCCTGTCCGGTAACACCCCTCAAATCAAGGACACCGTCGGTAACCCCCGTCAACAGTACACCCGTCGTTAACCCCCGCAAACAAGTACACCTGTCGGGAACACCCGTCAATCAAGGACCCGTCGTGTAACACCCGTCCATCAAGTGCACCTGTCGGTTTAAAACCTCAATTTAAATGACACCTTCTTTTTAAAACCCGCAATCAGTACACCTGTCGTGTAAAAACCCCTCAAAGTGCACCCGCTGTACACCCTCATCATTTGGACACCTGTCGTGTAAAAACCCTCAATCAAATGACACCGTCGTGTAACACCCGTCAAACAATGACACCTTCGTGTAACACCCGTCAATCAAGTGACACCTGGTGTAAAAACCCCTCAATCATGTGACAAATGTCGGTAACACCTCAATAGTGACCCTGTCGGAACACCCTCTCAGGACACCGTCGTGAACACCCCCTCAACAATGAACCCCGCGGGGGGAAAACCCGTCAATCATGGACACCTGCCCTTAACACCCCTCATTATTGGCACCTGTCGTGAACACCCGTCAATCATGTACACCCTTTGGAACACCCGTCAAATGTGACACCTGTCGTGTAACCCCTCAACATGGACACCCGCGGTAACACCCGTCAGTCATGTACACCTCCGGTAAACCCCCAATCATTGGGCACCTGCGTGTAAAACCCGCAACACGTTACACCTGTCGGTAACACCCCTCTCATTGAACCTGCCTTTAACACCCCCAATCAGCGACACTGTCGGTAAAACCCATAAAATGGACACCTGTCGTGTAAACCCGCAACAGTGACACCTTTTGTGTAAAACCCCCTCAATCAGTGAAAACCCTTTTGGGAAAACCCCCTCAATCATGTGACACCTGTTTTTGTAAAACCCGTCAACAGTGACACCCTTCGGTTTAAAACCCGTCAGTCTGTACACCTGCCGTGTAAAACCCGTCAATCATCGACACTGTGTGTAACACCCGTAACAGTGACACCTTTGTGTAACACCCGCATCAGTACACTTTCGTGTAACACCCGCAATCATGGAACCTACATGTAACACCCGCAATATTGACACCTGTCATCACCTGGCAGGCACCCCGGGGGGAGGTTCTCCACCTTGGGTATGACTTTTTTCCAGGTTTGGGCAAGTTTTCTGCCCTTAGCGGGGATATAATTAACTTGGCACGGTCGTGTAATTTAAAGTACATGTGCGTTTACGGGCAGGGGGGTTGCCCTGGGACACAGTTTCCTTTCTCAGACCGGGCCGGGGGGGCGCTGACCCCCCCGGGAAACCCTCTCCAGGTAAAACACCCAGGGTAATGATGTGTTAACGGGGGCATTTTTAGTTTAGATAAGAATGGCATTCCTGTGTTGTTCGGGTCATTGTAAAAACGGGTTACATACCCCCACACACACACATACACACACACACACATACACACACAACAACACACACACCACACACAACCATACATACCACACACACACCACACACACACCACACACCACACACACACACCCTACCACCAAACATACACACACCACACAGTACGTGGGTCCGTGGGGGAAGACGTGGGTAACAAGGCCCAATCCTTTGGTTGTAGGCGGCAATAACATTTTTGCAGTAACATGGTAGGGAACTCAGTGAACAATACTACAGTGATAATTAAAGTTTTGTTAAAAAAATTTGAGAGGAAAGCAAAATCATAATTTTTCAAACGCAAACCTTTGGGGGGCCCTTGGGCCCCGGTTTGGCCACATTGGAGCGGTGGGCCTGAAGAAGTGACTCACGACAATTTTTGGTCCCCTTTAAACATATAAAGTGAAGTGTATATAATGTGAAGTGTATCCTAAAAACAGTAAGAGTAAAATTGCGTGGGGAAGGGGGATGTATAAAATAATGGTTATAATAAACACGGATAAAGGGGATCTCCAAAATGGGGTTTTAAGGCCTACAAACACGCCCCTTGGGGTCATCAGCAGCGGGAAACCCTGTCCCCGAAAGTTTATTCGCCTATTTGGGGTTTTTTTTTTTTAAGGGCCCGGGCGGCCTTGCATACTTTTTGATACTGATCCCCTCCCCTCCTGAAAAATTTTAATTAAACCCAGAATTAAAAATAAAAAAATACATAACAAGAATATAGTGTTGACGAGTGTGAGAAGGTAGGTGGGACAAGTTTTTAAAGGGCAACATTGAAAGACGGTGCAAGGGTCAGGTCCCAGGGGGGTTTGTCAGGCCCCCACAAGAAGTTCGGCCAGTCTTTAAAAACCGCAAAGACTCCCCTCCACACACACACACACACACTCACACCAAAACATGCACACACCACACAGGCATGTTACTACCCGGTAGTTATTAGCAGTAAGAATACTTAGGAGCGGGAAAAGTCCCCCTCAATTGAACAAGGAAAATGATAAAAACCAGAAACAATTAATGGGTAAATCCAGAAAGGGAAATTAAGGGAGAGAGAAATTTTAATTGGGAAAGAAAAAATGAGACAAAATTTTTGTTCCAACACGAGGGATTTTTCAACCACAAAAACCCTTTACCCCCCCAAACCCCCCCCCCCCTAAACACAAAGCACACACACACAAGGGTAGACACAACACCAACAAACACCCCACAAGGGTAGACACACCACTTTTCTCTCTCGGCCACACACACAACACACCCAAAAACACACACACACACACACAAAAACAAAACAACACAAAACACATACCCCACACATACATACAAAACACATACACACACAAACACAAACACACACACACCCCCAAAACACACACACACACACACACACAAACCATACACACACAAAACCACACCCCACACCCACAAAACACACCCCCACACACACCCCAAAACACACCCCACCCCACACCCACCACCCCACACACCCCACCACACACAAAACCACACCCCACACACACACCCCACACACACACCACACACAAAAACAAAAACACACACACATCCCAAACCACACCCCAAACACACACACACCACCCAAAACCACACACACACCCATAACACCCACCCCAAAAACACACCCCACAAAAACACCCTCCACCATTTGACAAAACACTTGACACAAACACTATTTCCCCCCCCCCCTAACCACCTCCCCCCCCTTCCCCCTAACCACCTCCCCTTTAGCCACCCCCCCCCTCCCCCAAACCAAAAAAACCCCTCCCCAAACCGTCTAACCCCCCAACAAACCTCCCTCCCCCCCCCAAAAAACCCATCCTCCCCCCCCCCCCCAAAACCACCCAAAACCCCTTTTTTTTCCTAAAACCCATCTAACCCCCCCCCCAACAAACCTACCCCCCAATAACCACCTCCCCCCCCCTCCCCCACAACCTTTCCACCCCCATTTCCCCAAAAACCATCTTTTCCCCTTTCCCCCAAACCAGGATGGGGAAAAGGGGGCCTCCAAGGCCCAAATCGGGGAGGGAGGAATGGGAAGGTAGAGCTAAAAAAAAAGGGAGGAAAACGGGGAAGAAGACAAAAAAAGACGAGCTGGAAAGGAAAAGGAAGAGAGGTTAGCAGCAGAATGCAGAAGGGGGAAGAAACCCGGGCCACAGCACAAAAACAAGAAAAGAGAAAATTAAAAAGGGGGAGCTAGACATCTGAAACACACAGAGACAAAAAAAACACAGAAGTAGCATGGGCAATGCTAAAAAAACCCAAAACCCCCCAACGGTTCTAAAGGAAGCATGGAAACTAAACTGAAAGCAAGGTCCTGTCAAACCCACAGGGGGGCCAAAACAAAGACGGGGAGCAAAAAAAAGGACGGAATAAATTTTTGGAAGCCCATTGAAGGAACGGGGAAAAGTGAAAGGCCCTTACCAGATACCTGTGGGGCCAGGAACAGGGGACAGGAAGGAAAAAAACCAAGAAGAAAGGGGGCAATAACTAGGGAAGGGACTGAAGGAAGGAACACTCCAGGGGAAAGGAAACCCTAAAACACATCGGGGGGAAATGAAAAGGGAGTCAAAGTGGAGGTGGAAAGGGAAAAAACCCCGTTTTTGGGGTTCTATGGGCTAAAACGAACCAAAAGGGGGAAACTTAAATAAAAGAAAGCAAGGAGAAAAAAGCGTTTAAAAGATATCATGAAGGTGAAAAGGTGGGGGGGACATACCCGGGTGGCAAATTTTCGGAAAATTGGGGGGTTTCCCCAAAAAAAAAAAGGGGAATGGGCCTCTCAAAGAAATTTTTAAAAAAGGCAAAATCAACCCGGGGCCATGACCCTTTCGGGAGAAAGCAGGGTTGGAGGCAAGCAGGAGTTCCGGAGTGTTTTACCCCGACGAACAGAACACAGACAAAAGGGAAAGAAATGAAAAAAGAGAGTTCAAAAACAAAGGAAAAATTTGGGAGGAAAAAAAAAGGGGAAGCAAATAATCCAGGATCAAAGGGAAAGGGACAAGGCCCCCCCAGAAACACCTCAGAAGGACTCCACCACGACCCCCCCAAAAGGCAACTGAACAATAAAAACCCAAACCATCACAAAACCGACCCCTCGTTTCCCCCCCCCACACCTCAGTTACAGTTTTAGAACGAATTTAAAAGGTTTTTGGGTACAAAAATTTCAAGGATTAACGAAAAAAACATGAGGAAGGGCCCAAGAAAAAAATTTCAATGAAAAGGGCCCCCCCAACTCATAGCAATTACAGAAAAAAAAAAAAACTCATGGAGAAAATAACAAATGCAATCTCCCACCGGGAAATACCAAATCATGAGGAAAGATAGAAGGGCAGGGGGGGAGGGGGGTTGCCTGCTCGTAAAAAACAGATGAAAATTCCCGAGAAAATGGAAGGAATAGATAAAAAGGGAGAAAAGACAAAATTTTGCAGGAAACACTTCAGTCTGGGAAAACACAAAGGGGGTCATTGCAGTGAGGGTAAAATTTCCACCACAGAACTGCAGGGGGCCCAAGAGAGGAATTTTAAGAAGCAACAAGCAATGGGGGACACATTTGCTGAGGGGGCAAGAAGAGCCACCCCAGCAAGCAAATTTGCTTTTTAGGGGGGATTTCAACCAAGGGAGTTTGACAAAAAAACCCTTTGAGCCACATGGGGGTCCCGAAAAAAGGAGCCGGATTTTGGGACGTGGTGCGGAAAAAACCCATCCCACCAACATTTTAAAGGGAAACCCTACCAGAGTGAGAGGGGGGGTGAACCCAAGATTGGACCTTGTTTTTCCCCCTGGGCATTTTTCAGATTTTGAGGACACAAGTATAAAGAGTCCCCTAGGACTAGCGACCAGGGTGGCCCTGTGTTTTGAATACATAAAAAGGAGCTGCAAGGGGAAGAATAACAGGAGTTTGAAGGGAAAACCTGACAAAAAAAGAGGGGACACATGGGGTTTGAAGAACTTCCGCGGGAGGTCCAGGGGGAAACAGAGAACTGGCGGGAAAGCCAGTAAATGAAATAAAGGGAATAGGGAAAACAAAAAAAAGCAAGGGGGCCCGTGGAAAGGTTTTTTCCCCAAAGGGCAACAGTAAAAAGGGGAAAGACCAGAACAAAGGCCCCTTTGGTTTTTACCGACTTGAAGGGAAAAAAACAAAATGCAAAGAAAAAGGGAAAAAAGTACAGAAGGCAGAAAAACACACGAAAATAGGGAAAACACCCGCAGACCCGGAATGAGTACGCACAGGTAAGGAGGGGGGCCCCACCGACATATAAAAAATAAAATAGCATCGAGAATCAAGACTGACCCGAAACGTTTTAAGCCACAACAGGAGGGAAAACAAAAGTCCAAAAACCAGGGTTTTTTTTTAAATTTTTAGAATTTAAAACAAAGTAGGAACCACAAGAAAAAGATCAGGGGGTAAATTTAGGGAAAACTGAACAGGAGATTTTAAAGGGAATTTTTTCCGTAGAGACAGAAGGGTGTGGGGAAACAGCAACCCAAAAGGGGAAAAACAAAAGGGGGAAAATTTCCCAAAAAGTTTTGGGAAAGACAAACGAACAACTGATGAGAGGTGGGAAAAAGTTCTTAAGTTACCTTGACACCTCAAAGGGAATGGGGGCCCGGGCAACCCTCTCCCCTGGGGCCCTTTAAAAAGGAGGGAGAGATGCCGTGCGTGCCCTCAACCACACCTTCAACACATAAAAAGGGGGTACTACCTGAAAATGGAAGACAGCTAATGTAGTCCCCATTAAATTTTAAAAAAGGAAACAGAAAAAGAGGCACTAAACTACAGACCGTTTCTCTGACATTTTGTGGGGCAAAGTCAAGGAGAAGATTAAACAGGAGGGGAGTGGCGAACACCTGGAAAGGAAAAAAGAATAAAATGAAAACCAGCAAAGGGTTCATGGAAGGCAAATTTTTGTTTCACAAACCTCCTGGGGTTTTTTTACAAGGAAAAAGAAGTTTAAAACACGAGAGAGAGGGGTTGGGGAATTGCGTTTTCCTAGACTCAGGGAAAGGGCCCTTTTACACATTCCCCCCCAAGAGATTAAATGCAGAAGCTGGAGGATCAGGGGCACATAAAAGGGAGGGGGACTGCAATGGATTTAAGGGGAAAAACCGGGCGCCCAGGCAGCAACGAGCATGGTACGGAAAAGGGATCACATGGGGGCCTGGGTTTCGAGCGGGTCCCACAGGGGGGCCTTTTTTTGGACCCTTTCTATTTTTGATATATGTAAAGACATGATGGAAGGGAAAAGACTCTGAAGTGTCCCCCCTTCGCAGATGACGGAAGTTTAAAAAAAAAGAATTTTAAATTTGGGCGAGGATTTAAACAGGACTGCAAAGAGACCTGGACAGGCCCGGAAAATTGGTCCCGCAACTGGCCCTTTTCGAATTCAACCAGCCCCAAAAGCAAAAGTCATGAAGAAGGGGGGGGCAAAAAAAGACGCAGACGATAAAGGCTAGGGGACAAAGACAACAGCCTCACCAGGGAGAAAAACCTTGGGGGGACCATAACACCCCAGCAAATCACCGGAAAGGGACACATCAACCCAAAAAACCGCTGCAGCCCTACGGGGGCCTGGCAAACCGGGAAAAAGCGTTTTTCCCATACCTTAATAAGGAAACGTTCAAGACACTGTACACTGTGGGATGTTTGGCCCCCTCCCGGAGTAAAGCACACCAGTTTGGAACCCGCCCTTGGGCAAGCACCCAAGAAGTAAAGAAAGTAAAAAAGGGTTTTCAAAAAGGGTATCCCCAGAGCTCAAGGGAAAGGTCGTAAAAGGAAAAGGGTTAAAGGGGAAAACGGGCTGACGGGAAAAAGAGGAAAAGAAGGGGAGGGAACATGATTAACCACATACGATCGCGGGAAAAGACAAGGTGGACAGAGACAGGATGTTCCAGAGAGGGGACACAGGGGGCAAAGGGGGCCCCAACGAAGCAAAAACCAGAAAAAAATCCGGGACGTTGGAAAATATTTCTTCAGTCCCTAAGTTGTCAGCAAGTGGAATAGCCCCAACAAGTGAAGTATGGAGGAAGGGAAACCCTACAAAAGTTTTTTAAAAAGAGGTAATACAAAGCCAGGGAAACGAGAGAGGGGAAAGGGTCCATTTGCGATAGTGAAGGGCGGGGCCAGGAGCTAGTCTCAAACCCCCGCAACCCCCAATTAGGGAGTACATTAAAGGGGAACACACACACACCACATACACACAAATACATCCCCAAAACACACAACCCCACAAAACACACACACACACACAACCCAACACAAAACACCACACACATACAAAACACACACACACACACACCACAACACAAAACACACCACACACAACACAAAAACACACACACACACAAAAACAAATTTTCAAGGCTGATGACAAAGTAACTCAACTTGAATTTTGCTGGGAAAAAATTGATGTTCATTCGGTTTTTTAGCCCCCAAAAAAAAGGGAAAATCCGGAATAAAATCAACAGCAAAAAAAAAAATTACCGACTTAATAAAAAACTCTCATCCTGCAATGGGAAACATAATAACAAGTCGATTTAATAAACCCCATGTGGGGGCACCCCTGGAAGTCCCTAATGAGGGGAGTACCGTCAGCCTGGGGAGGCTTTTTGTCAAACTAAAAACCTGGGATTTTTCACATTCACTCCGCTTTGCCCAGGGAGGCGTTTAACCCCCAGTCCCTTTTTTATCAAAGGTTTTTTTACACTAAAACCTTTTATCTATGAAACTTTTCCAACAAAGCCAAATCCACTGAATCTTAAATATCAAGGATTCCTTTCACAGTTTTCCCTTGCCAACACTTTTTTCCCACCTCAAGGCATCATGAAATGCCCCTTAGTGAGTTTCCGCCCATCTGTGGCGATATCTTCCCAAATGCTGCATCTCCTTCTTCAAATTTTTTCCAGTAAAAAAAAACCCCGTCTTCTGCCTTTAAAAATTTCACTGACTAAAGAGGGTAGCTGGCGAACCCCCAACAAGGAAAGGGGGAAATTTTTTGACCCTTTTAAACCCATGGGGGGTTCATACAGGGGGTGGTAGTTTTCCCAAACCCGCAACTGTTATATTTCCCCTGCCAGTCCCCTGATTAAAAAGGGTGTTGGGAATTGCCAGCATGTAATCCCTTCCCAAAATTTTTGTGTACAATGAACAACAAACTTCCCGGCATCTCACATTAAGCGGCGAAACCCCAAACCCCGAGGACTGGGCGGCGCGGGTGACGAATCACTACCTCACCCAGAGGTAAATGGGCGGCGCGGCCCGACTGACTCAAAAAAACCCCACCCCGAGGTACGGGCGGGGGCCCGGGTAAATGACCCCCTACCTCACCCAGAGGTAAAGGGGGGGGCGGGGTGACTGACCACTACCCTTTACCCAGAGGTACTGGGGGGGGCGGCCCGAAATGAACTCCTACCTCCCCCCAGAGGTACTGGGGGGGGGGCGGCTGACTGACTCACTACCTCACCCAGAGGTCGGGGGGCCGGGTGACGCCCCACTACCCCACCCAAGGTACTGGGCGGGGGCGGCTGACTGAAAACCCCTACCCACCCCCCCAAAGGGACTGGGCGGGGGCGGCTGACTGACTCCAACCTCAAACCCAGAAAGGGACTGGGCGGCGCGGCTTTACTGACCACAAACCCCCACCCAGAGGTACGGGGGGCGCGGGTGCTGACTCACATCCCCCAAACCCCGAGGTCTGGGCGGGCGCGGCTGACGGGTCACAAACCCCACCCCCGAGGGACTGGGCGGGGCGGCGACTGACTCACTAACCTCACCCAGAGGTTTCTGGGCGGCGCGGGGACTGACCACTCCCCCACCCCCCGAGGGCCCGGGGGGCGCGGCTGACTGACTCACTACCTCACCCAGAGGTACGGGGGGGCGCCCGGGTGACTGGGTCACTACCCAAACCCCGAGGTAAAAGGGCGGCCCCCGGCGACGACTCACTACCTCACCCCCGAGGGACTGGGGGCGCGGGTGACTGACTCCACTACCCACCCAGAGGGACTGGGCGGCGCGGCTGAAAATGGGTCACTAACCTCCCCCCCAAGGAAAATGGCGGGGGCGGGTGCCCGACCACCCACCTCAAACCCCAAGGGACTGGGCGGCGCGGCGACTGACTCAAATACCTCACCCAAAAGGGACTGGGGGGCGCGGGGGACCCGGCTCCCTACCTCACCCAGAGGTAACCTTGGGGGGGGCCCCCGGCTGAACCCATTCACTACCCAAACCCCGACCTAAGAATTCTGAGGAAAAATGGGCCCGACCACAAACACAATTTTAAAAACGCATCTTCAGCACGCCCAGTAAAAGTGTAAATGGCCCTCTTAGGGAAAAAGGCAAATGTAGTTCCCCCGTTCCCCAAAAAGAAGAGCAGAAAACAAAATCAGCAACTACAGAAACATGACCCTCCCCGTCAAACACTGGTAAATCCTTGAGGCAATAAACCAAAACAAAAGACAGAATTTTTTGAACCCCCACAACCCTACTCTGTGATCGTCAATGTGGTTTTTTGGAAAGGTTACCTGCTCGACCGTTTTTTAAACCTCTCCACTAAGTGGCACCCGTCACTGATAATTTCCCAAAATCACTGGTGGTAGCACTGGACATTGCGCGCTTTCGAAACCGGGGGGGCACAAGGGCCTCTTAGCAAAACTCAAGCACTTGGGAAATTTCCGGATCTACGCTATGCCCTCAGTGATTACCTTCATGGTAGATCTCTAAGTGTAGTTCTCAGTGGAAGGGAAAATCAGCAAGACATCCTATTGGGGCAAGTGTTCCTACAAGGAAGCTGCGGGACCATTGTTATTGAATGTCTACTTCAACGACCTTCTTCATCTCATCCCAGAATCACATGCATATGCAGACGACTGTACACTGACATTCACTTATCCAAGAGAAGAAATGCCAGCGCTCTAAGCACATCAATCACCAGCTAAGAGCTATATCAGCTTGGGGAAATAAAATGGCAAGTAACATTACACCTGAGAAAACGCAAATGATATAGTCTCTAGGGACCATGATGGTAATGCCCGGTGCAGTATAAGGATGAATGGGAAGGGGGTTGGCACCTGGAGAAGAAGTTGATATCCTTGGGGTGAAATTTGCCTCCTAACTAACCATGAAGAACCAATGTTTAATCTTGCAAAGAAAGGCAGCCAGGAAGCTTACAGCACTTCGCCGTATCTCCCATCTGCTTGACAGTAGGGGTTGCAAGATTCTGTACGAGGCACAATACGCTCACACCTTGAGTATGCTCCACTTTCTTGTCTTCCTGCCCCCTCCCCTCTCATCTGCGACTGCTTTACAGAGTAGAGAACAGAGCAAGACGTCTCATCTCTCGTCTGGACCCATCCTGGATAGATCTGTCATTTCAGCAGAGCCTTCAAAAAGGAGGGATGTGGGTGGCCTTACTGTTATGTACAAGGCCAATATTGTCAAAAATACAACACTTGATCCACTTCGAGGACAGCGTGAAACAAGCTTTTAGCCACAAGACGGGCAGAAAGCAGCAACTTCACTCTGGCTGTACCCTTCTCCAAACTCACTCCATCTGAGATCATATATACCCAGGATGACTCGAGTATGGAACACATTCGACAGCATAATGAGTCAGCGAGATAAAGTCAGTTGATCAAATAAAATGCTGGCCCACAGATGGCTCCACTTCACCTTTTTACCCTACTGAATGTCTCATAACAATAAAAATGCTTTCAAATGAGCTGATTTAGGTAACATCTCTAAGCTTGCTAATAAAGTTAGGAATCCTTAACCTGTAAACAGTTTTGTCAATAAAGCTAGGGATCCTTAACCTTGTCAAATCCTGTGTAAAATAAAAGAGAGAGAGAGAAGAGAAAAGAGAGAGAGAGAGAGAGAAGAAGAGAGAGAGAGAGAGAGAGAGAGAGAGAGAGAGAGAGAGAGAGAGAGAGAGAGAGAGAGAGAGAGAGAGAGAGAGAGAGAGGGGGAGGGAGAGGGAGAGAGACAGACCAAAAACTATGCTAATCGAGCTTATAAAACTCATGTTAAGCGACAATGATCATTAGTAGTCCACCGTTTGTGTTTTAGCTGGCTTAAAGATTTAATCGTCGTGATATACATATGTCTGAGACGTAGCGAGAAATGCCGTAATATTTGGGAGAATTCCCATAATACTGTGTTTGCAATCCTGGCAGAATGACTCACAAACATACCATCAATAACACGTTATACATCAACCAATCAACTTGGTAATTCATTACCTAAAGTAAGTTTAACTTAGCACTTGGGTTCGTACATGTCGGAAATTTCCAGGTAGAGAGAGAAAGACAGGGAGAGGGAGAGGGAGAGGGCGAGAGAGAGAGAGAGAGAGAGAGAGAAGAGAGAAGAGAGAAAGAGAGAGAGAAAAGAGAGAGAGAGAGAGAAAAGAGAGAGAGAGAGAGAGAAGAGAGAGAGAGAGAGAGAGAGAGAGAGAGAGAGAGAGAGAGAGAGAGAGAGAGAGAGAGGAGAGAAGAGAGAGAGAGAGAGAGAGAGAGAGAGAGAGAGAGAGAGAGAGAGAGAGAAGGGGAGAGAGGGAGGGAGAGAGGGCTAGGTCGACTACAGTGACACTGCCACATACCAGACTAATTCATACACAGGAGGAACAGGTCAGGGTGGCAGGGAAGGGCTGCTCGCCACAGGAGAATACTTAATAAACACAAAAACACTTCTTGGTACAATAATTAATAGTACTGATATATAAATATGAATGTTCATCTTTTAGTATACACGCTTTTGCTTTTCTGTGTGTTGTAATTTGTATTCTTGACATTACGTCACACACAACGTATCTCCTGACAGGATGGTAAATTTTTCCACCGCCTTTTAGAACTTGAACAAGAGGTCATTTAAGGCATTAATTAATTCACGTCAGTTTAGTCCAGTGTATCAGTATAGAACCGTAAGCAGTTAACATGACTCACGAAATCGTAATGCCACGATTCCAAACAAACCATACCACGGACGGGTCATGTTGACGGCTTTGAGGGGACTTGAGCTAGAGTTCGTCACGGCCACGCTAGCTGGAGATTCATCAGTAAAAACTTGCATTTGTGGTCACAGTGGTGCCTATGCTAACCTTCCTATGGTGTAGAAATATACCTATTGGTTTAATCTTTACGTGGGCTAGCTGGTCCAGTGGCTAACGTGACGGTCTAGAGTTTTGAGATTCTCTGATTGCGGCTTCTATCCCCGCCCGTGGTATGGTTTGTAAGCAGTTACCCACGTACCAGTTCAGGGAATTATCTTCACGACTCAGCCTCGCATGAAGCCTCTTAAGCTGGGAAGGAAATATTACAGGCTTATGCACCTTTGAAACACAAAAAGTAAACTTTTTCAAGATTTACATATTTTTTGTGTATAAGGAAATAAAAAACCAGTCATACACATCCTAAACAGTGTGGTAAAACCGCCATAAAAGTTCGCTCTACTTTCTATTAGTCGCATGGTAAAAAAATCTTATTTTGTTTAGAGTTGCCATAAATTTTAAATTTCGGAAGGGGCCCAAACTACGGGAAAAAAAATACTAATTAATAATTCTGAAGAATTAATGGCTTGCGGGGAAAAAAATACTTTTTTTTCACACCATTTAAAAGAAGTAAAATTTTTTTTTATTTTTTTTTATTTTTTTTTGAAAAAAACACTAAAATCGAGTATATCACTGAACGTAGGGAATGGCAGGGTTCGATCCTCGGAGACAGAAACATTACCTAGGTATACCCAGCCAGTTGTCTGAAGTTAGCAATATCAGAGACATGGTCACCAGAGTCAAAATGCTCAGCACTGTAGAAGTGAACACAGATGGAAGGTGAATTAAAATATAAACTAAAGTGACACTAGGGACGTATTTCACACGTATTTTACAAGTGGTACCCGCTAGGAAACACTTACTTCACGTTACATACTTGTTTTCAAAAGTAAACAAATATGTTAGTACCCAAAGTTAATTGAAAATTAAAACTTTGTTCCGGGAAATTGTACTAAACTCAACAAATATATAGGAAAATACAAATACACGCACACACACAACACTCACACACACACACACAACACACACACACACACACACACTCACACACACACACACACACACACACACACACCACATACACACACAACCATTAACCAGACAATCTCCCTCAATAAACTACACGGGGCCCCTCCTTCCTTCAACAACTACGCCACACACACACACACACACACACACACACCACACACACACACACACACACCACACGCTAACACCCCACATATACACCCCCTCCACACACACGCCAACACCTCCCCCTCGCACGCCAACACCTCCCCCTCACACACACACATGAGAGGATGAAGAAGCAAGGGTACCGGGTTTGGCTGGGCTAAACAGGAAGCTCTGGCAGAAAGGATCAAGAGCAAAATGGAATAGGAATGGGAAAAATGATTAACTGAGTTTTGCAACACAATGCTTGAGAGAATATCTTCAAAGAGCAAGAGTGCAAGTAACGAGCTCTTGCTGCTGAGGCAAGGAAGCAGAGACTGGAGGATTAACTGGAATTGTTTAAGTAGAATATAGAGGTGAATACCCATAGGATCAAGGAGTTGGGTGAAGGAAACACAGCAGACAATGAGGGAATGAATGAGGGGAAAGAGCAAAATCCCTCGGGGAAAGAATACAAGGCCACCAGGACGTCTGATTGGTAAAGAACACAACCAATGAGGTACATTGGACCCTGAGATAAGGAAGGAAACAAAATGGGATGAAGAAAGGGACACTCATTATTTATGGGCTCCAAGAGGCAGAAGGAAAGACATATGATAAAAGATGACAAGGTGAAATAAAAGAAACTGAGAGCATCATTGTGGTAACAGGAGAGGACATGACTCAACTGACAAATTTTCAGAGACTTGGTGGTACTCAAGAAAAAAAAACACCCAATCAAATTGACATTCAAGTCAGAAATGATACAAATCAAAATCGTGTAGAATATACTGGTAAAGGGTTCCCAAAAATACTAGCAAGTGTACCTCAATCACGACAGAACACAAAAAAAGGGAACAACTGAGAGAAAGAGTAAGAATGTGCAAAAGGAAGGGCAGGGCAGGTACCGGCAGTCAGGGAAGCACCATCCTCGAAGGGAACATCAAACACAACCTCTGAGAGATCCACCCACAACATTCAGCCCCTACCACTCCATACCAACTAAACAAAATAACAAGAGCTGAGCCGAGCCACACTCCACACCTACAGTCCTCACCACTCCGAGGACTAATACTGCCAAACCAGCAGACTACCATAATATCCAGACCTGCCTACCACAGCCACAGCCAGCACCAACCCCTTCCACCCCCTAGAATGCAACAGTTCTAGTAAGGATGCTGAAGGCATGGTACACCAACACAGATGGAATTACAAATAAGAGTAAGAAGTGTCAGGAAAGAATCACTAGGGCATCCTTGGACATTATAGCAATCACAGAGACAAATCTCATGGAAATGATAACAGACGTGATCTTCCTGTCTGACTATCAAATCCTGGGGAAAGGCAAGAGAAGCAGAGGGGAAGAGTTGCATTGCTCATTAAAAACCAATGGAGTTTTGAAGTGAGGGGAGGACTAGTCAGAGGGGGTAGCTGATTGCTACATAGTAGGAACACTTCATACTAGAGCACAAACGTGATGATAGCAGTGATATACAACCTGCCACCAAACAGCAGAAGGCCAAGACAGTGCTGCTATGAGAGCAACAGAGTGATGGCAGACACACTAACTGAGGTTTCCAGAAAGGCACACATGAGCATGGGGGATTCATTCATAAGGAGATTGACTGGAAAAATTTTGGAACCACATGGCGGACTATCCAGAGAGAGAGAGTGAGAGGAGACGATGAACTACAAGTTAGGCTAGACCTTGTCCTCACATTGAACAGTGCAGACATAGGGACATCAGACACAAAAAAACCCTAGGCACTAGTGATCAGGTGATTTTGTAATGTGAATGCATTGTAGAGTTAACAATGAAGGGTGAAGCAGTACGAGAAAAAAAGGGAGAAACCAAACTTCCAAAAAGTATTAGGAAATTCCTACATGATATGTGACCAGAAAGTGCAGGAAGAAGTTCGTACCAAGGGAGAAGTTCGTACCAAGGGAGAAGTTCGTACCAAGGGGGAAGTTCGTACCAAGGGAGAAGTTCGTACCAAGGGAGAAGTTCGTGCCAAGGGACAACCAAAACAACGGGAAAATCATAGTGAGCCCATGGTTTATCAGGTGTGGAGAGGCCTAAGCCAAGTGTACTAGAGTATAGAAAAAGCATAGAAAGCAAAGGACCCAGGAAAATAGGAAGTTGAGCCAAAGAGCCAGAAATTACTATGCATGGATGAGGTGAGAAGCCCAGTATCAATACGAGAATGACATAGCATCAAAAGCCAAATCTGACCTAAAGTTGTTATACAGCCACATCAGGAGGAAAACAACAGTCAAAGATCAGGTAATCATGCTGAAGAAAGGAGGGGAACTCACAGGGAACGGCCCGGAAGTATGTGAAACTCAGCTCAAGAATCAGTGAAGTATTCACAGTGGAGACAGAAGTTTGCAGCAAACCGAGGTGGTAGGGTGCACCACCAAGTGCTGGACACACAGCACACAGCCGAGGAGGCAAAGAAACTGTTCTGAGGAAATAGATACCTCGAAGGTGGTGTGCTCAAATAATCTCTCTCCTTGGGTTCTGAGACAGGAAGCAGATGCACTGTGTGTGGCACTAACAACAGTATTCAATAAATCAATCGACAAAGGGCAACTGCCTAAGATTAGAAGACAGCAAATGTAGTCCTGATTTTTAAGGAGACAGACAGATTACACTAAATTACAGACCAGTGTCTTTGACATGTATTGTATGTAAAGTTATGAAGATTATCAGGAAAAGAGTGGTGGAGCACCTCTAAAGGAAATAAATAAGGAAAGGAATAAGAAAAGCAAAAAGGGATTATGAGGCTAAGGTCGCAAGGGATTCAAAGACTAACCCAAAAGGGTTCTTTCAGGTATACAGAAGTAAGATTAGGGACAAGATTGGCCCACTTAAGAGTAACTCTGGTCAGATCACTGACAGTGATAAGAATATATGTGAAATTCTCAATACCTACTTCCTCTCAGTTTTCACCCAGGAAAATACTAGTGATATTCTTGAAATAATAGATTATGTAGAACAGGACGATAATAAACTATGCACAATTGTGGTAACTAGTGACATGGTCCTCAGACAAATAGAGAAACTAAAACCTAACAAATCCCCAGGCCTGAGAAACTTTTTTGCAAGGTGTTAAAGGAATTAAAGGGGAACTTAGCATACCTTTGGCTAATCTTTTTAACATATCACCACAAACTGGCACAGTGCCTGATAAATGGAAAATGGCAAATGTAATACCTATTTACAAGGCAGGTGACAGGTCCTTGGCTTCGAATTATAGACCAATAAGCCTTACTTCCATAGTGGGAAAATTTATGGAATCAATAATTGCCGAAGAAATTCGAAAGCCATCTTGACAGGCACAGATTGATTAATGAATCTCAACACGGTTTTACAAAGGGGCGTTCCTGTCTTACGAATTTACTAACATTTTTCACTAAGGTGTTTGAGGAGGTAGATCATGGTAATGAATAATGATATTGTGTATAGGGGACTTCAGTATGGCTTTCAATAGAGTTCCACATCAGAGGCTATTGAGGAAACTTAAGGCACACGAATAGGGGAGAAATTTTTCCTGGGTAAGGCATGGCCGACAAATAGGCAGCAGAGAGTTTGAATAAATGGAGAGAAATCAGAATGGGGGCAAGTCACAAGCGGTGTTCCTCAGGGGTCAGTGTTCGGTCCGTTGTTGTTCACAATTTACATAAACGCCCATGATGAGGGAATAAATAGCGACATAAGCAAATTTGCTGATGACACCAAAATAGGGCCCTCCAATTCATTCTAAAAAAGGACACTAGAGCACTCCAGGGTGATTTGAATAGACTGATGCAATGGTCGGAGAAGTGACAGATGCAGTTTAATATAGACAAATGCTAATTCTAAATGTTTGGGCAGGAAAATAACCCTGGCCACATATAAACTAAATAATGTAGATCTTAATACACTTATGCGAAAAGGATTTAGGAGTTCTGGTTACATAATCTAAAACCAAGACAACAGTGCATTAGTGTTGCAATAAAGCTAACAGAATTCTTGGCTTCATATCTAGAGGTATAAAAAAATAGAAGTCCTCAGGGTTTTTCTTCAACTCTATATATCCTTGGTTAGCCCCATTTAGCTATGCTGCTCAGTTCTGGTCACCCTATTACAGAATGGATATAAATGTTTTGGAAAACGTACAGAGGAGGAAAGACAAAGTGATCCCATGTATCAGAAAATCTTCCTTATGAGGATAGACTGAGGCCCTGAATCTGCACTCTCTCGAAAAGGCGTAGAATTAGGGGGGATATGATCGAGTTTTATAAATGGAAACAGGAATAAATAAAGGGATGTAAATAGCGTTTCTAAAAATTTCCAGCCCAAAACAGGACTCGCAGCAATGGTTTCAAGTTGAAAAATTCAGATTCAGGAAGGATATAGGAAAGCACTGGTTTGGTAATAGAGTTGTGGATGAGTGGAACAAACTCCCGAGTACAGTTATTGAGGCTAAAACGTTGTGTAGTTTTAAAAATAGGTTAAAAAAATACATGAGTGGGTGTGGGTGGGTGTGAGTTGGACCGGACTAGCTTGTGCTGCTGGGTCTGGTGCCGTGCTCCTTCCTTGAGTGGAGGTGACCAGACTGGTTGGGTCATTGGACTAATCCGGGGGGGGGGACATGGACCTGCTCTGCATGGGTCAGTAGGCCTGTTGCAGTGTACCTTCTTTCTTATGTTCTTATGAATGGACTAACGCAAGACAACCAGCACGGCTTTAGGGAAGGGAAAACCTGCTTCACAATCCTACTGGAGTTCTATGGCAAGGTAACAGAAGACAGGAGAGAGAGGGATGGGTAAACTGCAGCTTCTTGGACCGTAAGAAGGGTTTCATCACAACATACAAGAGACTGGTTGAAAAGCTGAAGGAGGAGGCAGGAATAGGAGGGAGAATACTGCAGTGCATTAAGGAATGCGTGACAAAAAGTAAACAACATATGCTGATACGAGATAAGGTGTCAGAGTGGGTGCATGTATTGAGTGGGGTCTCATAAGGGAGAATAATAGATCCGGCGATGTTTCTTGTATATGTTAATGGCATGACGGAAGGGATAAAGTCAGAGGTGTCCCTGTTTGCAGACGATGTTAAAATAATGAGGAGAATACAAACAAAAGAGGTTTAGGTAAACCTACAAGGGATCTGGACAGGCTGCAAACCTAGTCCAACAAATGGTTCCTGGAGTTTAACCCCACCTTGTGCAAAGTTTTGAAGCTTGGGGAAGAACAAAGGAGACCACAGACTGATTACAGCCTAAGAGGTCAGAGGCTGCAAAACTCACGGAAGGAAAAGGATACTGATGTGAGCATCATACCGAGCACATCTCTTGAGACGCACCTCAACCAAAAAACTGCCAAGATACGGCTCTGAACTTGAGATAGAGTTTCAACGCAAATAAGGAGCTCACGCCTTACAGTATACGCAGGCCCATCTGGCTATGAGCACCATTTTGGAACTGATTGGTCAACACGCAAGATTAAGGAATTTGCATATATTACAACAGACTATTTCAGGCCTGATGGGTTTGTTCCAAGAAGGTTAGGGAACTCAAGTGGCCACACAGGAGGATAAGAAACAAGCTGGCCAACAGGAGATAAGGGAATTCAAGCTGGCCACAAGGAGATAAGGGATCAAGCTGGCAACAGAGGATAAGGGAACTCAAGTTTGGCCAACAGGAGGATAAGGGAACTCAAGCTGGCCTACGGGAAAAGGTTAAGGGAATTCAAGCTGGCCACACAGGAGGATAAGGGAACTAAGCTGGCCACACAGGAGGATAAGGGAACTCAAGCTGGCCACACAGGAGGATAAGGGAACTCAAGCTGGCCACACAGGAGGATAAGGGAACTCAAGCTGGCCACACAGGAGGATAAGGGAACACAAGCTGGCCACACAGGAGGAAAAGGGGAACTCAAGCTGGCCACACAGGAGGATAAGGGAACACAAGCTGGCCACACAGGAGGATAAGGGAACTCAAGCTGGCCACACAGGAGGAATTGACAAGGTGGATAAGGAAAGAATGTTTCGGAGATGGGACACAAAGTTGAAGACTCATATGAGTCACAAGGATGTTAGGAATTACTTCTTAAGTCACAGAGATGTCAGAAAATGGAACATTCTGGAGTCTGAAGCAACACATACAGAGTCTGTTTGGATAGAATTTTCAGAGGGGCATGAAAAACTGATTTTAGGAGTGATATACCGTCCCCCAAACTTAGATAGGGACCAAGGGAACTCTCTCCAGATAAACTCCAGATAAGGGAGACTACTATGGGAGGAAATTGTTAAGGCCACAAGGCACGATAATGTAGTAATTCTAGGAAACTTTAACTTTAGTCATATTGATTGGAATTTCTTGACTGGGAATTTAGAATCATACGACTTCTTAGAAGTAGTTCAGGATTGTTTTTTGAAGCAGTTTGTGACAGAACCTACAAGGGGAAATAACCTGCTTGACTTAGTTATGGCAAACAATGAATCCCTTGTTAATAATTTAGAAATTTCAGAGGAACTGGGTGGTAGCGACCACAAATCAATTACATTTAGCATTGAATGGAAGTACGATAGTAGCGATAACTCAGTAACAGTCCCAGATTTTCGCTTAGCAGATTACGATGGGCTTAGAGAACACTTATCATCTGTTGACTGGGGTAACGAAGTGAGATATCAATATGACAGTTTTCTGAACACTATACATGCTGCTCAAAGAACGTTTATCCCATATTAAGAAATTAGATCAAATAGAAATGACCCAAAATGGATGAATAACAGGCTCAAATATCTACTAGGGCATAAGAAAGGAATTTATAGGCGTATCAAAAGAGGTGAGGTCATCTTATGAATCAGTATATTGACATTAAGAGGGACATTAAAAAGGGGATAAGAAAAAGCAAAAAGGGACTATGAAATTAAAGTTGCTAGGGATTCTAAAAAAACCCCAAAAAGTTTTTCCAGGTCTATAGAACAAAAGTTGAGATAAGATAGGCCCCCCTTTAAAAAAATAGGGCACCTTATGACAAAGAGATGAAATGTGCTCGTTTTTTAAAAAATATTTTCTTCTTTTTTACACAGGAAACACTAACAAATTCAGAAATTTTTTTTTATGGGGGGGCTAAAAAGAAGATAAATTATGTAACTCCAGTCATAGTAAAATGGTTGTAAAGCAATAGACAGACTGAAGCAAAATAATCCCCGGGTCCTGTGGGGTTTTTTCAAAGGGTTTTTAAAGGAAAGCAAAAAAGGGAAATCTGTGAACCTTAAAATAATATTTTTTAATTTTCCTTAAACTGTGTGTTGAAGGAAGATGGTAAATTTTTCCTATTTTTTAAAAAGGGGCTCTTTTGTTTGCTCCGACCTAATTGTTTAAAGAAAAGTGGGAAAAAACCATTCCCCCAAAAAAAAAAAATTTTGGGGGAAAAAAAAAAGGGGGCCCTTTTTTTTTTTTTTTCATGGGAAAAACGGAAAATCCCCTTGGGGGGGTTTTACAGGGGACAGGAAACAGAGAGTGTCCATAAATGGGGTTAAATCCGAGTGGGGATTGTAACAAGTGGGTTCCCAGGGGGTCAGTCTTGGGGGCCCCTTGTTTTTAAATATATATCAATGATCTTGTGAGGGAATTACTAGTGATATGAGCAAATTTCCCCCAGACCAAAAATAGGTAGGTAATTGATTCAAACTAGATGTTGGAACTTCAGGAGGATTTAAACAAAACCCATTCTTGTCAGAAAAGTGGCAGATGCAGTTAATGAGATAAATGCAAGGTTTTGAAGTTGGGAGTGCCCCTAACCCTGACTTTTTAAATTAAATGATGTAGAACTTAGCCTAAGATTTCGAAAAGGACTTGGGGTTATGGGAGCAGCAACCCTTAAAAAAGAAGCAATGCCTAAAGGGACTAATAAGGCAAATAGATTATGGGATTTATATCAAAAGTGTAAACAAAGAAATTTCCCAAGGGCATTTTCGCGCTTTTTACATCATTAGTAAGGGGCCCCACCTAGATTATGCAGCCAGTTCGGTCTCCATATTACAAAATGGACATAAATTCGTTAGAAAACATTCAGCGTAGGATGACAAAATTTAAAATACATAGCATTAGAAATCTTCCTTATGAAGAAAGATTGAAGACTCTTAAGTTACATTCACTTGTTAGACGAAGAATGAGGGGAGACCTGATCAAAGTGTATAAGTGGAAGATAGGTATTAATAAAGGGGATATTAATAAGGTCTTGAGGATGTCTCTCCAAGAGAGAACCCGCAGTATGGTTTTTAAATTAGATAAGTTTAGATTTAGAAAGGACATAGGAAAGTATTGGTTTGGAAATAGGGTAGTTGATGAGTGGAACAGTCTACCTAGTTGGGTTATTGAGGCTGGGACTTTGGGTAGTTTCAAATTTAGGTTGGATAAGTACATGAGTGGGAGGGGTTGGATTTGAGTGGGACTTTCACATCAGAGCTTATTTCTTGGGTGGCATTGAAAATTGGGTAGGGCAAATGTTTTGTTAGTGGGATGAATTGTAAAGGACCTGCCTAGTATGGGCCAACAGGCCTCCTGCAGTGTTCCTCCTTTCTTATGTTCTTATGTTCTTATGAGTGATGTAGTGGGGGTAGGATCCATACATAGCTTTAAAAGAGGTATGATAACCCATACCACGTGCGGGGATTGAACTCGCGGTTATAGAGCCGTGAAACTCCAGATCGATGCGTTAGCTACTGGGCCAGCTGGCTACAACAAGAGACATCCAACTAGGTATATTTATACACCATAGAAAGGTTACCATAGGCACCACTGTAACCACAAATGCAAGTTTTACAGACGAATCTCTCCACGAGTTCAAGCCCCGCCCATGGTATTATTTGTTTGCAATCGTGTCATTACGATTTAGTGAGTTAGGTATGATAAAGCTCATGGAGCAGGGAGAGAGTAAACCCAGTAATAACCCGGAAAATACGGGGCCCCGGAGCTTGGACTCGACCCTGCAACCACAAATAGGCGAGTACACACAAACACACACACACAAATGGTAAATACAAAATGAACATATAAAAGTCAAGAAATCGTAATAACATTATTGCAAACAAACCAGGGAACGTGTGGTGTTCGAACCATGGCGAATGAGTAGTAAAAGTCCAGGCCAGTGCGTAAACCACTTGACCAGCTAGCTGATTCTTACTGTAGCCAGCTCTCCCAGTGGCTTATGCAATGACCTGGAGTTTTATGACCAACTGGTCATGGGTTCTAACCCCACCTGTACCATGGGTTCTAACACCAACCTTACCATGGGTTCTAACCCCACCCGTTCCATGGTTCTAATCCCACCAGTACCATGGGTTCTAACCCCACCCGTACCATGGTTCTAACCCCACCCGCACCATGGTTCTAACCCCACCCGAAATATGGTTCTAACCCCACCTGCACCATGGTTCTAACTTCACCCATACCATGGTTCTAACCCCACCCGTACCATGTGTTCTAACCCCACTCATACCATAGGTTCTAACCCCACACGTACCATCATTCTAACCTCACCCGTACCTTGGTTTTAACCCCACAGGTACCATGGGTTCTAACCCCACCCGAACCATAGGTTCTAACCCCACTCGTACCATGGTTCTATCTCCACCCGTACCAAGGGTTCTAACCCCACCCGTACCATGGTTCTAACCCCACCCGTTCCAAGGGTTCTAACCCCACCCGTACCATGGTTCTAACCCCACCCATACCATGGATTCTAACCTCACCCGAACCATGGCTCTAAACCCACCCGTACCAAGGGTTCTAACCCCACCTGTACCATGGTTCTAACCCCACCCATACCATGGGTTCTAACCCCACCCTTACCATGGCTCTAACCACACCCGTACCAAGGGTTCTAACCCCACCCGTACCATGGTTCTAACCCCACCCGTACCATGTGTTCTAACCCCTCCCGTACCATGGTTCTAATCCCACCCATACCATGGGTTCTAACCTCACCCGTACCATGGGTTCTAACCCCACCCATACCATGGTTCTAACTCCACCCATACCATGGTTCTAACCTCACCCGTACCATGGGTTCTAACCCCACCCGTACCATGGGTTCTAACCTCACCCGTACCATGGGTTCTAACCCCACCCGTGCCATGAGTTGTAATCCCACCCGTACCATGGCTCTAACCCCACCAGTACCAAGGATTCTAACCCCACCCGTACCATGGGTTCTAACCCCACCCGTACCATGGCTCTAACCCTACCCATCCAAGGGTTCTAACCCCACCAGTACCATAGTTCTAACCCCACCCGTGCCATGGGTTCTAACCTCACCCATACCATGGTTTTAACCCCACCCATACCATGGTTTTAACCCCACCTGTACCATGGTTCTAACCCCACCTATACCATGGGATATAACCTCACCCGTACCATGGGTTATAACTCCACCCGTAGTATGGTTATAACCCCACCTGTACCATGGGTTCTAACCTCACCCATGCCATGGGTTCTAACCCCACCCGTACCATGAGTTCTAACCCCACCCGTGCCATGGTTCTAACCCCACCCGTACCAAGGGTTCTAATATCGTAGGGGTTCTTAAAAGGAGATATCGAGGGTTGAAGGTAGACACACTGGTTGGATGGTGACGATATATTGTGAGACTGTGATGATGGGAGATGGAGCCCAGCCTCTGCCTTGTCCTAGCCTATGTCAAACGCCGACTGAGGCCGAGTAGCTCGCCTCACACTCAAGCTGCATCCCGTGATGTCATACAGTCACAGGCCTAAGGGGTCTTCTATATAAAGCACATAGATGATACTATATGCTATGCTATACAACACAGGGATCAGCAACTATGCTGACAGCTCGGTCTTGTTACGAATGTCGTCTAGACATACACTACTATCTATAGGCTGAACAGGCAGGTGGTTCTGGGCTGATTCTATACAATAACAAATTCATATATAACTTAGAACTAATGGATGGTATCATAATGGATGTTAAGAAAATGAGTTTACGTAATGGGTGTTAACGTAATCACTTTTAACGTAATGAGTTTTAACGTAATGCATTACAAACTATAAGAACAAATCATTGTACAACATGGATGGAATTGATTGATCGATCTGTATTCATGCACTCTATGGATTCTGAGGAAGAATAAATATATATGTACAAAGTGAAATTAACAGCAAAGGCATCTGGTGCACTCAGATCATTACTGTCAAATTCTCAGAATACGGAGGGAACGTGAATACAAAAAAAAAAAAAATCTGAAAAACTAATCAGTTAATAACAAACAGTTGACAATTTACTTCATCTCAGACATCTAGTTATACAGACTATGTACATTTAAACCCAATTCTGCGAGGGTGAGGTTTACATATGCAGAATGGTTACCATCTCTGGGAGGATCGAATTCCTCTGCAATGGCTAACACATGCCTTGACTGAGGGAGATCTGAACGAGTATCTACAAAAGATACTTGTGGGTTTCTCATTACTTGTCGAGTAAGCAAGGAGTAACGACGTTCAGGTTGGTTATCTGACTGAGTATCTGAGGTAGAGGGTACAGAGTCAAGAGGATTTTCAGCATCTGTCACATTAGTCTGGGTAGCCATATCATCAACATCGCATACTAATTTCATATGTTCTAAATGCGATTCTTTGTACTTACCAGTACTAATTTCTCTAACCTTATACTTATTACCAGAGATATGTTCTACAACTCGATAAGGTCCGACAAACTTTTGATCGAGCTTAGGCATTGCGGATGTTTTGTTGAAATTTGTCAGCATTACTCTCGAACCTACTTTAACTTTTGATGGCTTAGCATGGCTATTAGTTACTCTAGTAAATTCTGCTGTTGATTTATGAAGTGTTTCACGGATTCTTCTAAAAACACTTTGAGCCATGCTTGTACGAGTTGCTACGAAATCATTAGGGTTGTAATTGGGTTTCGGAGTGGAATATAACAACTCATAGGGTAAACGCATGTCTACACCATACAATGCATAATGTGGAGTATCACCTATGGAAGCATTGTAAGCAGAATTTATGGCACATGGACATCTGGTATGACTTCATCCCAAGTTTCACTATTGGGGTTGATAGTGGCTCTCAGAACATCAAGTACTTTCTTATTGGTTCGTTCGGCTAACCCATTGCTGGCAGGATGATGAGTAACAATGGTGGATTTAGAGATCTTGTATAAAGTACACAAATTTTCAAGAATCTCATTACAGAATTCACCTCCATTATCTGTTACTAAGGACTTAGGGTGGTATGCCTGCAGATAATGCGTTCTTTAAATGCTTTAGCTACTGTCTCAGCAGTCTTATCTGCAATAGGAACTAACTCACAATATCTGGTGAAATGGTCTTACCATAAACACCAGATGTTTGTTGCCTTGGAGGGAACATTTAAAATTGGTTAATAAGTCAAGGGCAACTCTTTCCCACGGTTCACTGGTGGTTGGGTACACTTGGATTGGATTAGGACCATTGACATTTCCTTTATGTTGCATACAAACACTATATTTCTTAACTTACTCGGAAATGTCAGTTGCCATACGTGGCCAAAAGTATTTCATTCTGGCTTGTTTCACAGAACGATCCATACCAGGGTGTGCAACACCTGGTGCATCATGAACTAGCTGTAGAGCTACGTTCACTAGTGACTGTGGAATTACTAACTGGTACACCCTTCTGCTTGGAGTACCCAACTCGGCTGTTCGATACAGTAATTCCTGGCTCATTACAAAGTCACTAATGGGTGCTGGTGGCTTCACAGTAAGAATAAGATCTTCCTGGAGCAGGAATCGAATCACGCCAGACCACATGGGATCTGTTCTTTGGGCATTTTTGACATCCTCGATAGTAAATGGAGGATCTGCAGTAACTACACTAACGTGTCGCGATAAAGCATCTGTGACTACATTTGACTTGCCAGGTAAATGTTCAAAAGTGGGATTGAACTCTTGGATAGTTAAGGTCCATCTGGCTAACCTTCCAGTAGGCTGTTTGTTCTGGAATAAAGGTATCAGTGGTGCATGGTCTGTCAAGACATGAACAGGGTACTGGTAAATAATGTCTCGGAAGTGCTTTAAAAACCATACTATTGCTAAAGCTTCTTGCTCCGTTACTGTATAATTACGTTCAGCCTTCATAAGGATTTGGCTAGCAAATGCAACTCCGTTGTACTTGCCATCAGTCTTCTGAGCTAGTATGGCACCTATGCCAATTGAACTAGCATCAGTTGTCAGATAGAAGGGCTTAGAAAAATCTGGGAATTTCAAAATAGGAGCAGACGTTAGGTTTTCTTTTAGTGTCTGGAATGCTCTTTCTTGACGGAAGGTCCAAACGAAAGGAGCATCTTTCTTAAGCAATTCAGTTAGCCGAGCTGCTATTGAAGAAAAATTTGCAATGAAAGATCTGTAGAAACCTGCTAGACCCACAAAGGATCTTACAGCATCAGCAGTTTTGGGAGTTGGAAAATTTAGTACTGCCGTTACTTTACTTTGATCAGTCGTAACCCCTCTAGGAGTGACTACGTGACAAAGAAACTTAATTTCTGATCTGAATAATTGACATTTGGACAGTTTGATCTTTAAATTGGCTTCTTCAAGCTTGCCAAGTACTATATCAAGTCTTTTCAGGTGTGTATCCACATCTTCGGACATGACGATTACGTCGTCTAAGTACACCATACGTGCTTTACCTGTAAGACCTCTAAAGATGCTGGTCATGAGTCTAGAGAACGCGATAGGTGAAGATCGTAATCCAAAAGCCATTTGAAGGAAGTGATAATGACCTGTGGGAGTAGAGAATGCAGTTCACTCTTGGCTGTCCTCGTGAAGAGGGACTTGAAAAAATCCTTGTAACAAGTCCAGGGTCGAGATGACTTTGTTATCTCAGATATTGCGTAAAAGATCACCTAGTACAGGAAGTGGGAAGCGATCTGGAATAGTTTTCGCATTTAACTTCATAAAGTCAATCACCGGGCGCCAAGTGCCGTCCTTCTTAGGCACTAGGATCAAGGGTGCATTCCAGGGTGAATTGCTATGTGCAATAACTCCATCATTGAGCATCTGATTGATCAGTTCTTCTGTGACAGCAACTTGGGAATGAGGCATTCTGTACGCAGGTATATAGGTAGGTCTAGTTCCAGGTTCAAGTGAAATACGATGGGACAATAAGTTCGTTATACCCATCTTCTCACCTGTTAAGGCAATGGCGTTACGACGTTTGTTCAACAAAGACAACAAACGCTTGACTTCGTCTGGGAAGTCAGTGTGAGCTAAGTCTTTCTCCTCAACTAGTGGGATGGATTGATCCAGTGGAGTGGATGAGATCTCCACTGTTGAAATAGCACCGACCCACTGGTCAGGTGGCATGTCATCCTGTACTTGAACAGGGTATGGATAGTGAACTAGGTCAACGAGATTGGTATTTGCTCTGAGACGAACACTGTGACCCAAAGTGTTAGCAAGGAATAAATGGATCTTACTGTCTCTTACAACGTGTAAGGAAGGTTCAACAAATAAACCCTTGACCTTGCAGGAATCACTGTCAACTAGGACGTTATCACCATCATTAGGAACAACAACAGACACTCTAATGAGAGCACTAGCAGCAACAGAGACGTCTTTCTGCAGACGGCATGTGACATCAACAAGAGATGGCATTACTAGTTTCAAGTAATCTTTTTCTGACAAGGCATCCCCTGTGGAGAAACTACTACTTGAACTAGCAGTCATTGCAGGGATAGGCTGTGCACTCAAGGCAGTCTGAGTGTCCCCGGACACTTGAGGCAACAGAACACTATCTTGCATGTCTGAAGGTGTAGGTGGACACAGATGGGAGTGACAGCGTTACTAGTGCCTGACCGCTTGGGTACGCTACTGGAGAATGCATTGGCTTGTAAGGACTTAATTCGTACATCATACTCTGTGGCAGTATGGCAGATTTCTGATCCAAGCTGGTAACCCCAAAATGGAACGATCAAGTCGTCAATTTGGGCATGCTATCGGTACGGGTTGAGCACAATGCGTAAGTCTCGCATGGAAGCAAATCCCAGTAGGTCACCAGGGAAAGTAATCTGGTCGACAACAAGAAAAGCAGCAGTGAAGTCTCTACCTTGGATAGTAAAGGTGAGCGAAGTCTGACCTCGGACTTGCAGAAGGGAACCAGCTACTCCACTAAGGGAGGTTACAGTAGTTTTTTCAATGAGGAGGACACGTCGTAACTGCTTCTCTTTAAACAAGCTAGACCTGATGATATTAATTTGCACACCAGAGTCCATGAACACATGAACGGGCGCATTATGGACAGAAGCTTGTACTAAAGGACCAATCGTTTCGTTAGGAGTTATATGCAAACAGAAAGGTGGGTTGTCATCGGAGAAGGCATTTTCTACTTCATCCCCAAATTCCTCTACGTAAGAGACGTGTGAAGCAACATCAACAGCGAGGTTGTCATTCTCAAGGCTGGCTAAGGCTTCATAGGAATTTTGGACTGGGATGGTGTACTCGTTATCACCTACTACTGTCACGACTGGACGAGTAGACTTGGGTGCTCGGATTCCCCCGAATTGGAAGAATGAGCCTGGTTCTGGTTAGTTTGTGAACCATGACATCTGTTTCCTCTCCTGGCTCTGCGGTTTGAACGGCCACGGAAAGATCTAGAGTACTGCAGGTTGTAGAGAGCATTGCACTCAGATGTGTCATGTCCATGAATTCTATGACAAGTATAGTAGGGAAGATCTGACTGGTACTCATCATCAGTACGACGCTTCTTAGGGTGACTATCAGGACAATTAATTGCAATATGACCACTGTAACCACAATTGTAGCAAGTTCTTTGACTGTGGGTACTGTACATACTACGGGTGCTACAGGAATGATGGCTCTTAACACTAGCTTTGGATGATGGATGCAAGCGATTAAGGTTGGGAGTTTTGGTAGTAGCACAAACTAGAGGAAGCACAGGAGTGGACAAAGTGGTTGGTGAAGACTTACGATAAGGGAAGGTTCCCTCGGGACACAAATTTCGTACATGGATGAGAGCTGCAAGCGGTCCCATAGTAGCATCTAGCGGACTTGAATTGTACACATACATAGATGTCGGTGGCATTAGTTGTTTAATAACTCCAAATGCGGCTGATTTGGCAAACCCTTTAAGGGCTGGTTTATCGTTAACTTTAAGGTACTTGGAATTTTGACCTGCTTTAACGAATGAGGACATTAGGTTATTAAGATGAAGGGCAAACTCGTCTAATGACTCTTCTGGCCTCGGAGCTGTGCAAACTAATTCTTTGAGAACGACAAACGGATCGGTTTCTCGCAACGGTTCAAGATAGTTACGAATTAACCGTTCATAATCTTGCCACCTGGATAGATCTTGGAAGTCCTTCATACGAATTAAGTTGAATACATGTGAGGCGGCTGGAGAACTGGCTAGACTCTCCTTTCCGATACTGATTAAACAACTCTCAGATGGAAGACCATTAACTGAAACATCAGCTCTGGCTCGAACAGTGGTAAACCAACCTTCAAGGTTGTCTGGGTTACCATTGAACAATGGCATAGCATCATACGGATCACGACTAAAATTACGCAGGCTAGAAGTCTGAGTGTATGTATCGTTTGATAAGGAGTTACTCGAATTTTGGGCTGACGCATTAATGGTTGTACTAGCAGCATGTGCTGAGGCATCGCTTGAGAAAACTTGAGACATGTTTGCAAAATGTAAAACAAGAATTTAGAGAAACAAAAGAAAATGTAACTGAGGAACACACAACACAGTGAACTTAAATGGGAAGAAATTACTTAACTATTCTGCATAAGTAATTAAAAATTGACAGGTCACACAGTAAGCAAAGAAACTCACAGTCACAGAGAAAATACTTAACTGAACAAACAACACTTTGAAAATCAAGAGAACTTGTACTTTACTCAAATCTAATTTGCTCAACTTTTACTTTAAATTGAATGATTGGCACAGTGAGTTGTCTTTACTCTCAATGCAATAGGGAAACACACAATAAAATGATAAAATTGACTCAATAAAGCTTGTGCAAAAATA
>NC_069442.1:36163032-36253032 GCF_026875155.1 Cherax quadricarinatus
ATATATATATATATATATTTATATATTATATATATATATTTTATATATATATATATATATATATTATATATATATATATTTTTACATATATATTATTTTATTTTTTTATTTATACATGGCCGATTCCCATCAAGCAGGTGGCTCGAAAAAGAAAAACTTTCACCATCATTCACTCCATCACTGTCTTGCCAGAAGGGTGCTTTACACTACAGTTTTTAAACTGCAACATTAACACCCCTCCGAATATGTAAAACTGGTCAATTAGCAAGAACTCATTTAAAATTAAGTCCTCTCTAAAATTTTCTCTTGTACGTTTAAAGATATATTTTTTTCATTAATGTTAATGTAAAAAATTTTAATTTTAATTTTAGTCTAACTCAACTAAATATATTTTAGACTTGTTTACAATAATTTAATACTAAACAAACACAGTGAAATATATTTTTTTCGTTAGGTTCAGAATGATTTTGGCGAAATTATTGCATACACAAATTTTCACTTGTCCTATATGGCAAGATGAGCGTTGCTATTTAAGCCAAAATCGCAAGTACTGCCTATTCGGCACGACATATTATATTATATATATATATATATATATATTTTATATATATTTATATATATATATATATATTATATATATATAAACAACTGATCTCTGGCTGAAGGAGACTCGAACCTACGAACCTTGGGACAAGGTTACGCAGTGCGTTACCATTCTCACCACACTGGACCAATACCTTGGCGTCCAGCTTGCGCTAGACGTTTGATCCAAGGCAGATGAAAAGCTGTAAGCATTCTCCCTGAAAGCTGGCTAAGTTGGATCAAACGTCTAGCGCAAGCTGGACGCCAAGGTATTGGTGCAGTGTGGTGAGAATGGTAACGCTCTGCGTACCTTGTTCCAGGTTCGTAGGTTCGAGTCTCCTTCAGCCAGAGATCAGTGTTTATACATAATATTATATATATATTATTATATATATATATAATATATATAATATATATATATTATAATTATATATAATAATATATATATATATTAATAAACTGTAAATTTATATATTACACATTTATGGAATAGTATATAAAAAAGAAAAGCAATATGTTAAATGTGTAGCACTCTCGCAGTGTACCTCACATTCAGTGGACCATTAAGGAAGATACATACGAAAAGCTATTTACTCATGAGGTGTTATCTCACTCAGGTGTTACCCCACGCAGGTTACTTCACTCAGGTGTTACCTCACTCAGGTGTTACCTCACGCAGGTGTTACCTCACAGGTGTTCCTCACTCAGGTGTTCCTCACGTCAGGTGTTCTCATGGTGTTCCTCACTGGCACTGTACTTAATTGGTAATTCTACAGGTCGTTAGTAAGAAGAGAATTACCTCCTAGGAGAGAATGTTACATCAGAAGGACTCATAGGAGAAATGAACCAATCAGTGTAGAAGAACTGAAGAGTGACAACGCAGGGACCTCAAAGTGTAACAACATGGATGATCCTTCAAGGTGTTAACAAAGGTGAGAACTACACTAGGAGTACACGAAGAATGTAACATGACGCAGGTGTAACATGAACAGAACAGGTGTACATCAGCAAAATGTAAACCAACATGTGAGAACATGTGAGGATCCTCAGCTACATGTAGAAGACATGAAAACAGGTGATAGAACATGCGATACTGACTCAGTGTAAACATACTGAAGAAATCCTCAAGAAGGTTAGACAAACTCAGGAGTTACCTATCAGAATACCATCAAGAAGATGTGAACAACAGGAAGAACATCAAGGTGACCAGGTTGACATCATGTGCACTTAAACATGTTACAACTCAGGTGTTTGAAGAACTAAAAAGAACATAAGTAAATTGAAGATGAACATCCGACAGGTGTAAAGTAAGAAAAGAAGAAATTAGTAGTGAGAAGAACATGTGAGAAGAACATGTAGAAGAACATGTAGAAGAACATTAGAAGAACATGAGAAGAACATAGAAGAACATTAGAAGAACATGTAGAAGAACATAAGAAGAACGTAGAAAAAGTAGAAGACATGTAGAAGAACATGTAAGAAACATGTAGAAGAACATTTAAGAAGAACATGTAGAAGAACATGTAGAAGAACATTAGAAGAACATGAAGAAGAACATGTAGAAGAACATGTAGAAGAACATGTAGAAAACATGTAGAAGAACATGTAGAAGAACATGTAGAAGAACATGTGAGAACATGAGAAGAAAAAAGAAGAACATTAGAAGAACATGTAGAAGAACATTAGTAGAAGAACATGAAGAAGAACATGAAAGAAATGTAAAAGAAATGAAGAGAACATGTAAAGAACATTAAGAAGAAAAGAAATGTAGAAGAACATGTAGAAGAACATGTAGAAGAACATGTAGAAGAACATGAAGAAGAACATGTAGAAGAACATGTAGAAGAACATGTAGAAGAACATGTAGAAGAACATGTAGAGACATTGAAGAAAACATGTAGAAGAAATGTAGAAAACATGAAGAAGAAACATCTAGAAGAACATGTAGAAGAACATGTAGATGAACATGAAGAAGAACATGTAGAAGAACATGTAGAAGAACATGTAGAAGAACATGAAGAAGAACATGTAGAAGAACATGTAGAAAAAATGAAAAAAATGTAGAAGAACATGTAAGAAACATGAGAAGAACATGAAAAAGACATGTAGAAGAACATGTAGAAGAACATGTAGAAGAACATGTAGAAGAACATGTAGAAGAACATGTAGAAGAACATTAAGAAGAACATGTAGAAGAACATGTAGAAGAACATGTAGAAGAACATGTAGAAGAACATGTAGAAGAACATGTAGAAGAACATGAAGAAGAACATGTAGAAGAACATGTAGAAGAACATGCAGAAGAACATGTAGAAGAACATGTAGAAGAACATGTAGAAGAACATGTAGAAGAACATGTAGAAGAACATGTAGAAGAACATGTAGAAGAACATGTAGAAGAACATGTAGAAGAACATGAAGAAGAACATGAAGAAGAACATGTAGAAGAACATGTAGAAGAACATGAAGAATGAGAAGAACATGTAGAAGAACATGTAGAAGAACATGTAGAAGAACATGTAGAAGAACATGTAGAAGAACATGTAGAAGAACATGTAGAAGAACATGTAGAAGAACATGAAGAAGAACATGTAGAAGAACATGAAGAAGAACATGTAGAAGAACATGTAGAAGAACATGAAGAAGAACATGTAGAAGAACATGTAGAAGAACATGTAGAAGAACATGTAGAAGAACATGTAGAAGAACATGTAGAAGAACATGTAGAAGAACATGTAGAAGAACATGTAGAAGAACATGAAGAAGAACATGTAGAAGAACATGAAGAAGGACATGAAGAAGAACATGTAGAAGAACATGTAAGAAGAACATTTAGAAGAACATGCAGAAGAATGTGTAGTATTTACAATTAAATAAATCACAGTAAAACGCAAGTCTTCAAGACAAGTGTTTTAAGACTCTCTGGTCACGGGTTCAAACCCCGCCCGTGGTACGGTTTGTTTACAATCGTGTCATTACCATTTCGTGAGTCGAGTCTTGAAGACTTTCCAGTTTGCCACAAATAAAAGTTAATGCATTTCGTAAAAGGAATCTTGTAGACACAGCCATTAATATTTTGGGATAGTGGATTCTTATTCAAATATATTTTTTAAACTATGATTTCAACAATATAAACACAGCATTAGAACTGGGTACGAGACTGATGTTGTGTAGTTCACCTGAGGGAATTTTGGCAATCCAATCAATGGTTGAACGTAATATAATGGGATCAAAATCTACAGAAACAAGTGCTAATTTTAATTTGAAAAAAAGTTGTGATGATTAATACCTTTGTTTACACTTACTGGGTGCAGTGCCAGCAGTGACACTTACTGGGTGCAGTGCCAGCAGTGACACTTACTGGGTGCAGTGCCAGCAGTGACACTTACTGGGTGCAGTGCCAGCAGTGACACTTACTGGGTGCAGTGCCAGCAGTGACACTTGCTGGATGCAGTGCCAGCAGTGACACTTACTGGGTGCAGTGCCAGCAGTGACACTTATGGGTGCAGTGACAGCAGTGACACTTACTGGGTGCAGTGCCAGCAGTGACACTTACTGGGTGCAGTGCCAGCAGTGACGCTTACTGGGTGCAGTGCCAGCAGTGACACTTGCTGGGTGCAGTGCCAGCAGTGACACTTACTGGGTGCAGTGCCAGCAGTGACACTTACTGGGTGAAGTGCCAGCAGTGACACTTACTGGGTGCAGTGCCAGCAGTGACACTTATTGGGTGCAGTGAAAGCAGTGACACTTACTGGGTGCAGAGCCAGCAGTGACACTTACTGGGTGCAGTGCCAGCAGTGACACTTGCTAGGTGCGGTGTAAGCAGTGACACTTACTGGGTGCAGTGCCAGCAGTGACACTTACTGGGTGCAGTGCCAGCAGTGACACTTGCTAGGTGCAGTGCCAGCAGTGACACTTACTGGGTGCAGTGCCAGAAGTGACACTTGCTAGGTGCGGTGTAAGCAGTGACACTTACTGGTTGCAGTGCCAGCAGTGACACTTACTGGGTGCAGTGCCAGCAGTGACACTTGCTAGGTGCAGTGCCAGCAGTGACACTTACTGGGTGCAGTGCCAGCAGTGACACTTACTGGGTGCAGTGCCAGCACTGACACTTAGTGGGTGCAGTGCCAGCAGTGACACTTGCTGGGTGCGTGTCAGCAGTGACACTATGGGTGCAGTGCCAGCAGTGACACTTACTGGGTGCAGTGCCAGCAGTAACACTTACTGGGTGCAGTGCCAGCAGTGACACTTACTGGGTGCAGTGCCAGCAGTGACACTTGCTAGGTGGAGTGCCAGCAGTGACACTTACTGGATGCAGTGCCAGCAGTGACACTTGCTGGATGGAGTGCAAGCAGTGACACTTACTGGGTGCAGTGCCAGCAGTGACACTTACTAGGTGCAGTGCCAGCAGTGACACTTGCTAGGTGCAGTGCCAGCAGTGACACTTACTGAGTGCAGTACCAGCAGTGACACTTACTGGGTGCAGTGCCAGCAGTGACACTTACTGGGTGCAGCAGAAGCAGTGACACTGGGTGCAGTGCCAGCAGGGACACTTGTTAGGTGCAGTGCCAGCAGTGACACTTACTGGGTGCAGTGCTAGCAGTGACACTTGCTGGGTGCAGTGCCAGCAGTGACACTTACTGGGTACAGTGCCAGCAGTGACACTTGCTTGATGCGGTGCCAGCAGTGACACTTACTGGGTGCAGTGCCAGCAGTGACACTGTGGGTTGAGTGCAGCAGGTGACACTTCTGGGTGCAGTGCCAGCAGTGACACTTGCTGGGTGCAGTGCCAGCAGTGACACTTACTGGGTACAGTGCCAGCAGTGACACTTACTGGGTGCAGTGCCAGCAGTGACACTTGCTTGATGCAGTGCCAGCAGTGACACTTACTGGGTGCAGTGCCAGCAGTGACACTTGCTGGATTCAGTGCCAGCAGTGACACTTGCTTAGTGCAGTGCCAGCAGTGACACTTGCTGGGTGCAGTGCTAGCAGTGACACTTGCTGGGTGCAGTGCCAGCAGTGACACTTACTGGGAGCAGTGCCAGCAGTGGCACTTGTTGGTTGCAGTGCCAGCAGTGACACTTGCTGGGTGCAGTGCCAGCAGTGACACTTGCTGGGTGCAGTGCCAGCAGTGACACTTACTGGGTGCAGTGCCAGCAGTGAAACTTACTGGGTGCAGTGCCAGCAGTGACACTTGCTGGGAGCACTGCCAGAAGTGACACTTGCTACTTGCAGTGTCTACAGAAACACTTGCTGAGAGCTGTGTCTACAGTGACACTTGCTGAGAGCTGTGTCTACAGTGACACTTGCTGAGAGCTGTGTCTACAGTGACTCTTGCTGAGAGCTGTGTCTACAGTGACTCTTGCTGAGAGCTGTCATCAGAGACATTTGCTGACAGCAGCATCAACAGTGCTACCAGTGTCAGGTGTGAAGGTCAGTTGTGTCTCTTTGAAGGTTGAACATTGGTAGGGCTGGACACTTGGAGGGCTGGACATTGAGAGGGCTGGACACTGGGAGGGCTGGACATTGAGAGGGCTGGACACTAGAGGGCTGGACACTTGGAGGGCTGGACACTGGGAAGGCTGGACACTGGAAGGGATGGACAATGGGAGGGCTGGACATTGAGAGGGCTGGACACTGGGAGGGTGGGACACTTGTGAGAGGTGTTACAGGACCTGTAGAGGGCTCGGACACTTGGAGGGTTGGACACTTGGGACTGCTGGACAACGTTAGTGAGGGTGGAATGGAAGCTGGCACTTGGAGGCTGGACACTGGGAGGGCTGGACACTTGGATTGCTGGACATGGAGGGCTGGACACTGGGAGGGTGGACACTGAGGAGGCTGGACACTGAGGGCTGGACACTGGGAGGGCTGGACACTGGGAGGCTGGACACTGGAGGGCATGGACATGGGAGGGCTGGACACTTGGAGGGCTGGACACTGGGAGGAGTGGACACTGAGAGGGTTGGACACTAGAGGGCTGGACACTTGGAGGGTTGGACACTGGGACTGCTGGACACTTGGAGGGCTGGACACTGGGAAGGCTGGACACTGGGAGGGCTGGACACTGGGAGGGCTGGACACTGGGATGCTTGGACACTGGGAGGGCTGGACACTGGGAGGGTTGGACACTGGGAAGTGGGACACTGGGAGGGCTGGACACTGGGAGGGCTGGACACTAGAGGGCTGGACACTGGGAGGGCTGGACACTGGGAGGGCTGGACACTGGGAGGGCTGGACACTGGGAGGGCTGGACACTGGGAGGGCTGGACACTGGGAGTGCTGGACACTGGGAGGGCTGGACACTGGGAGGTGCTGGGACACTGAGAGGGCTGGACACTGGGAGGGCTGGACACTGGGAGGGCGGGAAACACTGGGAGGGCTGGACATTGGGAGGTGACTGGACACTGGGAGGGCTGGACACTGGGAGAGCTGGACACTGGGAGGGCTGGACACTGGGAGGGCTGGACACTGGGAGGGCTGGACACTGGGAGTGCTGGACACTGAGAGGGCTGGACACTGGGAGGGCTGGACACTGGGAGAGCTGAACACTGGGATGAGGGAGGGGACACTGGGAGGGCTGGACACTGGGAGGGCTGGACACTGGGAGGGCTGGACACTGGGAGGGCTGGACACTGGGAGGGCTGCGGCCTTCTTTGCCCTTCCTTAATTTTCATAACTTTGCACTTGGTGGGGTTAAAATACAGAAGCCGTTTGTTGGACCAGGCTTGCAGCCTGTCCAAATCCCCTTTGTAGTCGTGCCTGATCCTCATCCGATTGAATTCTCCTCATTACCTACACATCGTTTGCAAATAGGTACACTTCTAAATCTATCTTGTGTGTCATGTCAATTCACATATACCAGAAGCAGCACTGGTCCTAGGCGCCCACTCTGACACCTCGTCACGTACCATGACTTGTTGCCTTCCTGTCAGGTATTCTGTGATCCATTGCAGCGCCTTTCTTGTTACAACTACCTGATCTTCCAGCTTTTGCACTAATCTCTTTTGTGGAAGTGTGTCGAGAGCCTTCACACAGTCCAAGAAGACTACCTGATCTTCCAGCTTTTGCACTAATCTCTTTTGTGGAAGTGTGTCGAGAGCCTTCACACAGTCCAAGAAGATCATTCACTGACTTCCGCTTTTGCACTTTTTCTCTTTTGATGTGTCGGAGCTTCCACAGTCCAGAGACTACGATCTCCAGCTTGCACTAATCTCTTTGTGAAGTGTCGAGAGCCTTACACTCAGAAGTGGCTAATCCACGACCGTCTCATTTTTATCTTATGATGTACTTTGCCGTAAACTCAGTAGGTTGTGAACAAGATTTCCACTTCGAGCTGGTTGTCTTGAATAGTTCATTCATTTTCTAGTGTACATTTCTTGACAATCTTCCTGACATTGCATCTATCATGTCATGACTGTCATGAGATATCTCTGTCACCCAATTTTGTTTTAGCTGGACGGTTCAAGGCATCACACTGTCACACTCTTTAATCCCGGAGATCAGACGACCTGGGATTGACTCCTGGCTGGTTATCACTCTTGGTGCAAGAATAGATTAAAGAGTACAACACAAGAAATAATTGTTTATACCAGAGCTGGAAAGCCCAGAAATTTTAAAGTTGAGGTTGAATTATTTGCTAACAGTAGTGCTCAGCTTGTCTGGGATAAATCACAGCGTAAAAGTTAGACAATTATATTCTTTGGCGAGGACGGATTCCATGAAATCATTCACTGTCATTAATTATTTATAACTAAACTAGAAATTGGAGATAAAATATAGAGGACGTTCACTGCAGTTTGTCGGTTGTTTGTGAAGTGTTCCAAACACGGTACAGTGACCTTTTCCTACACTATATATACACTACATTTACCAGGGTAGTGAAGAAGTGGAAGAGGTGTGGTGTTAAAATACAGTGAATCTAATACAAACTGAGAGTTGTAAGAGTTGTTTTCTGATGATGTCAATTTGCTTTTTCTGCGAGATTCTGAGTAAAAGTTGTGAAAGTTGGTCAACGAATTTGGGATAATATATATAAGAAGGTAAATGTATACAGTAAACATATGAAGTGGAACAGAATTCTTCCTCCGTAAGCCATGCGTGTCGTAAGAGGCGACTAAAATGCCGGGAGCAAGGGGCTAGTAACCCCTTCTCCTGCATAAATTCCTAAATGTAAAAGGAGAAACTTTTGTTTTTTCTTTTATGCCACCCTGCCTCGGTGGGATACTGCCGGTGTGTTGAAAGAAAGAAAGAAAGAAAGAAAGAGAAGAAAGAAAGAAAGAAAGAGTAAGTGCTGGAGGTGGGATCATACAGTGCTGGAGTGGAGTATAGTGCTGGAGGTGGGAGGTACAGTGCCTGGAGGTGGGATGGCAGTGCCTGGAGGTGGGAGGTACAGTGCCTGGAGGTGGGAGGTACAGTGCCTGGAGGTGGGAGGTACAGTGCCTGGAGGTGGGAGGTACAGTGCCTGGAGGTGGGAGGTACAGTGCCTGGAGGTGGGAGGTACAGTGCCTGGAGGTGGGACGTACAGTGCCTAGAGGTGGGAGGTACAGTGCCTGGAGGTGGGACGTACAGTGCTGCCGGAGGTGGGAGAGGTTACAGTGCCTGGAGGTGGGACATACAGTGCCTGGAGGTGGGACGTACAGTGCCTGGAGGTGGGAGGTACAGTGCCTGGAGGTGGGACGTACAGTGCCTAGAGGTGGGAGGTACAGTGCCTGGAGGTGGGACGTACAGTGCCTGGAGGTGGGAGGTACAGTGCCTGGAGGTGGGACATACAGTGCCTGGAGGTGGGAGGTACAGTGCCTGAAGGTGGGAGATCCGTACAGTGCTTGGAGGTGGGAGGTACAGTGCCTGGAAATGAGAGGCACATGCCTGGAGGTGGAAGGTACAGTGCCTGGAGGAACTACCAGTATAGTAGCTATAGTGTATTACTGGTATAGTAGGTATAGTGTACTACTGGATAATTAGCTATAGTGTACTACTGATATAGTAGCTAGAGTGTACGTCCAGTATAGCAGATATATTATACTAGTAGCTATAGTATACTGCCAGTATAGTGTACAACAAGTAGCTATAGTGTACAGCCAGTACAGCGTACAGCCAGTGTGGTAGCTATAGTGTACAGCCAGTATAGTGTACAACAAGTATAGAATACAGCCATTATAGTGTACAGCCAGTATAGAGTACAACCAGTATAGCGTACAGCCAGTATAGAGTACAGTATAGTGTACAGTATAGTGTACAGCCAGTATAGTGTACAGCCAGCATAGTGTACAGCCAGCATAGTGCACAGCCAGTATAGTGTACAGCAAGTAGAGAATAAAGCCATTATAGTGTACAGCCATTATAGTGTACAGCCATTATAGTGTACAGCCAGTATTGACTACAACTGGTATAGTGTACAGCCAGTATAGTGTACAGCCAGTACAGAATACAGCCAGTATAGTGTACAGCCAGCATAGTGTACAACCAGTATAGAATACAGCCAGTATAGTGTACAAGCCAGTATAGAATACATCCAGTATAGTGTACTCGTTCGTCTCTCAACCTGCGGCTGGGAGGACGCATTCTGAGCTTGCTCCTGCATACACCTGGTGGCGAACCGTGTACTACAATACGCAAGATGGCGGACCGTCAGGGACGGAGAGTAAACACGGTCTGTGTTGAGTTCATACGTGGCTTCCTCAGTAGTGCTACGATGCATGTATTATTGCCGTGCATTATTCGCGATGTCTACGGCATCCCAAACGAGGAATTATATGGCGCATCTCTCATTGGGATGTCGAGGGTGTTTGTGAAATTCGCGAATGCCGGCTTTTACTCCAAGATTGTGCAAGCTTTTCAAGAAAGAAGAATGATGGTGAATTCAGCTATAGAGGTTTGTCTACATGACGTCTCCACATATGTTACCTTGATCAAGGTGAGGAACGTGCCGCTTGAGGCTGAGGAGTACGATCTTTGGAAAGTTTTTGCCAGATACGGAACGGTGCATGCAGCGGCCAAGGGAGTGTGGAGAGAGGGCCCATACGAGGGGCTCCCGGAGGGCTCCTTCACCATCAAGATGACGCTAAAACAGCCAATTCCATCTTACGTACATCTGGAGACATACAGAACCCAGGTGTTTGTTCATTACGCAGGCCAACAGAAGACATGCAAGTTATGCAACGCATATGACCATATGGCTGCTCAGTGCTCCCGTCGCCTAGTTGTCCACACCCGGGACCCTTCTCCTGTGGTCCTACAAGCTGAGGCCTTCGAGCCTGAGTCTGGTTCCTCGGCTGGATAAGGTTCTAAGCTTTGGAGTGAAGAGATGCAACAAGAGGAGATGCAGTCTACAATGTGTGCCACCCTGTCGGTGGATGCCACGAATGTTGCCCACGCTTTCTGAGGGGCCTGTGGAGCCTGAGGGTTTGACACAGGAGAAATTGCTGGAGGACGTGCTGCACGACCTCCTGGATGGGACAGAGCATGGTCCTGATGTTTCACCGGTGTGTCGTGAGTAGGCGATGGAGGAATCGCCGAATGTGGGGGAACAGGACGAAACCATGACACGACTCATGGGATGGTGGTGGAGGTCCACCAGGAGGCTTTATCTGGTGAGACGTATGTGGATGGTGGCTCCTGAAACGATTGGTGGGAGCGTGGGATATGGACGAGGTCTTGACACCAGGACAGCGTCCGGGGAAGAAATCGTGGACGAAAGTAGCTGAGACACCTCTTACGGAAGGGGTTGTTGTACGCACCCAGCATACGGATAGGTCACGGGGGGTGGGGGGTCTTGAGAAGTTGAATGCCAAGAAGGTCAAAGAATGTACGAGTGGGAATGGAAAGTCCCAAAAACATAGAGGAAAACCACCTTTTTTATAAATTCAAGTGTGTCACCATGAATGCCAATGGCCTACGAGTGGAGGTTAAGAGTGCATGGATGAAGTGGTTTTTGAGGCATTATGCTGTGGATGTATGTTTCATACAAGAACACAATTACAGGTTTGGTTGAGAGTTACAATTAAAAGGCTACAGAATGTATGCAAGTAATTCTTTAAAATTTAAGGGTGGGGTGGCTATAGCAGTGAAGGAGTCTAGCCCTTGGCATGTCTTGGGATGGGAGGAGGGGAAAGGTAGGAAGTGTGGATGGGTTTTGGGGAGGGGATAGAGTTTGTTTTATTGGTGTCTATATGCCCGCAGAAAGCAACACAAAAGTTAAAGTGGATTTTGTGAGGAATGATTTAACATGTCACACTTGGGGCTTGCCCTTAATAACGATCATGGGTGGGGATTGGAATTGCGTTGTACGACATGGTGACGTTGAGCCAAGAGGGGTTGGGTGTGTTCTGTCTGTCTTACGAAATTTGCTGGGGGATGTTGGGGTCAACGACGTGGTAGGGCGGGGAGGGTTCGGGGTGGAACATACGTTTATACGACGAGGCTACGCGGCCCGTCTGGATAGACTGTATGTAAAGCAAGGAGTTCGAGTAGGGCGAGTTCAAACCATTGATGTGGGGTTTTTGGATCATCGTGCAGTGCTAGCAGACTTGGACTGGGATGGGATGATCCGGCTTTATCCAGGTTATTGGAAACTGAACGTGCAGCTCTTGGAGGGGAAGGGGTCCACTTATCAGGATTGGTGGATGAATCTCTGGGAAGCTCGGAGGGCAGGTAAATGTTTGTTAGAATGGTGGGAAATGAGTGCAAAGCCCAGGATAGCGAGTTACTATAGGCGTCGGGGAAGGGAGGAGGCGAGGTGGAGGTATGAGCTGCAAATTTATCTAGAGGGACAGCTAAATGATTATTATGTGGGAGGCGGGAGTAGTAGGTATGACGACATTGAACAAATTTTGTAGTCGTCTTGCCAAAATTCACAATGAGCATTTCAATGCGGTTAGAGTCAGGGCAGGTATGGAAGAGGTGCTATGGGGTGACAAACCTTCGGGTTGTGTCTTGCGAAAATTTAGGGTCAGACAACAAACAACATCCCTCTTGTAATTGGAAGTATGCACAGGTTTGGGTGGTTACCTGCTGGGTCAGGTACTCCTCATCACGGACAGCACGAGTTTTTATGCAGGTGGCCTGGTGGGGAGGGATTTCAGAAAAGTTATAAGTGACAGGGATCGGACGGTATTAGAAGGTAGGATTCGAATGGAGGAGGTAGAGGAGGCGACTTTTAGTTGAGTAAAGGAAAGGCACCAGGTATAGATGGCATTTCGAATGATTTTTATAGGGCGCATTGAGGAAGTATTAAGCATTGTTTGGTTGATGTATTGAATTGCAAGCTCACGGAGGGGAGTACTGGGGTAGTTGTGTTGGTGCCCAGAAAGGGAGGGGGGAGGGGTCTGAGCGCATATAGAGCAATATCTATTATGTGTTTGGACTATAAAATCTTTGAAAAGTCTAAGGAAACAGGATGAGGAAGGTCATGGGGTCGGTTATTCACGAGGGACAGCTAGGCATACCAGGTAGGAGAATGAAGGAAGGACATGTACGTATTAGAGAGATTTTGGAGGAATGTCAGGGGTGGGGGGTGTCCTAGGGCTTGGCTGGCAAAATCCTTACGACTGTGTTGATTGGGATTTTTTGAGGCTTATTTTATTGAAGCAGGGTTTTGGAGAGAGGGTTGTAAGATGGGTTGATACTTGTATGCCTCGGCAATGGTACGAGTGCAATGGTACGAGTACAGATAAACGGTAAGTTGGGGCAGCCGGTCTATATGGAAAGAGGTTTGAAGCAAGGGTGTCCCCTCTCCCAGCTGCTTTTTGCTTGTATGCAAAACCTCATTTATGAACTGGTGGATGGAGGTTTGGGGTGTGGGGCGCTGGGCAGTGACCATGCAGCGCGTGTGGTCTGGTATGTAGATGATACCACGATTTTGTTAAAAGGGGAGGAGGACTTACAGACCGTGGGATGGGTTGTTGAGTTTTCTGGGGCAGAGACTGGCATGTGCATCAGCAAGGCGAAATCAAAATTATTGGAGGTGGGTACGTTGGTAGGGGAAGGGTTTGGGCGAAAGGTATGGGTGGTCAGTCGTGGAGCAACTTAAAATATGTGGTTACATGGCAGATGAGAGGGAGGGACGAAGGGTAAATTCTGAATTGGTGGTAAACAAGGCTTTAGGACGACTTCGGGGGTTAAGAGCTGGGGATGTCTCATTGTAACAGAGGGTAGTAGTGGTTAATACACTTGTTTATAGTAAGGTATGGGGTGTGGCTGAGGTGTACCCTTTAAGAAACGTGGATATTCAGGAACTGCAAAGGAGGGTTTTACAATATGTTTGGGGTTTCGGGAGAGCATGGTTAAGTCGGGAGGTTGTCATGACTCATGTTCGTCGTGGGGGTTTAGATGTCTTGGCTTTGGGGCCCCGGGTGAAGGCCCTCTATGTAAAGCAGCGGTTTCTTAGGGTGGAAGGTGAGAAGGGCATCGGGGTGGGTCAGGTCATGGTCGAAATGCGCAAATGGTGGGGCAGCTGGAGAGTAATCGAGTGTGAGGAAATTGTTGCGTTTGTTGTTAAAGTTGAGAAATGCGCAATGGATCCGGGTGGGGCAAATGGTCAGCATATGTTGTCGTAGGGAAATTATGCAGGGGTTGTCTGTTTTTCCGCTGTATAACTGGGGGTAAATATGGGACAGGTTTTGTAAACTTAAGTTGGCACCGAGGGTTCGTGAATTGGTGTACAGATTTGTCATGGGGATTTTAGCATCAAAATCGGTCTTAAGTAGGATGGGTTTGGTAAGGGAGGTGGATTGCTTATGCTGCAGTCTAGAAGAAACAGCTTTTCATGCAGTCTACTTTTGTGATACCTTGGACAAAGTTCGTTCGTGGATGGGGCGGGTTTTCTATTTTCTTAGTGGGGGAAGCATCTCAACCTTACGGGTCTTAACACTGAACGTTAGCGGAGTGTCAAGTGAGGTACGAAGAGCAATAATGTACGTGGTGGCTGATTTTCTCTATATCTCGTGGGGTATGCGGGAAACCGGGGGATCAGTTAGGGTCAGGGCGAGAGCGGCAGGCATCTACAGAACGTCTTGTAGAAATAAACTCATATATGGTAGAAGGTGGGATAACAGTTTTCCTGCAAACTATCGGAACCTTACAGTTCCAAGGTTGCTGCAAACTGGGGGTGGGGTAAGGCAACGAGGGGCTGGACTCTCCGTGGTAGCACCAAACGGTATGTTCAGGACTTCAGGGTAGAGGGCGGGATTTAGTGAGTGGCGTGTATTATGGATGGTACCGTGCCTCTGAGTGTGTATGGGTGTGGCGTTGTGTGGAACTGAAATCTTGGATTGATTCTAAATTGGTCATATATCTCGATAATACAGATACAATGCAACAATTCGGAATACGTTTCAGCCTGTTACAAGAAGGAACCGGTTCCCGACTATGGCCGGGGTATGGTGAAGTATGTTGGATCTTTCTCGGGATTCCCATTGGATATTTGTTTTAGTCAAATGTAAGCGGATGTCATGCTGACACTGGCCTTTTAGGGGAATGTTAATAAGCAGACCTTTTTAGCGAGTGAAAATTTTGTCTTACGTTTTTCGTTTTGTACAACGGCTGCCCCATGAGGTGTGTCGTTCGCCTCTCCGATGAAGGGCACCAAGTTTCATTTGTCTAAGATTGTAACAGTTTACATAGTTATTTCCTGGATTTTACCTATTATGTCAGGTCTTTGAAGGCTCTCAATTTCTTGTTTTGTACATGTAGTAACGGTCACCGCTGTGGGGGGAGGGGGGTGTAGGACATATAATGTCCTATATTGTAATCTTTGACATTCTGCACAGCTTTTGTTGGTTTGTCAACCTGTGATATCACATGTAATTTTTATCACTTATGCACCTTTACCAATATCACTGTAAATAGGCAAAGGTATAGTAGGTAGTTATTATTATTGTTAAAGATTCGCCGGTATTCTCCCGGCCTGGACCTTTTCCAAGTGGTGGCCCGGCCTTGGCTCCCTGTCTTGGGAGTGTCTGAGACCTAAGTCTGCCATGGGAGGAGGCACAAGTACCTCCTCATCTTTGGGGACCAACTGTCCCCAGGCCTAGCCACAAGCTAGGCCTCTCTGGTCTCCCATCCGCGCCCCAAGGGGGCTAATGGGAATGACAGTCTTGTGAGCTGCAAGCTCTGGCTCAGGCACCTACCCTGCCCTAGGCACCTACCCTACCCTAGAAGGGCTGGGCAAGGTGTCGATCAACTAGGTAGGGGGTTGGTCGGGGATCTTGGGTGTTCAGTGATCATACATTCTAGCTCTGTAAAAGTCTTATGTTAATTATTAACTTTCTGCATATTTTGGTTCCAATTTAAATATATATATATATATTCTCTTTTATTGTCTTGAAATTTTGTCTTTGTACATAAAATGTTAATATACAATACAAATGAGTTTGCAATGCATTAGTTTATATGAGAATGTCTTTGTATACAGTTTCATACACAATAGAGTGCCAGGCTTTATATTATATAGCCATTATGTGTTTAAGATATTGCTTTTCAGATGGGTGGATAAGCCATCCTCACTTTCAGGTGTGATGGCTGATTACATGTTTAGTATTTCTGTATCTTTGTACTTTCCTACTTGGGACTTATAAGTATAACGTTGAAGTGCTTGTGCGATTATGGATATGATAAGTTGCATGTTGTTGTGTGTTCTAGTTTAGTTTACAGTTTTTGTTTCAATTGAATTATGTATACGTTATCTTGGTATCAATGTTAGTATGTTTTCTAATAAAGTTTCAAAAAAGTTTTTGTTTAAATGATTAGTATAGCTATGATGCATACATGTGACAGTCTTTAAATAAAACTAAGAAGTACAGTGTACCAGCCAGTATAGGTTAGAAGCCAGTTATTACAGATATACAGAGTCAGTAGTACCAGCAGTTGGTAGAGCCAGTTCAGTGTACAGCCAGTATAGCTGTAAAGCCAGTACAGTGACCAGCCAGTATAGCGTAGAGCCAGTACAGTGACCAGCCAGTATAGCGTAGAGCCAGTACAGTGACCAGCCAGTATAGTGTAGAGCCAGTACAGTGACCAGCCAGTATAGCGTAGAGCCAGTACAGTGACCAGCCAGTATAGTGTAGAGCCAGTACAGTGACAGCCAGTATAGCAGACCAGTATAAGTGACAGCCAGTATAGTCGAACAGCCAGTATAGTGACAGCTAGATACAGATACAGCCAGTACATGACACCAGTATAGCAGATAGAGCCAGTACAGTGACAGCCAGTTAGTGTAGGCGTAAGAATACAGTAGTACGTGGAACTCAGCCAGTATATGAAGCGTAAGTCAGCCAGTATAAGTACAGCCAGTATAGTATACAGCTAAGAAATAGAAGTTACAGCCAGATACAGCCAGTATACTGTACAACCAGTATAGAATACAGCCAGTACAGTGTACAGCCAGTATAGCGTAGAGCCAGTATAGTGACCAGCCAGTATAGTGTACAGCCAGTATACTGTAGAGCCAGTATAGTGACCAGCCAGTATAATGTACAGCCAGTATAGAAAACAGCCAGTATAGCGTACAGCCAGTATAGTGTACAGCTAGAATAGAATACAGCCAGCATACTGTACAACCAGTATAGTATACAGCTAGTATAGTGTACAGCCAGTAAGTGTACAGCCAGTATAGGTACAACCAGAATAGTGTACAGCCAGTATATTGTACAGCCAGTATAGTGTACAGCCAGTATAGAGTACAACCAGAATAGTGTACAGCCAGTATATTGTACAGCCAGTATAGTGTACAGCCAGTATAGAGTACAACCAGAATAGTGTACAGCCAGTATATTGTACAGCCAGTATAGTGTACAGCCAGTATAGAGTACAACCAGAATAGTGTACAGCCAGTATAGAATACAGCCAGTATAGTGTACAGCCAGTATAGTGTACAGCCAGTATAGAGTACAACCGGTATAGTGTACAGCCAGTATAGTGTACAGCCAGTATAGTGTACAGCCAGTATAGTGTACAGCCAGTATAGAGTACAACCGGTATAGTGTACAGCCAGTATAGTGTACAGCCAGTATAGTGTACAGCCAGTATAGAGTACAACCGGTATAGTGTACAGCCAGTATAGTGTACAGCCAGTATAGTGTACAGCCAGTATAGTGCACAGCCAGTACAGAGTACAAACAGTATAGTGTACAGCCAGTATAGTATACAGCCAGTAGAGTGTGCAACCAATATAGTGTACAGCCAGTACAGTGTACAGCCAGTATAGGGTACATCCAGTATAGAGTACAGCGAGTATAGTGTACAGCCAGTGTAGAATTCAGCCAGTATAGTGTACAGCTAGCATAGCGTACAGTCAGTATAGTGTATAGCAAGTATAGTGTACAGCCAGTATAGAATACAGTCAGTATAGTGTACAGCCAGTATAGTGTACAGCAAGTATAGTGTACAGCCAGTATAGAATACACATAGTATAGTAGCCAGTATAGTGTATAGTCAATACAGTGTACAGGAAATGTAGTGTACAGCCAGCATATTGTACGGCCAGTACTGCAAGAATAATGGGTGCGCGCGCGCGCGTTCTTCTCCTGATAGTCTTCTCCATGACTTTGCATACTATACTTGTCAGTGACACTGGTCAATAGTTTAATGCTTCGTGTTTGTCTCCTTTTTAAAAACTGAGACTACATTTGCTGTCTTCCATACCTCAGGTAGCCTCCCTGTTTCCATAGATGTGTTGAGATTTTAGTAGTACACAGAACGCCTCTTTTAGGATCCACAGAGAGATATTGTTCGGCCCCATCGCCTTTGAGGTATCTAATTTGCTTAGAAGCATCTTCACCTCCTCCTCGGTTGTATGTATTGTTTCCAGAACTTGATGGTGTACCCACAACTCTGTCTTTCTGGAGTCCTTTCTGTCTCCACTGTGAATACTTCTTTAGATATCATGTTGAGTTCTTCACATACTTCTCGGTCTTTTCTTGTGATCTCCCCTCCTTTCTTCCTCATCCTGATTACTTGGTCCTTAACTGTTGTCTTTCTCCTGATGTGACTGTTCAACAATTCAGGTCGGACTTGGCTTTTGCTGCTATGTCATTTTCGTGTTGTTGCTGGGCCTCTCTCCTTATCTGTGCTTATTTAATTCTGGCTCTTCGACCCCTCTCCTTATTCACCAGGGTCCTTTGCCTTCTATACTTCTTCAATTCACTAGCGCACTTAGTTTTGGCCTCTCTACATCTATGGGTGAGCTAAGGGATCAACCTGGCCTTCTCGTTTTTCTATTGCCATTGGGCATAAAGCGCTCCTCTGCTGCCTTACATATTGTTATCACATATTCCATCATCTCATTTACTAATTCCTCATGTAATCCCTTCTCTTGTAGTTTGGTTTTATTCTTGTTGCCCTTCCTGCTTCCTCCTCCACTTTTATCTTTACCATGCATTCGAACCTCAGAACCACGTGATCAGTGGCTATGAGCGGCATTTCATATGTGATGTCCTCAGTATCTGCTCTATTCAAGGTGAAGACTAGGTCCAGTCTTGCTGGTTCGTCCTCTCATCTGTCTCTGGTAGCATCTCTAGTGTTGATGCATGAAGTGTGTGTGTGTGTGTTTGTGTGAGAGAGAGATGTAATGGATAACTCACACGACTTCCATTCAAACTGGACAATGAGGTCTTCCTACAGTAACCGTGGATAATGGGTGCCTTCCTGTCGGTAACAGTGAACAATGGTTTCTTCCTGTCAGTAACAGTGAACAATGGGGTCTTCCTGTCAGTAACAGTGAACAATGGGGTCTTCCTGTCAGTAACAGTGAACAATGGGGTCTTCCTGTCAGTAACAGTGAACAATAGGGTCTTCCTGTCAGTAACAGTGAACAATGGGGTCTTCCTGTCAGTAGCAGTGAACAATGGGGTCTTCCTGTCAGTAACCGTGGATAATGGGGTGCCTTCCTGTCGGTAACAGTGAACAATGGGGTCTTCCTGTTAGTAACAGTGAGCAATGGGGTCTTCCTGTCAGTAACCGTGGATAATGGGGTGCCTTCCTGTCGGTAACAGTGAACAATGGGGTCTTCCTGTCAGTAACAGTGAACAATGGGGTCTTCCTGTCAGTAACAGTGAACAATGGGGTCTTCCTGTCAGTAACAGTGAACAATGGGGTCTTCCTGTCAGTAACAGTGAACAATGGGGTCTTCCTGTCAGTAACAGTGAACAATGGGGTGCCTTCCTGTCAGTAACAGTGAACAATGGGGTGTCTTCCTGTCGGTAACAGTGAACAATGGGGTCTTCCTGTCAGTAACAGTGAACAATGGGGTCTTCCTGTCAGTAACAGTGAACAATGGGGTCTTCCTGTCAGTAACAGTGAACAATGGGGTGTCTTCCTGTCAGTACAGTGAACAATGGGGTCTTCCTGTCAGTAACAGTGAACAATGGGGGTCTTCCTGTCAGTAACAGTGAACAATGGGGTCTTCCTGTCAGTAAGAGTGTACAGTGGGAGGTCTTCCCACCGGTCACAGACAACTGGCTCTTCGTACACTTTCTATACCACGTTCAAAACCTTTATTAATCATTATAAATGGTACAGTAAACAATAACACACTGTAGAGGCAGCTGTGTCAGTGACGGTGGTGAACAATAGTTCTGAATAACTTCACTTTTTCCTTCGTGTTTTTACATTAGTTTCATCGAAATTATTAATTGTTCGTCTTCCATAAAGAAAATCGTATGTTCCAGCAGCAGCAAATGCGGGAATGTGGATTATAGTTTGAAATTATATAAGTCTTGTTCCTGTAAGTCAGGTCAGACCTCCAGGAATAATCGCAGTAAAAAAAATGGTTATTCTTATACAAGTAATAAGGATAAATCGAGATGACTGTCTAGAAATGCAAATATTTCTCAAAATATTCAACGCTGTTGCTGTCTTTGTCATATGCTCAGTGCTCTTTAAAATTCCTGCATCTGTAACACCGAGTAGCGACCAGCTAGGAGGCTGGTCATGTTGACGGCAGTGAAGGGACTTGAGCTAGAGTTCGTCACGGCCACGCTAGCTGGAGATTCGTCTGTAAAAACTTGCATTTGTGGTCACAGAGGTGCCTGTGCTAACTTTCCTATGGTGTAGAAATATACCTAGTTGGATGAATCTTATCGTGGCTAGCTGGTCTAGTGGCTAACGCGACGGGCTGGAGTTTTGAGACTCTATGACCGCGGGTTCAATCCCGGCCGGGGGTATGGTTTAGGAGGCCGAGCCAGGAACCGAGATCTGACCCTGCAACTATATTTAGGTGAGCACAAGATGATAGCTATCTTAGAGTAAAAAAAAAATGGCAGATGACAGCATCCATTATAGAGCATAAGATGACAGCATCCATCATAGAGCACAAGATGACAGCATCCATCATAGAGCACAAGATGACAGCATCCATCATAGAGCATAAGATGACAGCATCCATCATAGAGCATAAGATGACAGCATCCATCATAGAGCATAAGATGACAGCATCCATCATAGAGCATAAGATGACAGCATCCATCATAGAGCATAAGATGACAGCATCCATCATAGAACACAAGATGACAGCATCCATCATAGAGCATAAGATGACAGCATCCATCATAGAGCACAAGATGACAGCATCCATCATAGAGCACAAGATGACAGCATCCATCATAGAGCACAAGATGACAGCATCCATCATAGAGCATAAGATAACAGCATCCATCATAGAGCACAAGATGACAGCATCCATCACAGAACACAAGATGACAGCATCCATCATAGAGCATAAGATGACAGCATCCATCATAGAGCACAAGATGACAGCATCCATCACAGAACACAAGATGACAGCATCCATCATAGAGCATAAGATGACAGCATCCATCATAGAGCATAAGATGACAGCATCCATCATAGAGCACAAGATGACAGAATCCATCACAGAACACAAGATGACAGCATCCATCATAGAGCATAAGATGACAGCATCCATCATAGAGTACAAGATGACAGAATCCATCACAGAAATCAAGATGACAGCATCCATCATAGAGCATAAGATGACAGCATCCATCACAGAGCACAAGATGACAGCATCCATCACAGAACACAAGATGACAGCATCCATCATAGAGCATAAGATGACAGCATCCATCATAGAGCATAAGATGACAGCATCCATCATAGGGCACAAGATGACAGAATCCATCACAGAACACAAGATGACAGCATCCATCATAGAGCATTAAGATGACAGCATCCATCATAGACACAAGATGACAGCATCCATCATAGAGCACAAGATGACAGCATCCATCATAGAGCACAAGATGACAGCATCCAACATAGAGCACAAGATGACAGCATCCATCATAGAGCACAAGATGACAGCATCCATCATAGAGCATAAGATGACAGCATCCATCTTAGAGCATAAGATGACAGCATCCATCATAGAGCACAAGATGACAGCATCCATCACAGAACACAAGATGACAGCATCCATCATAGAGCATAAGATGACAGCATCCATCATAGAGCATAAGATGACAGCATCCATCATAGAGCACAAGATGACAGAATCCATCACAGAACACAAGATGACAGCATCCATCATAGAGCATAAGATGACAGCATCCATCATAGAGTACAAGATGACAGAATCCATCACAGAAATCAAGATGACAGCATCCATCATAGAGCATAAGATGACAGCATCCATCATAGAGCACAAGATGACAGCATCCATCACAGAACACAAGATGACAGCATCCATCATAGAGCATAAGATGACAGCATCCATCATAGAGCATAAGATGACAGCATCCATCATAGAGCACAAGATGACAGAATCCATCACAGAACACAAGATGACAGCATCCATCATAGAGCATAAGATGACAGCATCCATCATAGAGCACAAGATGACAGCATCCATCACAGAACACAAGATGACAGCATCCATCATAGAGCATAAGATGACAGCATCCATCATAGAGCACAAGATGACAGCATCCATCATAGAGCATAAGATGACAGCATCCATCATAGAGCACAAGATGACAGCATCCATCACAGAGCACAAGATGACAGCATCCATCATAGAGCACAAGATGACAGCATCCATCATAGAGCACAAGATGACAGCATCCATCATAGAGCACAAGATGACAGCATCCATCATAGAGCACAAGATGACAGCATCCATCATAGAGCACAAGATGACAGCATCCATCATAGAGCACAAGATGACAGCATCCATCATAGAGCACAAGATGACAGCATCCATCATAGAGCACAAGATGACAGCATCCATCATAGAGCACAAGATGACAGCATCCATCAGAGAGCACAAGATGACAACTCAGTTTACACACCACTGACACACCATTGACACACCACTCACTGCACACCTGCATTACTCTTATTTTACTCTCACCCCTCTCACCTCACTCTCACCCCTCTCACCCCACTCTCACCCCTCTCACCCCACTCTCACCCCTCTCACCCCACTCTTATCCTAGTAATCCCGGCTTCATCACAAACAAGAAAGCAATTTCATCCACTTCCTTCTTTTAGTTGCCACACTTCCTTCACTTATCAACCCATGCATCGACGAGAGAGAGAGAGAGAGAGAGAGAGAGAGAGAGAGAGAGAAGAGAGAGAGAGAGAGAGAGAGAGAGAGAGAGAGAGAGAGAGAGAGAGAGAGAGAGAGAGAGAGAGAGAGAATGTATTTTTTTAACTTTCAATGTTTTCACAGCTGTCAGAGTTTATAATTTGCTTGAGTGATTGTTTATTGACACGACGGCCCTTCTTATCTGCCTTCATCAACAGTTTGTGTGTGTGTGTGTGTGTGTGTGTGTGTGTGTGTGTGTGTGTGTGTGTGTGTGTGTGTGTGTGTGTGTGTGTGTGTGTGTGTGTGTGTGTGTATTTACGAGACCTTTCATAGTTCTTTAAGAAAGATATGCTATTTTGGTATCGCTCTTAGTAATGTTGCTGTGAGTGTTCACCGAGGTTAGGCTAACAGTGAGGTCGATGACCTCTCAGTGGCGTGTTCTCCTCCACGTAGCCAAGGCCGGGTCACCATCTGGAAAAGATCCAGGCCGGGTGCGTGCCGGAGAATCAAGGAGGAGCAAAATTGCTGTGTTAGTGACCTCTCTTCTACAGTCAGTCATAAAGTGAATCCGGGTATATATAAACACACTGTCTCTTGTTCTCTGAACTGCAGTTAAGAAGCTCCTGAAGGGCGAAATGTATCCTCAGTGTAAGTTTTAATGATCGCTTACGTGTCTGCGCATTTTGATACATGATACAAGTACCAGTAATACCGATCTGCAGTTCGATGCTTCCTGTATCCTTTCTAAAATATTAGGAATATATATAATTGAAATCTTCTAAATCACTTGCCATGGACTGAACCAATGGCAAGTGATTTGTCATTAATTTACCTCAGAGACTGCATCTGCATACCCTTTCAGAATCCTTGGTAATACCTGGTCAGGTCCCATTGTCTTTGATGTCTCCAATACTCTCAACTTTATGAGTTCTTACTCTTGTTGCGGCATAGTGTCCGCTACCTGTCGATTTAACCTTTAACTTTGTATCTCTGGATATGCTCCTTATCACCTGCTGCTTATCACTGTTTTAATGGTAGATTCAACACTTTACAGACTTCCGTGCCATTCCTCGCTAGCTCTCATCTTCCTTTCCTTATTCATTCGAATTACCTGGAGTCTTACTGTTATATTTTTTATCTGATATAACTGTTAAGCAGTTTCAGTTCAGACTTGCCTTGTGCAGGTGTGTCATTCAGTTCAGACTTGCCTTGTGCAGGTGTGTCATTCAGTTCAGACTTGCCTTGTGCAGGTGTGTCATTCAGTTCAGACTTGCCTTGTGCAGGTGTGTCATTCAGTTCAGACTTGCCTTGTGCAGGTGTGTCATTCAGTTCAGACTTGCCTTGTGCAGGTGTGTCATCCCGTTAATTGTAACTCAGCTTCTTTCTTCATATTCGCATATTAGCTTCTGGCTTTGCTCTTAATTCTCTGGCCTAATTTTCTCTTTCGGTTTCTATAGTTTTGTCATGCTGTTGTACCATTTTTTTCTGCTTTAGTTTAGCCAAAACCTCTATAGTTTTGCAGTTATTCTTTCTTTTAGAGATGGGATTCTCCTTATCCTCCCAGGAGCTAGGTACTCCATTCTTTCACTGGTTGATTATCTTTTCAGCTTCCCTTCACCTTGTTCTGCTCTCAGGAATTCTCTCGCCTCTTCAAGGTTTCTTCCTTTGAATTCTAGGTTCTCGCTCCCTCCACCTGCCTTTCTTCCCTCGATGTTGAATTTCACAATATGTGTGTGGGTGTGGAGTTTGTGTTCGTGGGAGGGGGAGGGGGTTCCCTGTATGTGTGTGTGTGTGTGTGTACTCACCTAGTTGTACTCACCTAGTTATGGTTGCAGGGGTCGATTCGTAGCTCCTGGCCCAGCCACTTCACTGGTCGCTACTAGGTCACTCTCCCTGAACCGTGAGCTTTATCATACTTCTGCTTAAAGCTATGTATGGATCCTGCCTCCACTACATCGCTTCCCAGACTATTCCACTTCCTAACTACTCTGTGACTACTCTGTGACTGTCACTGATTGCTACTAGGCCCTCTCTCTCCCTGCTCCATGAGCGTTATCAAACCTCTCCTTAAAACTATGTATGGTTCCCGCCTCCACTACATCACATTCTAGGCTATTCCACTTCCTGATAACTCTATGACTGAAGAAATACTTCCTAACAACCCTTTAACTCATCTGGTCTTCAACTTCCAATTGTGACCCCTTGTTTCTGTGTCCCATCTCTGGAACATCCCGTCTCTGTCCACCTTGCCTATTCCGCGCAGTATTTTATACGTCGTTATCATGTCTCCCCTGACCCTCCTGTCCTCCAGTGTGAAAAAGTGAGTGCAAGTATTATTGAAAGTGTGAATATTAGCGAGAGAAAAAAGTGAGAATGCAGCTCGAGCAAAAATAATGTTGTCATTGTGTCAGCCTTGCAGAGTGTAAACAACAGCCTTGCAGAGTGTAAACAACAGCCTTGCAGAGTGTAAACTAATAAGATTCATACTTAATCACTCCCTCATTACTCATCAATCATTACAAGTGGAGTTATAACTCACAGTCTGCAGCGTGCACCGAGGGCGTATTTTATATTTAGCGTAAATCACACACAACCACATTCCTGCAAGTCATCCTAAACCAGCTGTGGACACCGCAGATAACTGCTTCCTTTAGTGAGTGTACCATCTGAGTACCAGCTGTTCTGAAGGCTGGCTGCTTGTCCAAGGTGAGGAGGGAGAGGGGCCCAAGTGAAGCTACTTTTTGTGTAGCAGGCAACCTGATCTTCAGATCCTCACTAGCCTCGGATTGGCTACTGTCTTGCTAAGAGATACATTGTTGATATAAAGATGACATATACAGTACATGATATGTGAGAGATACATGTCTAGTACATATTGTTACGTGTTTGTCACTGATTATAAGGCGAAAATCTCATCCAGCTCCTCAGAGCTGGGGCGCGTGTCCAAAATACAGCGGGCATTATCCCTCTGAACAGCCGCACTGAACCGCTGGAACAGAAAACTAGCTGCCCTGGGATCCCTAGTTACCCTGTTGAGTCTTTTGCCTAGCTCCTTAAGGAACTTAGATACACTCTTTCCCCATGAGCCAAGGGTCTATGAGCCTATGGGAACAAACATATAATGATGAGCAAGTTCTCCATGTTTTCTAGACTTTTGGGACTTTTGGGACTTTTGGCTGCCCCTCCTTCCTCCCTGGTGTATTGGAGATAGGTATCAGCCACGGTAGATGCACATATGTAGTCCCACACCACCTGCTTACCGTCTGTCCAGGCTTGAAGGGTGATACCATCTGGATGCTTCTGGCTGCCGTCAGATCTGCATAGTTGGGGTGGCTCCCTTACTGCTGAGCATCCGGCTGTTGTGAGGCTTCTCTTGATACTGTTATTAACCTCCTCATGTCTTGCAATCTTTCCCTCGGATTTACGGCACACAAGACCATGGTACCCGAATCGGTCTGCTGCTTCACTGCCACAAATACACCTGTGTTCGGCGAGAATAGGGGCGGCAAGTCGAAGGGCAACACAAATGCGGATGGTCTGTGGGTCGAGGCGTGTGCCAAGGCTGGAGTTGGGAACAGCCAACAGAAAGTCCCCTGCATGAGGAGCTCTCACTGCCAGGAGACGGGCTCTATCCTTCCCTGACACACTCTGAAGCACTGTTGAGGCTATATTCTTGGCCATCCCAGTGTGACTGTTTGTAGTTGTTGGGGGGAGCAGGTCTGTTTTCAGAACCAGTTAGATTTTCCCAGATCATGCTTCGTCAATGAACTTTTGGTCCTGGACTCCAATATTGTCCCTAAGATGTTCAGGGAGAACCTCTGCTACAAGCCCTCTGGATGCAATGCATGAGGACAGAAAAGCAGGTAGCGCAATCTGTGATGACTTGCGGACACCAATGCCTCCTAGTCTGACTGGAAGTGTAGCTTGGTTCCACTTCCCGTCTTCTAGAGTAGAGTTAAGAACTTTCGTAAAAATCTGCCTCAGGATACTGTCATATTCGTGCAGTATATGGTTATCATATGAAGGTGCAATCTTAGGAAATATGTCAATCTGGGCAGACTCAAGTGCTTTGTGAAAAGGTACAAAGCATCGTGGGTGTCAAGATTGCCTATTCGTTGTTCCATGCTCCTCAACTCTTCCAATTTCTTCCTGAGAATTGTGTCAATGGCATCGCCTCCCAGAGGTGCTCCAAGCAAGACGCTGTTTGTAGGGGCAATGACTGATTCTCCTGGTAGTTTGGATCTCACTGCATTTATCACTTGTTGACTGACTGAGATTATTTCACATTTGGATGAATTCAGGATGAGACCCATTTCCTCTCCCCGTGTCATCACTTGTGTAAGATCATCTAGGAGGGACTCCTTTGTGCCTGCTAGTGTGCCATCATCCAGAAACCAGATGTTTAGCTCCCTGGTTAGTCTGACTGTGATTTCCCTAACCGCTATACAGAAGAGAAATGGTGCAAGAGGATCCCCTTGCTGGACACCCTCTGATGATGTGATTTTATGCTCTCCAAACAGGAGCATGGATTCCTTGCTATATCCAGCTGAAACAAAGGGGAAGAGACCAGGGAAATGTTCTCGTACCGTTGCTAACCTAACATCTCTTTTCAGGAGATTAATGCATTCTTGAAGTCTAATTTTACCACTGCATTATCCACAGGCAGGATGTTGATATACGCCTCTTGTTGCATGAACCACTGCTTCACTTCCTTGAGAGATCTCAAAGTCAAGCTGTTTTGGTTGAAGCATCATGGCTGCCTCTGCGCGAATGCTTTCGACAGCAGCTTTGGAGACGAGGCGGCGAAAAGTGTTGCCTAATGCAATAGGCCTAATTCCTCCATCCTTCTTTTTAAAAGTGCACAAAGTGTTGCACCAAAAAGGAAAGGTTTAATTTCGTCAGGAATCAGACCAGCTAAGGAATTGTTGATGAACCTTGTGATCTCTGAAAGCAGTGTTTCTGCAATCTCCCCGATAGCTTCTAAGATATCATCTGATGAGATGAGATCTGTTGGAGTGGGTTCAGGTGCCTGAGGTGGCTCTGGATCATCACTTTCCACAGGAAGACATCCTGAACCAGGGCAACTGCCGTGTTTGCGAAGGAAACCATTAGAATTGAGACAACGAATCTGTAAGCACGACCGGTGGCCTCGCTAATTAGACTACAAAGTGTACAATATCTACGAAATTAGGTTGCAAGCCAGGTATTCACTAAGTCTCTGTAGTGTATGTCTAACATGTGCATCCACTCGGAATTTGAGAATCGTGTGTTAGTCAATGCAAAATAAATGAATAAATAAGAAAAGTTCAAACAAAAGCAAAAAATAATGCGAGCCTTTTAAGTCTTTTTATTTATGTCGGACAGAAGTTCTGTGGCTTAGCTGTTCATTTTAAAATAATGAGTAAGTGCAATTTAATGTATTCGCTTCTGTTGTACTTTACCTTGACTCAGGGGAGAGTGTGTGACTTCCCGATGCTTGTCGCGCAGTGTTGCTAGTGCCACAAATATTTACAAAGCTTAGCTGAGGTTTGTCAGGAAACAGAACAAATGTGTCCTGACGCGGGTCTTAGATACGACAAGTGTTTCCTGATGCGGGTCTTAGATACGACAAGTGTTTCCTGATGCGGGTCTTAGATACAACAAGTGTTTCCTGATGTGGGTCTTAGACACGATAAGTGTTTCCTGATGCTGGTCTTAGACACGACAAGTGTTTCCTGATGCCGATCTTAGACACGACAAGTGTTTCCTGACGGGGGTCTTAGATACGACAAGTGTTTCCTGATGCGGGTCTTAGATACGACAAGTGTTTCCTGATGTGGGTCTTAGACACGATAAGTGTTTCCTGACGTGGGTCTTAGACACAACAAGTGTTTCCTGACGCTGGTCTTAGACACGACAAGTGTTTCTTGACGCGGGTCTTAGTCACGACAAGTATTTCCTGACGCGGGTCTTAGACACGACAAGTGTTTCCTGACGGGGGTCTTAGATACGACAAGTGTTTCCTGACGCGGGTCTTAGACACGACAAGTGTTTCCTGACGCGGGTCTTAGACACGATAAGTGTTTCCTGACGTGGGTCTTAGACACAACAAGAGTTTCTTGACGCGGGTCTTAGACACGATAAGTGTTTCCTGACGCGGGTCTTAGACACGACAAGTGTTTCTTGACGTGGGTCTTAGACACGACAAGTGTTTCTTGGCGCGGTCTTAGACACGACAAGTGTTTCTTGACGCGGGTCTTAGACACAACAAGTATTTCCTAACGTGAGTCTTAGCCACATAATAACCCGCCGCTGGAGCTTTCGGTCATCTGACCGAGGCCTTCCCCTGGCTTACCCCTCCACCCCTTTAAAAATTATGGCAATGATTATAATCATTTAATCTATTTCCTTTACTCTCCAGCTCATATTTTTTAGTCTACAATAAGCAAACATTTTGTGTGATGTATTTTTTCCAGCATACAGGTTTACGCAAGCACAAAACATGTCTTGACAAAAAATTTCATTATCAGATCTTGGTCTATTTCTCTTCTAACTCATTCTATATTTCTAATTGTTTTTCAAGCTTAACATCATTTTCAGGCGATTATTATTATTATTATTATTATATTATTATTATTATTATTAGCATTATTATTATTATTAGCATTAGTATTATTATTGATAAGTATTTCAAGTAATTTTTCTAATAATCATAACTCAGCCTTTAGGATGATTATTATAATCACAAAACATTCAGGTGATTATTATTATTATTATTATTATTATTATTATTATTATTATTATTATTATTATTATTATTATTATTATTGTAAATCATGAACCTTTCAGGCGATAAATAAGGAAACTGTAAATTATTCAAACAATTTTTAACCAATTTTGTTTTTCTATATTTCAAGGAATATTTTAATCTTCAAAACCATTAAGTCTTGTGTAAATAAACTAATAAAGGAATTTTTGTTTCTTATGGAAACAAAGATCAAAAAAAATAATTCTTCTACTCACTTTTAGACAAGCTGTCCTCTCGTCCACTCAATATCAGAACGTCTGCACTCTCGTCCGCTCAATATTAGAACGTCTGCACTCTCGTCCACTCAATATTTGAACGTCTGCACTCTCGTCCACTCAATATTTGAACATCTGCACTCTCGTCCACTCAATATTAGAACGTCTGCACTTTCGTCCGCTCAATATCAGAACGTCTGCACTCTCGTCCACTCAATATTTGAACGTCTGCACTCTCGTCCACTCAATATTAGAACATCTGCACTCTCGTCCACTCAATATTAGAACGTCTGCACTCTCGTCCACTCAATATCAGAACGTCTGCACTCTCGTCCACTCATATATTGAACGTCTGCACTCTCGTCCACTCAATATTGAACATCTGCACTCTCGTCCACTCAATATTAGAACGTCTGCACTCTCGTCCGCTCTGTCAGAACGTCTGCACTCTCGTCCACTTAAATATTGAACGTCTGCAACTCGTCACTATCAATTTAGAACGTCTGCACTCTCGTCCCATCATATTGAACGTCGCACTCTCGTCCATCAATATTAGAAATTGCGCCTGTCCACTCATATTAGAACGTTGCACTCTCGTCCACTAATAATGAAGTCTGTACTCTTCGTCCACTCTATAATTAAACGTCTGCACTCTCGTCCTTCAATTCAGAACGTCTGCACTCTGTCACTCTATTAATCTAAAGCTGCACTAACTCGACCACTCACTATTAGAACGTCTGCACTCTCGTTCCAACTCAATAGAAAAGTCTGCATCTACGCCACTTATTAATCATAAGAACGTCTGCCACCTCGTCATTTACTGGTCAGAATGTACTAGTCGTCGTTTCGTAAATAGTGTCAGACGAGCTTGATACTCTCACAGGTCAGTTTGAGACTAGTTGTATCTCTTCCTGCATGTAGTAGCAGTCACTCTTGAGTTCCAGGTAATGATTAAAATAGGCAAACAAATCATCGGAATAATTGTACTCTGGTCCAAGTGTTTGGATAATGGCTGTACTCTTGTGCAATCAGAATAACTGTACTCTCCCTTTCAGTTTCAGAAGGGCTGCATGGTTATTATTACAATCATAACTATGTGCTAAACCCACCAGGGTCACACAGGCTACAATGGCTGTAGACTCGTTCAATCAACCTGGAGAAAAAGAATCTTGAAGTAACGACACTTGGAGTTGAATCACTATAAGCACGTCTATCACCGCTCACACCGGGGGGGTGCATTGATAACGCCTCGGGTAACGGAAGGGTACATGACGGTGCGTCGTAATTCGTAAGTCGATATCATACCAACATATTGATAATCTTACGACGAAATTATTTACGCTGCTCTAAGAATTTTTCCCTTGAATTTACGTGACGTCACCGTCTCTAGACATCCTCTGACGAGGAACCTCGTCTCCTATGGCCTTATTGACGACACTATTTTGTAGTTATCAAGCATTTTGCTGAAGAGAGAGAGAGATGGCTAGTACGAGTAGAGAGAGAGAAACAGAGAGAGACAGATAGACGAATAGAAAAAGAGAAAGACACACACACAGACACGCAGCTTTATGTACTCTGTGCTTAATGCTATGTTGGATACCTGTGCCTCCAGTACAGCGTTCACAAACTATTCCCACTTCATGACTACTGGTATCTTGTGGGCTGAAGTAAATTTACTTCCTAACAATCACCTTTGATTTCATCTGTGGTTTTCAGCTTCCAACTGTGTCCCCGTGTTGCTGTGTCCAGTCTCTGGAACATCCTGTCTTTGTCCACCTTGTCAATTCCTCTCAGTATTTTTGTAAGTCGTTATCATGTCCCCCTATTCTCCTGTCTCCAGTGTCGTAGGTTGATTTCCCTTAACCTCTCTCATAGGACATACCTCTTAACCCTGGGGACTAGTCTTGTTGCAAACCTTTGCACTTTCTCTAGTTTCTTTACTATGCTTGGCTAGGTGTGGGTTCCAAACTGGTGCCGCATACTCTATATGGGCCTAACGTAACACGGTGTACAGGGTCCTGAAACGACTCCTTATTAAGATGTCGGAATGCTGTTCTGAGGTTTGCCAGGCGCCCATATGCTTGCGCGAGTTATTTGGTTGATGTGCGCTTCAGGAGATGTGCCTGGTGTTATACTCACCCAAGATCTTTTTCCTTGAGTGATGTTTGTAGTCTCTGACCCCTTAGACTGTACTCCGTCTGCGGTCTTCTTTGCCCTTCCCCAATCCTCATGACTTTGCACTTGGTGGGATTGAACTCCAGGAGCAGTTGCTGGACCAGGTCTGCAGCCTGTCCAGATCCCTTTGTAATTCTGCCTGGTCTTCGATCGAATGAACTCTTCTCATCAACTTCAGTCATCTGCAAACAGGGACACCTCGGTGTTTATTCCTTCCGTCATGTCGTTCATAAATACCAGAAACAGCACTGGTCTAGGACTGACCCTGTGGGACCCCGCTGGTCACAGGTGCCCACTCTGACACCTCGCCAGTACCATTACTCGCTGCTGTCTTCCTGACAAGTATTCCCTGATCCATTGCAGTGCCTTCCCTGTTATCCCTGCTTGGTCCTCCAGTTTTTGCACTAATCTCTTGTGTGGTACTGTGTCAAACGCCTTCTTGCAGTCCAGAAAATGCAATCACCCACCCCTCTCTCTCTTGTCTTACTGCTGTCACCATGTCATAGACTCCAGTAGGTTTGTGACACAGGATTTCCCATCTCTGAAAACCATGTTGGCTGCTGGTGATGAGATCATTCCTTTCTAGATGTTCCACCATTCTTCTCTGACAATCTTTCCCATGATTTTGCATGCTATACATGTCAGTGACACTGGTCTGTAGTTTAGTGCTTCATGTCTGTCTCCTTTTTTAAAGATTGGGACCACATTTGCTGTCTTCCATGCCTCAGGCAATCTCCCTGTTTCGATAGATGTATTGAATATTGTTGTTAGGGGTACACATAGCGCCTCTGCTCCCTCTCTCAGGACCCATGGAGAGATGTTATCTGGCCCCATTGCCTTTGAGGTATCTAACTCACTCAGAAGCCTCTTCATTCTTCCTCTGTTGTGTGTACTGTGTCCAGCACATGGTGGTGTACCCCACCTCTCCGTCTTTCTGGAGCCCTTCTGTCTCCTCTGTGAAACACTTCTTTGAATCTCTTGTTGAGTTCCTCACATACTTCACGGTCATTTCTTGTTGTCTCTCCTCCTTCATTCCTTAGCCTGATTACCTGGTCCTTAACGGTTGTTTTCTTCCTGATGTGGCTGTATAACGCTTCGGGTCAGATTTGGCTTTTGCTGCTATGTCGTTTTCATATTGACGTTGGGCCTCCCTTCTTATCTGTGCATATTCGTTTCTGGCTCTACGACTGCTCTCCTTATTCTCCTGGGTCCTTTGCCTTCTATATTTCTTCCATTCCCTAGCACACTTGTTTTTGCCTCCTTGCATCTTTGGGTGAACATGGGCTCATCCTGGCTTTTTCATTATTCCTGTTACCCTTGGGTACAAACCTTCCTCAGCCTCCTTGCACATTGTTGCTACATATTCCATCATCTCATTATCTGGCTTCCCTGCCAGTTCTCTGTCCCACTGAACCTCATTCAGGAAGTTCCTCATTCCTGTGTAGTCCCCTTTCCTGTAGTTTGGTTTCATTTGTCCTTGCCTTCCTGCTTCCCCTCCACTTGTAGCTCTACTGTGTATTCGAGCTCAAAACCACATTGATCGCTGGCCCCAAGGGGTCTTTCATATGTGATGTCCTCAATATCTGCACTACTCAAGGTGAATACTAAGTCCAGTCTTGCTGGTTCATCCTCTCCTCTCTCTCTTGTAGTGTCCCTTACGTGTTGGTACATGAAGTTTTCCAGTACCACCTCCATCATCTTAGCCCTCCATGTATCTTGGCCCCCATGTGGCTCCAAGTTCTCCCATTCGATCTCCTTGTGGTTAAAGTCGCCCATGATCAGGAGCTTTGCCCTGCATGCATTGAGCTCTTCTCGCCACTGCAGCCGTGTGTCAACCATCGCTCTATTGCTCTCGTCATACTCTTGCCTTGGCCTCCTGCTGTTCTGTGGTGGGTTATACATCACTGCAATTTATCACCTTGGGGACCACCAAAGTGAAGCGTTCCCGCTATGTAATCACTTTCTTCTCCGCTGTCTCCTCTCTCCAGCTCATTCAAAATTCCATCGGTGTTTGATCAGCAATGCCACTCCTCCACCCCCCCTGTTCCTTCTGTCTTTTCTCAGGATCTGGTATCCCGCTGGAAAGATGGCATCTGTTATCATACCTGTAAGCTTGGTTTCTGTGATCGCTATGATGTCTGGTGATGCCTCTTTGACTCTTTCGTGCCACTCCTCCCACTTGTTTGTTATTCCATCAGCGTTTGTGTACCATACCTTCAGTTTCCTTTCTAACACTGTGGTTTGGGAGGCCTGTGGGGGTGGGAGACCTGGTAGCTTACTGTGGGATTCTATAGTTGGGGGTTGGGTGGAAGCTGTGGGTATGGATTGTATTGTGTGTTGGGTTGGTATGATAGGTTGTGGGGTTCTGAGGATAGTTGTGTGTGTGCTTGCCCTTGCTGCTCTGTTCTGCTCTGACTGACCTCTGCTGGTTCCATCCTTGTCCCCTTTCCTAGCTCCTTTCGCTTTTTTGTCCTCTCCCTCAGCTGCTTTCTCTCTGTTTGTGTTCTGTCTCTGTCTAGGAACACCTTCTTGTACTCTTCCGAACTTTTCAACCGTGGTTTCTCTTGGAGGATCCTGTTCCGCACTGTTTCTGTCCTGAGAATCAGCTTGATCGGTCGGTTTTTCCCCTTCAAGTACCCCCCTATTCTCTGAAAATTTACAATCTCATCCATGTCTTCTCCCCCTATTTCTGTGATGATTTTCTCAATCTCCTTTCTTTCTTCCTGCCGTCTTTCAGTGTGTGTCCTTTCCTCTCTCTCCCGAAGCCCATGGATAATCACTGATTTTGCCCTTTCCTCCTCCCATTGCCTCTTCCTCTGTGACTCTGGTTCCTGTCTGTATGTGGTCATTTTCTCCCTTGATTTTTCCAGTGACTCTTGGTAGCATGGTTGTGCCTCAGCATTCGACCAATCTCCCTCTCCATCTGCACCCATCTGCTCTTCCTTCCACTCACTGGCCCTTCTTTGCAGGCTGATATGACCTTAGCATAATTCATATCTCCTTCCTTCTGTTCGCCTCTCATCATCGTATGGTGTGTCTTCTCTGGTCACTACCCCTGAGACTTGCTTCAGCTGTTTACCTCAAATTCTAGGACCTTTACCATGGCTACTGCAGTTTCGACTTGTGTCTCCCAATTCTTCGTCTCCTTCTCCAACCTCTTTTCCCATTTCACAGAGAGCTCTTTCTCCATTTTTTCAGAAAGCTCTCCTAATTTTCTCTCCCATTCTTGCTCTATCCTTTTCCACTGTTCCTCCATCCATTCCTCCCTACCAGTACCATTGTCATCTGATCCCTGATTCCTGCGAGTCCCAACCATTTTTTTTTTATGAAAGAGAGAAAGAGAAAAAGAAAAAGGGGGAGTTAGAGATAGGGAGAGAGAGAAGGTGAGCCTAGAAGGAGGGGAAAAGAAGGGAAAAAAAGGGAGAAAGTGAGAGAGGGAAAAGGTAAGAGAGAGGGGGGAGAGAAAAGGGAAGAGAGAGAGAGAAGAGGAAAAGAGAGAGTAAGAGAGGAAGAGAGAGAGGGAGATAGAGAGAGAAAGAGTGAAAGGAAGAGAGGAAGAGAGAGAGGATGAGAGAGAGGATGAGAGAAAGGGGTGAGGAGAAGAGAGAGGAGAGAGAGAGAGAGAGAGAGGAGGGAGAGAAGAGGGAGAGAGAGAGAGAGAGAGAGAGAGGGAGGAGAGAGATAGAGAGAGGAGAGAGAGAGAGAGAGAGAGAGAGGAGAGAGAGGAGAGAGAGGAGAGAGAGAGAGAGGAGAGAGAGAGAGAGAGAGAGAGAGAGGAAGAGAGAGGAGAGGAGAGGGAGAGAGAGGAGAGATGGGGGGGGGAAAGGAAGGGTTATAGGGTCACTTCACAGGAAGGTGTAAAATCCTGTATATGTGTGTGTGTCTTATATATGTGTGTGTGTGTGTGTCTGTATGTTTATGTGTGTGTGTGTGTGTGTGTGTGTGTGTGTGTGTGTGTTACTCACCTAGTTGTACTACCTAGTTGAGGTTGCGGGGGTCGAGTCCGAGCTCCTGGCCCCGCCTCTTCACTGATCGCTACTAGGTCACTCTCCCTGAGCCGTGAGCTTTATCATACCTCTGCTTAAAGCTATGTATGGATCCTGCCTCCACTACATCGCTTCCCAAACTATTCCACTTACTGACTACTCTGTGGCTGAAGAAATACTTCCTAACATCCCTGTGATTCATCTGTGTCTTCAGCTTCCAACTGTGTCCCCTTGTTACTGTGTCCAATCTCTGGAACATCCTGTCTTTGTCCACCTTGTCAATTCCTCTCAGTATTTTGTATGTCGTTATCATGTCCCCCTTATCTCTCCTGTCCTCCAGTGTCGTCAGGTTGATTTCCCTTAACCTCTCCTCGTAGGACATGCCTCTTAGCTATGGGACTAGTCTTGTTGCAAACCTTTGCACTTTCTCTAGTTTCTTTACGTGCTTGGCTAGGTGTGGGTTCCAAATTGGTGCCGCATACTCCAATATGGCCTAACGTATACGGTGTACAGGGTCCTGAACGATTCCTTATTAAGATGTCGGAATGCTGTTCTGAGGTTTGCTAGGCGCCCATATGCTGCAGCAGTTATTTGGTTGATGTGCGCTTCAGGAGATGTGCCTGGTGTTATACTCACCCCAAGATCTTTTTCCTTGAGTGAGGTTTGTAGTCTCTGACCCCATAGACTGTACTCCGTCTGCGGCCTTCTTTGCCCTTCCCCAATCTTCATGACTTTGCACTTGGTGGGATTGAACTCCAGGAGCCAATTGCTGGACCAGGTCAGCAGCCTGTCCAGATCCCTTTGTAGTTCTGCCTGGTCTTCGATCGAGTGTATTCTTCTCATCAACTTCACGTCATCTGCAAACAGGGACACCTCAGAGTCTATTCCTTCCGTCATGTCGTTCACAAATACCAGAAACAGCACTGGTCCTAGGACTGACCCCTGCGGGACCCGCTGGTCACAGGTGCCCACTCTGACACCTCGCCACGTACCATGACTCGCTGCTGTCTTCCTGACAAAGTATTCCCTGATCCATTGTAGTGCCTTCCCTGTTATCCCTGCTTGGTCCTCCAGTTTTTGCACCAATCTCTTGTGTGGAACTGTGTCAAACGCCTTCTTGCAGTCCAAGAAAATGCAATCCACCACCCCTCTCTCTCTTGTCTTACTGCTGTCACCATGTCATAGAACGCCAGTAGGTTTGTGACACAGGATTTCCCGTCCCTGAAACCATGCTGGCTGCTGTTGATGAGATCATTCCTTTCTAGGTGTTCCACCACTCTTCTCTGATAATCTTCTCCATGATTTTGCATACTATACATGTCAGTGACACTGGTCTGTAGTTTAATGCTTCATGTCTGTCTCCTTTTTTAAAGATTGGGACTACATTTGCTGTCTTCCATGCCTCAGGCAATCTCCTGTTTCGATAGATGTATTGAATATTGTTGTTAGGGGTACACATAGCGCCTCTGCTCCCTCTCTCAATACCCATGGGGAGATGTTATCTGGCCCCATTGCCTTTGAGGTATCTAGCTCACTCAGAAGCCTCTTCACTTCTTCCTCGGTTGTGTGCACTGTGTCCAGCACTTGGTGGTGTGCCCCACCTCTCCGTCTTTCTGGAGTCCCTTCTGTCTCCTCTGTGAACACTTCTTTGAATCTCTTGTTGAGTTCTTCACATACTTCACGGTCATTTCTGTTGTCTCTCCTCCTTCCTTCCTTAGCCTGATTACCTGGTCCTTGACTGTTGTATTCCCCTGATGTGGCTGTTCAACAGTTTCGGGTCAGATTTGGCTTTCGCTGCTATGTCATTTTCATATTGTCTTTGGGCCTCCCTTCTTATTTTTGCATTTTCGTTTCTGGCTCTACACTTTCTCCTTTTTTCTCCGGTCTTTGCCTTCTATATTTTTTCCCATTCCTAGCCACTGGTTTTTGCCCCCCTGCCCCTTTGGGTAAACCAGGGGCTCATCCTGGCTTTTTCTTATCCTGTTACCCTTGGGTACAAACCTTCCTCAGCCTCCTGCTTTTGTTGCTACATATTCCATCATCTCATCAACTGGCTTCCCTTGCCAGTTCTCTGTCCCACTGAACCCCGTTCAGGTAGTTCCTTATCTGTGTGTGATGTATGTGTGTGTGTGTGTGTGTGTGGTGTGTGTGTGTGTGGTGTGTTGTGTGTGTGTGTGTGGTGTTTTGTGTGTGTGATGTGTGTGTGTTGTGTGTGTGTGTGTGGTGTGTGTGTGGTGGTTGGTGTGGTGTGTGTGTGTGTTGTTGTATGGTGGTGTGTGTTGTTGGTGTGTGTGTGTGTGTGTGTTGTGGTTGTTGGTGTGTGTGTGTGTGTGGTGTGTGTGTGTGTGTGTGTGTATGTGTGTGGGGTGTGTGTGTGTGTGTGTGTGTGGGGTGTGGTGTGTGTGTGTGTGTGTGTGGGGTGTGTGGTGTGTGTGTGTGATGTGTTGGTGTGTGTGGTGTGGTTGTGTGTGTGTGTGTGTGGGTGTGTGTGTGTGTGTGTGGTGTGTGTGTGTGTGGTGTGTGTGTGTGTGTGTTGTTGTGTGTGTGTGTGTGTGTGTGTGTGTGGTGTGTGTGTGTGTATGGTGTGTGTGTGTGTGTGGTGTGTGTGTGGTGTGTGTGTGTGTGTGTGTGTTGGTGTGTGTGTGTGGGGTGTGTGTGTGTGTGTGGTGTGTGTGTGTGTGTGTGTGTGTGTGTGTGTGTGTGGTGTGTGTGTGGTGGTGTGTGTGTATGGTGTGTGTGTGTGTATGTGTGTGTGTGTGTGTGTGTGTGTGTGTGTGTGTGTGTGTGTGTGTGTGTGTGTGGTGTGTGTGGTGTGTTGTGTGTGTGTGTGTGTGTGTGTGTGTGTGTGTGTGTGTGTGTGTGTGTGTGTTGTGTGTGTGTGTGTGTGTGTGTGTGTGTGATATGTGTGTGTGTGGTGTGTGTGTGTGTGGTGTGTGTGTGTGGTGTGTGTGTGTATGGTGTGTGTGTGTGTGTGTGTGTGTGTGTGTGTGTGTGTGTGTGTGTGTGTGTGTGTGTGTGTGTGTGTGTGTGTGTGTGTGTGGTGTGGTGTGTGGTGTGGTGTGTGTGTGTGGTGTGTGTGTATGGTGTGTGTGTGTGTATGTGTGTGTGTGTGTGTGTTGTGTGTGTGTGTGTGTGTGTACTGACCTAATTGTACTCACCTAATTGTGGTTGCAGGGGTCGAGACTCAGCTCCTGGCCCCGCCTCTTCACTGATTGCTACTAGGTCCTCTCTCTCTCTGCTTCCTGAGCTTTATCATACCTCTTCTTAAAACTATGTATGGTTCCTGCCTCCACTACTTCACTTGCTAGGCTATTCCGCTATTCCACTTCCTGACGACTCTGTGACTGAAGAAATACTTCCTAACGTCCCTGAGACTCGTCTGAGTCTTCAGCTTCCAGTTGTGACCCTTGTTTCTGTGTCCCCTCTCTGGAACATCCTATCTCTGTCCACCTTGTCTATTCCCCGCAGTACCTTGTATGTCGTTATTATGTCTCCCCTGACCCTTCTGTCCTCCAGTGTCGTCAGTCCGATTTCCCTCAACCTTTCCTCGTACGACATTCCCCTGATGTCTGGGACTAGCCTTGTTGCAAACCGTTGTACTTTCTCTAACTTCTTGACGTGCTTGACCAGGTGTGGGTTCCAGACTGGTGCTGCATACTCCAGTATGGGCCTAACATACACAGTGTACAGTGTCTAGAACGATTCCTTATTAAGGTATCGGAACGCTATTCACAGGTTTGCCAGGCGCCCGTATGCTGCAGCAGTTATTTGGTTGATGTATGCCTCCGGTGATGTGCTCGGTGTTATGGTCACCCCAAGGTCTTTCTCCCTGAGTGAGGTCTGTAGTCTTTATCCACCTGTGTGTGTGTGTGTGTGTGTGTGTGTGTGTGGTGTGTGTGTGTGTGTGTGTGTGTGTGTGTGTGTGTGTGTGTGTGTGTGTGTGTGTGTGTGTGTGTGTGTGTGTGTGCAGTTAACAGAGAATGCGTAAGTTTCAACCGACTGACGTAAAATAATTATCATGTATATTTTTAAGCCCAGGTATAGGGGTGAGCATCGTATATGTCAGTATTTGGATCCCTTCACTCCCTGGCCTCTCTCATTTCCTCAAAACGTTTCCAGGAATCCCTGACGTTCATTTGGGGTGTTGAATCCCACCTAGAATATATTGTCACATTCACACTCCCCAATTATACAAGCTGTTCAAAAGGAACTCAGGGAAAATACAGTACTTCACATAACCCATTATTTTTCCTCTTTCAGCGATCATTATATACAATACAATAAACACAATACAATGTTTTTTTAACGAACACTATGTATTGAAATGAGCCTCATACACTGTAAGAGTTACAGGTCAACATTGAGCGTAGACTACACATCGTATGAAAAGAGACATTAAAACAACATACCAATAATAACACGACTCGTCGTGTACACCTGTGTAAAAACCTTAATGATCCACACATTCAACAAGTGTTCGTTATTTACCAATAAACATTCAGTCCTTGTTTTGCATCTCTTTTTTGGACGACCTACATAATAAACTTAAATGAACATGAGTAGGTATAGAGAATTGCAACAGAATGTCGTAGTCATTAAGAAACTATGTCTTAGGTAACTATGTCTAAGGTAACTATGTCTTAGGTAACTATGTCTTAGATAACTATGTCTTAGGTAACTATGTCTTAGGTAACTATGTCTTAAGTAGTTATATCTTAGGCAACTATGTCTCAGGTAACAATGTCTTAGGTAACTTTGTCTTAGGTAACTATGTCTTAGGTAGCTATGTCTTAGGTAACTATGTCTTAGGTAACTATGTCTTAGGTAACTATGTCTTAGATAACTGTCTTAGGTAACTATGTTTTAGGTAACTGTATCTTAGGTAACTATGTCTCAGGTAACTATGTCTCAGGTAACTATGTCTTAGGTAACTATGTCTTAGGTAACTATGTTATAGGTAACTATGTCTCAGGTAACTATGTCTTAGGTAATTATGTCTTAAGTAACTATGTCTTAGGTAACTATGTCTAAGGTAACTATGTCTTAGGAAACTATATCTTGGTAGCTATGTCGTAGGTAACTATATCCATTGCCGCGAGTCCTGTCTAGGCTAGATATTTTCAGCACACTATTTACATCCCCTTTATTTATTCCTGTCTTCCATTTATACACCTCAATCATATCCTCCCTAATTCTACGTCTTTCTAGAGAGTGCAGATTCAGGGCCTCAGTCTATCCTCATAGGGAAGGTTTCTGATACATGGGATCAACTTAGTCATCCTCCTCTGTACATTTTCCAGAGAATTTATATCCATTCTGTAATACGGTGGCCAAAACTGAGCAGCATAATCTAAATGAGGCCTAACCAAGGATGTATAGAGTTGAAGAATAACCTGAGGACTTCTATTATTTATACTTCTTGATATGAAGCCAAGGATTCTATTAGCTTTATTGCGAACACTTATGCACCGTTGTCTTGGTTTCAGATTACTGCTAACCATAACTCCTAAATCTTTTTCGCAATCCGTAATATTAAGATCTACATTATTTAGTTTATATGTGGCATGGTTATTGTCCTGTCCAACTATATCTTAGGTAACTATGTCTCATGTTACTATGTCTTAGATAACTATGTCTTATGTAACTATATCTTAGGTAATTATATCTTAGGTAACTATGTCTTATGTAACTATTTCTTAGGTAACTATATCTTAGGTAACTATGTCTTAGGAAACTATATCTTAGTAACTATATCTTAGGTAACTATGTCTTAGGTAACTATGTCTTAGGTAACTATGTCTTAGGAAACTATATCTTAGGTAACTACGTCTTAGGTAACTATGTCTTAAGTAACTATATCTTAGGTAACTATGTCTCAGGTAACTATGTCTCAGGTAACTATGTCTCAGGTAATTATGTCTTAGGTAACTATGTCTTAGATAACTATGTCTTAGGTAACTATGTCTTAGGTAACTATGTCTTAGATAACTATGTCTTAGGTAACATAATGGTTATTAGGTAACTATGTCTTAGGTAACTATGTCTTAGATAACTATGTCTTAGGTAACTATATCATAGGCAACTATGACCTAGGTAACTATGTCTCAGGTAACTATGTCTTAGGTAACTATGTCTTAGGTAAGTATGTCTTAGGTAACTATATATTAGGTAACTATGTATTAAGTAACTATATCTTAGGTAACTATGTCTTAGGTAACTATGTCTTAGGTAACTATGTCTTAGGTAACTGTGTCTTAAGTAACTTTGTCTTAGGTAACTATGTCTCAGGTAACTATATCTCAGGTAACTATGTCTTAGGAAACTATACCTTAGGTAACTATGTCTTAGGAAACTATGCCTTAGGTAACTATGTCTTAGGTAACTATGTCTTAGGTAACTATGTATTAGGTAACTAAATCATAGGTAACTGTGTCTCAGGTAACTATGTTTTAAGGTAAACTATGTCTTAGGTAACTATGTCTTAGGTAACTATGTCTTAGGCAACTATGTCTTAGGTAACTATGTCTTAGGTAACTATGTCTTAGGTAACTATGTCTTAGGTAACTATGTCTTAGGTAACTATGTCTTAGGTAACTATGTCTTAGGTAACTATGTCTTAGGTAACTATGTCTTAGGTAACTATGTCTTAGGTAACTATGTCTTAGGTAAACTATGTCTTAGGTAACTATGTCTTAGGTAACTATGTCTTAGGCAACTATGTCTTAGGTAACTATGTCTTAGGTAACTATGTCTTAGGTAACTATGTCTTAGGTAACTATGTCTTAGGTAACTATGTCTTAGGTAACTATGTCTTAGGTAAACTATGTCTTAGGTAACTATGTCTTAGGTAACTATGTCTTAGGTAACTATGTCTTAGGTAACTATGTCTTAGGTAACTATGTCTTAGGTAACTATGTCTTAGGTAACTATGTCTTAGGTAACTATGTCTTAGGTAACTATGTCTTAGGTAACGAAGACTACAAGGTAACCTCGCACAAGCCTCATTAACTTGATTCAGTATACAAAAGCATAAAATTTTTTTAACTGTTACGATATTATTACAGGAAACAGTGTTACGACACTCCGTGGTATAAGATTCAACGTGAATGTGGACGACAGCTTGTTGTCAACGTTAGCAGGCCTGTAGAGCACTGGTATAGCAGGGCTGTAGAGCACTGGGATAGCTGGGCTGTAGAGCACAGGTATAGCAGGCCTGTTGAGCACAGGTATAGCAGAGATGTAGAGCACTGGTATAGCAGGGCTGTATAGCACTGGTATAGCAGGGCTGTAAAGCACCGAGATAGCAGGGCTGTAGAGCACTGGTATAGCAGAGATGTAGAGCACTGGTATAGAAGTGCTGTAGAGCACTGGTATTGCAGAGCTGTAGAGCACTCGGATAGCAGGGCTGTAGAGCACTGAGATAGCAGGGCTGTAGAGCACTGGGATAGCAGGGCTGTAGAGCACTGGTATAGGAGGGCTGTAGATCACTGGGATAGCAGGGCTGTAAAGCACTGGGATAGCAGGGTTGTAGAGCACTGGTATAGGAGGGCTGTAGATCACTGGGATAGCAGGGCTGAAGACCACTGGGATAGCAGGGCTGTAGAGCACTGGTATAGGAGGGCTGTAGATCACTGGGATAGCAGGGCTGTAGACCACTGGGATAGCATGGCTGTAGATAACTGGGATAGCAGGGCTGTAGAGCACTGGTATAGCAGGGCTGTAGAGCACTGGTATAGCAGGGCTGTAGAGCACTGGGATAGCAGGGCTGTAGAGCACTGATAGCTGGGCTGTAGAGCACTGGGATGCAGGGCGAAGAGCATGGTATAGCAGGGTTTTAGAGCAGGTATAGCGGGCGTAGAGCCTGGATGCGGGGCTGTAGGCAATGCGAAGCGGGCTGGAGCATGGATAGCAGGGCTGTTAAAAGGCCGGGTAGCAGGGTGTAGAGCACAGGGATAGCGGGGTGTGAGCATGCGAAAAGCAGGGTGTAGACACTGGTATAGTAAAACTGTAGAGCACGGGTATACAGGGCTGCAGGCATTTGGGTAGCAGGGCGGGAGAGCATGGGATAGCTGGGCTTGACACTGGTATAGCAGGGTGTAACCCAAGTAAGCAGAGCTGTAGAACAGGGTTTTAAGGGCGTAAAGCACGGGATAGCGGGGTGAGCGGGGGAAGCGGGGCTGTATAGCACTGGGATGCAGGGCTTTTGATCATTTAAGCAGGGCTGTAGGCAGGGATAGCGGGCTTAGAGCACGGGTAGAGGGCCTTAGAGCCGGGATAGCAGGTTGTAGAAATTTGGATAGCAGGGTGTGGGCATGCATAGAAGGGTCTAGACCCCGGGATAGCAGGCAAAGGGCATGTATAGCGGGGCTTTTTAAAACACTGGTTTGCAGGGCTTTTAGGCACTGTAGCGGGCGGAAGAAAGCGCTTGGATGGGGCCTTGGGGCTGAAGCACGCCATACCCGGCTGTAAGAAATTAGCGGGCTTTTAAGCACTGGGATAGGGTTTGGCCTGGGTAGAGGCTTGAGCCGGGGGGATAGTGGGCTGTGAACCGGGGGATAGAGGCTGTAGAGCACTGGAAAGAAAGGCAAGCACGGGGATAGGGGGGTTTTTAAAGCACTAGGATAGCTGGGCTGGAGCCCCGGGGGATAGAAACCTGAAACCCCCATAGGATACCCGGGGGCTGTAGGCACTGGATGCAGGCTTTAAAAGCATGGGAAAATAGCGGGGTTATAGACCCATTTGGGGGTGGCAGGGCTGGGTTATTTTTTTTATTATTATAATCGGGAGAAGCGTTTAAACCCCGGGAAAGGTTTATACAGCCCTGGGGGGGGGGGGCAATTGAAAAAAGGGCATTCGGGCCTTAAATTGGGGGAAGGGGGAAAAGCCAGATCCAATTCCCAAAAATAAAGACCCCTCCCCAAACATAAAGGGAACCCCTTCCTTAGGGGCCCAGGGGGTAAAAAAAACCTAGGATGGGCAGGGCGGAGAGATTTTGGATAGCTGGGCTTAGGCATTTGGGCATACTGAGTGTATGCACTAGGATAGGGGGCTGAAAGAGCAATGGGTTGGGTTTGGCCTAGTTTAAACGGGGAATGGGGCTGTAGAGCACGGGGATAGCAGGGCTGTAAAAGCACGGGGATATTTTAGGGCTTTTGACCATTTGGATACTGGGCGGGTAGAAAACGGGGATAGCAAAGCCCTGTAAAAACACTGGATAGTGGGGTTTGTAGGGGCCTTGGGATAGGGGGAGCGTAGAGCATGGGAAAAGCAGGGTTGTAGAGCACGGGATTATCGGGGTTTTGTGAAAACGGGGTTTAGCAGGGTTTCGAGCACAGGGTTTGCAGGGTTGTAGAGCACTGGGTTTGGGGGCTGTAGAGCACTAGGAAATTTTGGGGGCTGAAAGAGCACTAGGATAGAAGCGGGTAGGGCTTTGGGAAAGGGGGCTGTAGACACTGGGATACGGGGCTTTTAAGCACTGGGGACAGCAGGGCTGTTGGGCCCCTTGGATACAGGGCGGGAAAGTGCATGGGATACCCGGGGCTGAAAGGCACGGGGATCCCCGGGAAACTTTTCCCCCCCCCCCCCCCCAGGGACGGGGTTTAGCGGGCTGTAGTTCCTGGGATTCGGGGGGTTTTAAGGCACGGGGATAGCAGGGTTTTGTAGTGCCGGGGATAATTTGGCTTAGGGCACTGGGAAAACTGGGCTTTTAGACACGATATACCCGGGCGTAGAGCCGGGGATAGCGGGGCTGAAGAGCACGGTATACTGGGGCGGAAAGAGCGCGGGGATGCTGGGTGAAGAGCCGGGGATAGAGGGGCGGGGTAAAAGCAAAAGAAATAGCTGGGCTGTAGAGCGCTGGGATAGCGGGGCTTTTAGAGCACGGGTTTGCGGGGCTGTAGAGCGGGGGGATAGCGGGGGCGTGAGCATGTATAGTCGGGCTGTAAGCACTGGATAGCGGGGGCCTGAAAAGCCGGGGATAGCGGGGTTGTAGAGCACGGAGATAGCTGGGCGGTGGGCCATGGGATAGGCGGCTGTAGAGCACTGGGATAGTGGGCTTTTAGAGGCGGGGATAGCGGGGCTTTAGGGGCCCCTGGGATAGCTGGGCTGGGGGAGAAAGGGGGATAGCTGGGGCCTGTAGTGCACTGATATAGCGGGGTTTTAGAGCGGGGGGAAATAGCGGGCTGTGGGGCACGGATTTTGGGCGGGGCGTGAGCACTGGGGATGGGCTGGGCTGGTTTAAAGGGGGCAGGGGAACGGGGCTGTAAAAGAAAGGGTTGCTGGGCTGTAGAGCATTGGGATAGCGGGGCCCTGTAGTGCACGGAAAAAGCTGGGGTAGAGCACTGGGATGGGCGGGCCCTTAGGGCACGGGAAATAGTGGGCTTTAGAGAAAAGGGGAAAAAGCTGGGCTGTGCCCCAAACTGGGTTTGCTGGGCTGTAGTCCCTTGTTTAAAACGGGGCTGTAGAGCACGGGGAAATTAGCTGGGCTGTAGAGCACGGGATAGGTTCCAAAAAATTTAAATTCTGAAACCCGGATGGCTGTACAATTTGCAAAAAAAAATAATTTTACGAGCTGCATTCCTTTTTCAGGCAGCCCAAAGAACTTCAAAGGGAAAATTTTCCAAAAATGCTCAAAATTCCTTTTGTTGTCCTGTGGGGAATAAAAATTAAGAGACAGAAATAGTTTTTAAAAAGAGAAGCAAAAGGAGAGGAACTTGTGGGCCTATGACTCCATCGGCATTTTTCATGGAAAACGGAAAAGGAAATTTTCCCCGTCTGGACGCCAGCGGTAGCAGCGGGGAAAGGGGAAAGGGAGGTTTGGGAAAAATTTTCTGCTGGGGATTTTTTACCTCGTTCTTTTTTGGATAGACGATTTTTTTTATAATAATAAAACCCGGTTTTTGGGAAAAATTTTTGTCTTTTTCCCATAAAATTTAAAAAATTTAAGTCAGAAAGTCCTAAATCAAGACTTTTAGTTGAAAAGTTACGGTGGGGGACTTTTAAAATTTTCTGCTTCCGGCCTCTTCCAAAACCGGGCCCGGGCATTTTTCTTTCTTTATTTTCATGCTCCCTGGGGCCGTATGATGGGTTTGTTAAGTTCCCAAAGGGGCGCCCCTTTGGCCATGTCGTAAATTTTGCCTTTTCAATTTTTTATATAATATACCAGTCTCTTCCCCCTCCTAAAACAATCTTCCAATTATGCTCTTCCACTTTGTTGGGTTTGTAAAAAAACAAAAAGTGCCACTTTGATGAAAAGGTGTGAACTTTTTGCAGGTGTTATGATTATCTTGGGTTCTAACTTGAGATAACTAAAAAACCCGAAAAACAGGAAAAAGAAACGGGGGTAGCGTTTCACCCAACCGGGGCCCCTTTAAGGGTAGAGCCCATTTCTTTCGACAGATTTGTTGAAAATTGATAAAAAAGATTCGGGTTTCTGAAATAAATTTTAATTACGATAAATTCCCTTCCTATTTTTTTCTTTTTATCTTTGTTTTTTTAGGGGATTTTTTTTTCAAAGCCAGTTACCACCTGTTTGGGGAAAACGAAATTGGGTTTCCCCAAAATCAAAAAATATTCTATACATCAACAAAAAAAACAAATTCTTTTCTTTTGGGGTGTGTTAAGCTATCTTTCCCTTAGTATGAGCGTTTTTCCAAATAATGATTCAACACTCTTTTTTCCCAAAAAAAAGAGCATTTAAAAAAACCCAGAACTTCTTCCCAAAATTTCCTCCAGGAAATTTCCCTGTTTCCCCCCGGGGCTGGGGTGTTTTACATTAGACTAATGCTGCTGGGCCCCAGTAGCCGCTTTTATCAGGAAATAAAGAAAAGGGGGAGTCAAGAGGCAGTCAGCAAGAAGTAAAGAATATTACTGACACGTCCTACACTTTGTTTTTAAATTGACATTGTCCCCCAATCGGGTTATTAGGGGAGGGGCCCTACACCTGTTATTACGACACTTTTCCCTTCCCACTCTGTTATTACGGACATATCCAAACCCTCTGTTATTACTGCTACTGCCCTAAACTCGGTTATTACTGACACTGCCAAACCTTTTGTTTTTTCCCTGCTACTGCCCTACCTCTGTAGTACTGCCCACTTTTCCCACTCGTTTTTAAATGCTACGCCCTACACTCGGTTTTACGCTACTCCCCAACACTCGTTATTACTGACACTGTCCTAAAACTCTGTTTTTTAAATGCACTCCCCTAAAATCTGTTATTATTGACACTGTCCTACACTCTGTTAAAAATTGTACTCCCTTTTAACACTCTTTTAAATTACTGCCCATTTGTCCTACACCTTTTTTTTCCTGCTACTGCCCTACACTCTGTTATTACGGGACCTGTCCTAAACTCTGTTTTTTATGTTTACTCCCCTTTACACCTTTATTCCTGCCCACTTTTCCACACTCTCTTTTTAACTGCTACTGCCCTCCCACTCTGTTTTTATTTGCTACTCCCCTACACTCTGTTATTACTGACACTGTCCAACCTCGTTTTTATGCTACTGCCCTACACTCTTTTTTAAATTGGGACACTGCCCTTACACCTGTTTTTTTCTGCTATGCCCTACCCCTTTTTTATTACTGCCACGGCCTACATTTCTTTTTATTACTGTACTGCCCTACCTCTTTTTATTACTGACACTGTCCTACACCTTTTATTACTGACACTGTTTCCCTCTTTATTATGCACTGTCCTACACTCTGTTATTACTGACACTGTCCCACTCTGTTATTAGTGACACTGTCCTACACTCTGTTATACTGACACTGTATTTACACTCGTTATTACTGACACTGTCCTACACTTGTTATTACTGACACTGTCCTACACACTGTTATTACTGACACTGTCCTACACTCTGTTATTACTGACACTGTCCTACACTCTGTTATTACTGACACTGTCCTACACTCTGTTATTACTGACACTGTCCTACACTCTGTTATTACTGGCACTGTCCTACACTCTGTATTACTGACATGTCTCCCTGTTATTACTGACACTGTCGTACACTGTTATTACACTGTCTTGCACTGTTATTACTAACACTGTCCTACACTCTGTTATTACTGCTACTGCTCTACACTCTGTAATTACTGACACTGTCCTACACTCTGTTATTACTGGCACTGTCCTACACGCTGTTATTACTGACAATATCCTACACTCTGTTATTACTTTCACTGTCTTACACTCTGTAATTACTGACACTGTCCTACACTCTGTTATTACTGGCACTGTCCTACACTCTGTTATTACTGACACTGTCCTACACTCTGTTATTACTGACACTGTCCTACACTCTGTTATTACTGACACTGTCCTACACTCTGCTATTACTGACACTGTCCTACACTCTGTTATTAGTGACACTGTCCTACACTCTGTTATTACTGACACTGTCCTACACTCTGTTATTACTGACACTGTCCTACACTCTGTTATTACTGACACTGTCCTACACTCTGTTATTACTGACACTGTCCTACACTCTGTTATTACTGACACTGTCCTACACTCTGTTATTACTGACACTGTCCTACACTCTGTTATTACTGGACACTGTCCTACACTCTTATTACTGACACTGTCCTACACTCTGTTATTACTGACACTGTCCTTCACCCTGTTATTACTGACACTGTCGTACACTGTTATTACATTGTCTTGCACTGTTATTACTAACACTGTCCTACATTCTGTTATTACTGCTACTGCTCTACACTCTGTAATTACTGACACTGTCCTACACTCTGTTATTACTGACACTGTCCTACACGCTGTTATTACTGACAATATCCTACACTCTGTTATTACTTACACTGTCTTACACTCTGTTGTTACTGACACTGTCCAACTCTCTGTTAGTATTGACACTGTCCTATACTATTTTATTATTGACTCTGTCCTACACTCTGTTATTACTGACACTGTCCTACACTCTGTTATTACTGACACTGTCCTACACTCTGTTATTACTGACACTGTCCTACACTCTGTTATTACTGACACTGTCCTACACTCGGTTATTACTAACACTGTCCAACACTCTGTTAGGACTGACACTGTCCTACATTCTATTTTTACTGACACTGTCCTATCACACTCTGTTATTACTGACACTGTCTTATACTTTGTTATTATGGCATTGTCCTACTGTGTTACTGACACTGTATACACTCTGTTATTACTGACACTGTCCTACACTCCGTTATTACTGACACTGTCCTACACTCTGTTATTACTGGCATTGTCCTACACCGTTGTTACTGACACTGTCATATACTCTGTTATTACTGACACTATCCTACACTCTCTTATTACTGACACTGTCCAACATTCTGTTAGTACTGACACTGTCCTACACTGTATTATTACTGACACTGTCCTACACTGTATTGTTACTGACACTGTCCAACACTCTGTTATTACTGACACTGTCCTACACTCTCTTATTACTGACACTGTCCAACATTCTGTTAGTACTGACACTGTCCGACACTGTATTATTACTGACACTGTCCTACACTGTATTGTTACTGACACTGTCCTACACTCTGTTATCACTGACAATGTCCTACACTCTGTTATTACTGACACTGTCCTACACTCTGTTATTACTGACACTGTCCAACACTCAGTAATTACTGACACTGTCCTACACTCTGTTATTTCTGACTCTGTCCTACACTCTGTTATTACTGACACTGTCCAACACTCAGTAATTACTGACACTGTCCTACACTCTGTTATTACTGACACTGTCCTACACTCTGTTATTTCTGACTCTGTCCTACACTCTGTTATTACTGACACTGTCCAACACTCAGTAATTACTGACACTGTCCTACACTCTGTTATTATTGACACTGTCCTACACTCTGTTACTACTGACTCTGTCCTACACTCTGTTATTACTGACACTGTCCTACACTCTGTTATTACTGACACTGTCCTTACTCTGTTATTACTGACACTGTCCTACACTCTGTTATTACTGACACTGTCCTACACTCTGTTATTACTGACACTGTCCTACACTCTGTTATTACTGACACTGTCCTACACTCTGTTATTACTGACACTGTCCTACACTCTGTTATTATTGACACTGTCCTACACTCTGTTATTACTGACACTGTCCTACACTCTGTATTACTGACACTGTCCTACACTCTGTAATTACTGACACTGTCCATACACTCTGTTATTACTGACACTGTCCTACACTCTGTTATTACTGACACTGTCCTACACTCTGTTATTACTGACACTGTCCTACACTCGGTTATTACTAACACTGTCCAACACTCTGTTAGGACTGACACTGTCTACATTCTATTTTTACTGACACTGTCCTACACTCTGTTATTACTGACACTGTCTTATACTTTGTTATTACTGGCATTGTCCTACACTGTTGTTACTGACCTGTCATTACCTCTGTTATTACTGACACTGTCCTACACTCCGTTATTACTGACATGTCCTACACTCTGTTATTACTGGCATTGTCCTACACCGTTGTTACTGACGCTGTCTATACTCTGTTATTACTGACACTATCCTACACTCTCTTATTACTGACACTGTCCAACATTCTGTTAGTACTGACACTGTCCTACACTGTATTATTACTGACACTGTCCTACACTGTATTGTTACTGACACTGTCCAACACTCTGTTATTACTGACACTGTCCTACACTCTCTTATTACTGACACTGTCCTACACTCTGTTATTACTGGCATTGTCCTACACTGTTGTTACTGACACTGTCATACACTCTGTTATTACTGACACTGTCCTACACTCCGTTATTACTGACACTGTCCTACACTCTGTTATTACTGGCATTGTCCTACACTGTTGTTACTGACACTGTTATACACTCTGTTATTACTGACACTGTCCTACACTCCGTTATACTGACACTGTCCTACACTTGTTATTACTGGCATTGTCCTACACCGTTGTTTACTGACACTGTCATATACTCTGTTATTACTGACACTATCCTACACTCTCTTATTACTGACACTGTCCAACATTCTGTTAGTACTGACACTGTCCTACACTGTATTATTACTGACACTGTCCTACACTGTATTGTTACTGACACTGTCCAACACTCTGTTATTACTGACACTGTCCTACACTCTCTTATTACTGACACTGTCCAACATTCTGTTAGTACTGACACTGTCCGACACTGTATTATTACTGACACTGTCCTACACTGTATTGTTACTGACACTGTCCTACACTCTGTTATCACTGACAATGTCCTACACTCTGTATTACTGACACTGTCCTACACTCTGTTATTACTGACACTGTCCAACACTCAGTAATTACTGACACTGTCCTACACTCTTGTTATTCTGACTCTGTCCTACACTCTGTTATTACTGACACTGTCCAACACTCAGTAATTACTGACACTGTCCTACACTCTGTTATTACTGACACTGTCCTACACTCTGTTATTTCTGACTCTGTCCTACACTCTGTTATTACTGACACTGTCCAACACTCAGTAATTACTGACACTGTCCTACACTCTGTTATTATTGACACTGTCCTACACTCTGTTACTACTGACTCTGTCCTACACTCTGTTATTACTGACACTGTCCTACACTCTGTTATTACTGACACTGTCCTTCACTCTGTTATTACTGACACTGTCCTACACTCTGTTATTACTGACACTGTCCTACACTCTGTTATTACTGACACTGTCCTACACTCTGTTATTACTGACACTGTCCTACACTCTGTTATTACTGACACTGTCCTACACTCTGTTATTATTGACACTGTCCTACACTCTGTTATTACTGACACTGTCCTACACTCTGTTATTACTGACACTGTCCTACACTCTGTAATTACTGACACTGTCCTACACTCTGTTATTACTGACACTGTCCTACACTCTGTTATTACTGACACTGTCCTACACTCTGTTATTACTGACACTGTCCTACACTCGGTTATTACTAACACTGTCCAACACTCTGTTAGGACTGACACTGTCCTACATTCTATTTTTACTGACACTGTCCTACACTCTGTTATTACTGACACTGTCTTATACTTTGTTATTACTGGCATTGTCCTACACTGTTGTTACTGACACTGTCATACACTCTGTTATTACTGACACTGTCCTACACTCCGTTATTACTGACACTGTCCTACACTCTGTTATTACTGGCATTGTCCTACACCGTTGTTACTGACGCTGTCATATACTCTGTTATTACTGACACTATCCTACACTCTCTTATTACTGACACTGTCCAACATTCTGTTAGTACTGACACTGTCCTACACTGTATTATTACTGACACTGTCCTACACTGTATTGTTACTGACACTGTCCAACACTCTGTTATTACTGACACTGTCCTACACTCTCTTATTACTGACACTGTCCTACACTCTGTTATTACTGGCATTGTCCTACACTGTTGTTACTGACACTGTCATACACTCTGTTATTACTGACACTGTCCTACACTCCGTTATTACTGACACTGTCCTACACTCTTATTACTGGCATTGTCCTCACTGTTGTTACTGACACTGTCATATACTCTGTTATACTGACACTATCCTACACTCTCCTATTACTGACACTGTCCAACCATTCTGTTGTAGACACTGTCCGACACTGTATTATTACTGACACTGTCCTACACTGTATTGTTACTGACACTGTCCTACACTCTGTTATCACTGACAATGTCCTACACTCTGTTATTACTGACACTGTCCTACACTCTGTTATTACTGACACTGTCCAACACTCAGTAATTACTGACACTGTCCTACACTCTGTTATTTCTGACTCTGTCCTACACTCTGTTATTACTGACACTGTCCAACACTCAGTAATTACTGACACTGTCCTACACTCTGTTATTACTGACACTGTCCTACACTCTGTTATTTCTGACTCTGTCCTACAGTCTGTTGTTACTGACACTGTCCAACACTCAGTAATTACTGACACTGTCCTACACTCTGTTATTATTGACACTGTCCTACACTCTGTTATTACTGACACTGTCCTACACTCTGTTATTACTGACACTGTCCTACACTGTTATTACTGACACTGTCCTACACTCTGTTATTACTGACACTGTCCTACACTCTGTTATTACTGACACTGTCCTACACTCTGTTATTACTGACACTGTCCTACACTCTGTTATTACTGACACTGTCCTACACTCTGTTATTACTGACACTGTCCTACACTCTGTTATTATTGACACTGTCCTACACTTGTTATTACTGACACTGTCCTACACTCTGTTATTACTGACACTGTCTACACTCTGTAATTTACTGACACTGTCCTACACTCTGTTATTATTGACACTGTCCTACACTCTGTTATTACTGACACTGTCCTACACTCTGTTATTATTGACACTGTCCTACACTCTGTTATTACTGACACTGTCCTACACTCTGTTATTACTGACACTGTCCTACACTCTGTTATTATTGACACTGTCCTACACTCTGTTATTACTGACACTGTCCTACACTCTGTTATTACTGACACTGCCCTACACTGACAATGTCTAGCCAACTGGTTGGAAGTCTAGCCTACTTGTCGGAAGCCTAGCCCTTCTGGTCGGAAGCCTAGCCTACTGGTAGGAAGCCTAGCCTACTGGTCGGAAGCCTAGCCTACTGGTCGGAAGCCTAGCCTACTGGTCGGAAGCCTAGCCTACTGGTTGGAAGTCTAGCCTACTTGTCGGAAGCCTAGCCCTTCTGGTCGGAAGCCTAGCCTACTGGTCGGAAGCCTAGCCTACTGTTCGGAAGCCTAGCCTACTGGTCGGAAGCCTAGCCTACTGGTTGGAAGTCTAGCTTACTTGTCGGAAGCCTAGCCCTTCTGGTCGGAAGCCTAGCCTACTGGTCTGAAGTCTAGCCTACTAGTCGGAAGTCTAGCCTTCTGGTCGGAAGTCTAGCGTACTGGTCGTAAATCTAGCCTACTGGTCAGAAGCCTAGCCTTATGGTCGGAAGTCTAGCCTATTGGTCGGAAGTATAGCTTACTGGTCGGAAGCCTAGCCTACTGGTCGGAAGCCTAGCCTACTGGTCGGAAGTCTTGCCTACTTGTAGGAAGCGTAGCCTACTGGTCGGAAGTCTAGCATACTGGTCGGATGTCTAGCCTACTGGTCAGAAGCGTAGTTAGTTGTCGGAAGCCTAGCCTACAGGTCGGAAGTCTAGCCTACTGGTCGGAAATCTAGCCTACTGGTCAGAAGCTTAGCCTTCTGGTCGGAAGTCTAGCCTATTGGTCGGAAGTATAGCCTATTGGTCGGAAGCCTAGCCTACTGGTCGGAAGTCTAGCCTACTGGTAGGAAGTGTAGCCTACTGGTCGGAAGTCTAGCCTACTGGCCGGAAGCCTAGGCTACTGGTCGGAAGTCTGGCCTACTGGCCAAAAACCTAGTGTACTGGTCGGAGGTCTAGCCTACTGGTCAGAATTCTAGCCTACTGCTCTTAAGTCCAGCCTACTGGTCGGAAGCCTAGCCTACTGGTCGGATGCCTAGCCTACTGGTCGGAAGTCTAGTTTACTGGTCGGAAGTCTAGCCTTCTGGTCGGAAGCCTTGCCTACTGGTCGGAAGTCTAGCCTACTGGTCAGAAGCCTAGCCTACAGATCGGAAGCCTAGCCTACTGTTCGGAAGTCTGGCCTACTGGTCGGAAGCCTAGCCTACTGGTCAGAAGCCTAGCCTACTGGTCGGAAGCCTAGCCCACTGGTCGGAAGCCTAGCCTACTGGTCGGATGCCTAGCCTACTGGTCGGAAGTCTAGCTTACTGGTCGGATGTCTAGCCTTCTGGTCGGAAGCCTAGCCTACTGGTCGGAAGTCTAGCCTACTAGTCAGAAGCCTAGCCTACTGATCGGATGTCTAGCCTACTGGTCGAAAGCCTTGCCTACTGGTCAGAAGCCTAGCCTACTGGTCGAAAGCCTTACCTACTGGTCGGAAGCCTAGCCTACTGGTCGGAAGTCTAGCCTTCTGGTCGGTAGCCTAGCCTACTGCTGAGAAGCCTAGCCTACTGGTCGGTAGCCTAGCCTACTGGTCGGAAGCCTAGCCTACTAGTCGGATGCCTAGCCTACTGGTCGGAAGTCTAGCCTACTGGTCGGAAGCCTAGCATACTGGTCGGAAGCCTAGCCTATTGGTCGGGAGTCTAGCCTACTGGTCGGAAGCCTTTCCTACTGGTCAGAAGACTAGTTAGTTGTCGGAAGTCTAGCCTACTGGTCGGAAGCCTAGCCTACTGGTCGGAAGTCTAGCCTACTGGTCGGAAGCCTAGCCTACTGGTCGGAAGTCTAGCCTACTGGTCGGAATCCTAGCCTGCTGGTCGGAAGTCTAGCCTACTGGTCGGAAACCTAGCCTACTGGTCGGAGTCCTACCCTACCGGTCGGAAGCCTGCCCTACTGGACGGAAGCCTAGTTAGTTGTCGGAAGTCTAGCCTACTGGTCGGAAGTCTAGCCTACTGGTCGGATGTCTAGCCTATTGGTCTGAAGCGTAGTTAGTTGTCGGAAGTCTAGCCTACTGGTCGGAAATCTAGCCTACTGGTCAGACGCTTAGCCTTCTGGTCGGAAGTCTAGCCTATTGGTCGGAAGTCTAGCCTACTGGTCGGAAGCCTAGCCTACTGGTCGGAAGCCTAGCCTACTGGTCGGAATCCTAGATTACCGGTCGGAAGCCTACCCTACTGGACGGAAGTCTAGCCTATCGGTAGGAAGCCTTGCCTATTGGACGTAAGGAGGTAGAGAGAGTACTGGCAAGCAGGAGGAAGTCAATTAAGCAGATATTACGTTGAGTGTGACAGGAATGCAGTGAAGCAGACAGTCAGTATGGCAGGCCGGCAGACTGGTAGGCAGCAGGAGAGCAAACAGGATGTCAGTCTTAAAGAGAGTTAAACAGGTATGTTGTAATCCATGCAGCTAAGCAGAAAGACACGCAGACAAACAGGTGAGAAAGCAGACAATCAGGAATGTAACAAGTAGGAATACAGGCAGACAAGAAAACAGAAAGCAATTGGAAAGTAAGCAGACAGACAGAAAAGTGGGCAGGAAAAATGGCGAGAGAATTATAATAATCTAATTTCTACAAGTACAAGTACAAGGTATACAGACCATAGCTGACATCAATGACATACTACTATATAGAAAGTCACTTGTTATGTTGAGCATTTCCCGCAAATTAGGTCAGCTTTTTCCCAGGATGCGACCCACACCAGTCCACTAACACCCAGGTATACATTTTATTTATGGGGAACATAGATAACCGGTATTAGGAAACACGCATAATGTTTCTACCCTCACCGGGAATCGAACCCGGACCTTCGTCGTGTGAAGCGAGAGCTTTAGCCACCAGGCCACGGGGAAGGAAGGAAAACGAAATACCTATTCTGCAAATTATATATCTGACTTAAGTATAATTTCTACAGATCTCGAAATGCAAAGACAATATATCCTCAGACGCGGCACCTGTGACTGATTCCCAAATGCAGTAGTACATAAGCCATGATAGCAACAAAACTACACCGATAAATCTTGCTCACTACAGAAGCTCATCCTCTACCTTGAGGATGAGCTTTTGTGATCTATCAGACCAATGAGATGGTACATCCTGCCTGGGGAATCATCCATCTATTCTGGCAGTCACAGAAAAAATGACTACTAAAGATTTTTCTAGGGAATTTTCTGGTCTCTTGTGAATGTTCAACAGAAAAAAACTGTTGAGCTAACAATGCAAATATAAGATTACCTGACTTATCTTATTAGCAGCCATATTCCAGTTAAATCAGGTACGAGACCTGTTTATATACCTGTATATAAATCGCCACAATCTCAGTGTGTAGTTGCAGAAAAACTAAGAAATCAGATATTTAGTGATGGTGCCACTACACAGTAAATGATCGTGGAATGCGCCACTAATCTTAACGATCAAGAATGATGGTAAATGCTATCAGAATCCCAGACCTCCCTAACACAGGATATAATAAGGTCTTCTCCACATCAGACTTGGGTCAGTTGTCTTAGCAGGTCAACTTCATGATGAGAGCTCAGAGTCAACAGTTTTCTCAACCCCTGATTACTAAGACAAATGTGCAACACCTGTGTATCAAGATACCAAGGTGTTGCACACATGTCTTATACATCAACTAGAACGTATTATATACCTTTGATTTTAAGATATTTCTCAGCTCCTACAGAACAACTCCCATTCCTCAAAATGCTTTAAGGTTGAAGAGATTATTTCCCTCTAATATTGACTAGGCTCATGAAAAATACATTCATATTTCTTATAGAAAATTCCCTCATAGTGTTTCTCGATGATATATTCACGACAAAAAGCATTCAATAACACATTGAAGGTTTACATTAGGTACTGGAGTTACCTGGAGAGAGTTCCGGGGGTCAACGCCCCCGCGGCCCGGTCTGTGACCAGGCCTCCTGGTGGATCAGAGCCTGATAATCTAAAGATAATCAAAATGCTTGTTTCTGAAGTCAGGAATCTAATTGCTTTGTGGCAGTCACTTAAATCTACGTTTGGACAGTTTAAGGGTTAAAAAAAAAATTTCTTTTCGTTCGGACCTTTTGTTACTAGAGTACTAACTAAGGCTAAAAAAAAAAGTGTACAGTAATATTCAACCCGCACATAGGAGAGAGGAGCTTACGACGACCTTGTGGTCCAACTTGGACCATTTACAAAGTCACACTAACAGAAGGAGAGAAGGAGGCAGTTTATAGGACGAACATTAAAAAAGTTGGAAGGAATAAGGCGCTTACCTGCGGCCAGCAGTAACAGCCTGGTTGATCAGACCCTGATCCACCATAAGGCCTGGTCTCAGACCGAGCCGCAGGGGCGTTGACCCCCGATACCCTCTCCAGGTAAACTCCAGGTACAATACCGTAACTGGAACAATAACCCACACATAGGAGAGAAACATTAACTCTTGTGTGATGATTGGCATTGAAAACCGACAAGTTGAAGAATTGAGACACTTATGCAACATATGGGAATCTTAAATGAAGACACGTTTCGTCACACAGTGGCTTCATCAGTCTTATACAAAGCAGGAAGTTGTGAGGAGAGGAGGAGTTTGAGATAATCAGTCCCTCAGCCTGGAGTCGATGTGTTCAGTCCAACAATCTTGTAGAATGTACAGCACAGGGCCGTAGATATGGCTTATATACTGTAGTCAGGTGAGGTGAAGCAGGCGGAGGCGGGGTCATAGTGGTACCATCCACTAGTCGAAGTAGGTCTTCGTCCAAAGATTGGACAAGGTTGAAGAATTCTTTTTATCAAGATCTCATGATGCTGTAGTGTCTGACAGATGTGATGAATGGTTTTGAAAACCGACAAGTTGAAGAATTGAGACCATTCATGAGTGAAATACTCATTCTGAGTACTCCCCTGGCAACCAATGTCGTTGTTGATGACTTGTCATGGTACGTACGTGTTATCATTGATGCTCTCCCTCAGTCGTGTAAAATAATCTCTTGTGACCGCTAATTTCTGAGGGAAAATTTGATGAACTTAAGATCTTGTTGTTGATGTTGTGTTCTGCTTTCTATATATATAAACACTTGCTGCAAATATAATATCTTATTGATATCTTTCTTTAATATAATGAGATATCCCTTGAAATTAAAGATATTTTTAAGTACAAGTTAAGTTCAAGATTGCTGTTACTGTAGGTATAAAGCAGTTCATTATGTTTCTGTTCTCCTCTGGGTTATTCAAGATCTTGGTTAGAATATTTGTGCCGTGTTCTTTCCATTATGGTGATGCTGGGATGCTGGGATGCTGCGATGCTGGGATGCTGGGATGCTGGGATGCTGGGATGCTGGGATGCTGGGATGCTGGGATGCTGGGAAGCTGGGATGCTGGTGGTGCATGAAATCTTGTGGTCTTAGGGACCGGCAGTGCTAAGGACCTTGTGGTGTTAGTGACACGCTGGTGCTGGGGTCTTTTGGTGCTGGTGGTGTTATATGTTAATAATCTTTAGGAGTTTTAATGTCTGGCCATTTCTGGAACATGAAGGCGTAGAATTCGTGTACATAACAGGTTCCATCTTCAGTATGTCTTCAGATTAACTTCAGTGTGCGTTGAATATGTAGAGACTACTAGAGTGCTAATCCTTCTTTTGAATCGATAATATTGGTAGAAGTACCGAGAAATATTAGGTAAAAGACACATACGTAACTAATGTGACATTTTAGAGAGACAACGTTTCGCTCATAAGGAGCTCTTGGAGAGCGAAACGTTGCCACTATAAAATGCCACATTAGCTGCATCTATCCTTTTGCCAAACAATCTTTTCAATATAACAGCCTCAAGACTTCGCTTTCTATAGAATCAATTTTAATCAAGCTAGAACTTCCCGTAGTGGCAAGCATAAGTAATGAATTCCGAAATTTAGTGAAGCTCTTTACGAGAAAAGATTGTCAAGTCGATAGCAGATAGCTGTTAGTAATGATTTCTTCAGTTAATACCCTTACTGACAGTGATGTCTAGATGATTATTTTCTCTGAACATGATTAGAACTTTCAAATCTCCTGGGACTTCCTGCTCATGACAGCAGATCCCTGGCTAGCCTTCTGAATACAAGGGCCGCGGCAGCTCCTTATACTTCTGTTACCATAAGACCCAAACGATTTGCAGTAGGAATTCCTTCCTCCACACAAGCTGGTACCTGTTACACGGAAGTCCCTTCACATTACTAGTGTTGCTTCTGCTGGTGTTGTTGTGATAAGTATACTGTTACTGGTTGTACTTCTGTAGATACCGTTGTTGGTGCTATATGTGGTGCCGCTGGTACTAGTTCTGCTAATTCTGCTACTGTTTAGTGCTGCAACTAATTCTGACTAATAAACGTACAGATATGAACGTTGCTAGGTGTTTCTTAACTACTTTCTTGCCAAATACATCGCCTCCGGATTTTGCATTTTGTTCATGTGTGTGTCTTGTGAATAGTCCAAGTCGGACCGAAACGTCGTCATAAGCTTTTCTCTCTCTCTCCTATGTTATTTGTGTATCGTTTCAGTCACGGTATTTAACCTCTATGTTCCTTACTGTCATTACATGTACGTACCCTAACTTGTCTTTCCTAACACTAGGGAGATGTACAGCAGCTGTACAACACCAGAGAGATGTACAGCAGCTGTACAACACCAGAGAAATGTTCAGCAGCTGTACAACACCAGAGAGATGTACAGCAGCGGTACAACACCAGAGAGATGCACAGCAGCTGTACAACACCAGAGAGATGCACAGCAGCTGTACAACACCAGAGAGATGCACAGCAGCTGTACAACACCAGAGAGATGCACAGCAGCTGTACAACACCAGAGAGATGTACTGCAGCTGTACAACACCAGAGAAATGTTCAGCAGCTGTACAACACCAGAGAGATGTACAGCAGCTGTACAACACCAGAGAAATGTTCAGCAGCTGTACAACACCAGAGAGATGTACAGCAGCTGTACAACACCAGAGAAATGTTCAGCAGCTGTACAACACCAGAGAGATGTACAGCAGCGGTACAACACCAGAGAGATGCACAGCAGCTGTACAACACCAGAGAAATGTACAGCAGCTGTACAACACCAGAGAGATGCACAGCAGCTGTACAACTCCAGAGAGATGTACAGAAGCTGTACAACACCAGAGAGATGTACAGAAGCTGTACAACACCAGAGAGATGCACAGCAGTTGTACAACACCAGAGAGATGTACAGAAGCTGTACAACACCAGAGAGATGCACAGCAGTTGTACAACACCAGAGAGATGTACAGAAGCTGTACAACACCAGAGAGATGCACAGCAGCTGTACAACACCAGAGAGATGTATAGCAGCTGTACAACACCAGAGAGATGCACAGCAGCTGTACAACACCAAAGAGATGCACAACACCTGTACAACACCAGAGAGATGCACAACACCTGTACAACACCAGAGACCACGTTCCTTCACTTGGGCACGGGCTCTTGATCCAAGAAATTTGACGTATCCTCCTTTCCTTTGATATTTCAGCCAACCATTCCCTAGGCATCGCATGACCCTTAAAGGTTAAGTAAAATATCCATGAAGACCCAGGAGCTAGTGCTGAACCCAGTATATCCATGAAGACCCAGGAGCTAGTGCTGAACCCAGTATATCCATGAAGACCCAGGAGCTAGTGCTGAACCCAGTAAAGCGCGTTAAGAATATAAGAAAAATCAAGCTGCAAAGCTTTAGCAAGCTTAGGTTAAGCTTGTTAGGAAACAGGACAAGTGTTTCCTGACGCAGATCTTAGTCAAGTGACCACCCGCAGCTGGAGCTTTTGGTCATCTGACCGAGGCCTTCCACCGGCTTACCCGTCCACCTCTTTATAAAATATGTTTATAATTATTATCATTAACAAACACTTACTAACTTCATTACTTAGACTGACTTTCTAGAAACTAATTAATTGATCTTAATAAAACTCGTAAAGTTTATTCTCTTAGTAAAATAATAATTTATTCTCTTAATAAAATAATAATTTACTCGCTTAATAAAATAATAATTTATTCTCTTAGTAAAATAATTTATTCTCTTAATATAATAATTTTATTCTCTTAATAAAATAATAATTTATTCTCTTAATAAAATAATAATTTACTCGCTTAATATAATAATAATTTATTCTATTAGTAAAATAATAATTTATTCTCTTAATAAAATAATAATTTATTCTCTTAATAAAATAATAATTTATTTTCCTAATAAAATAATAATTTATTTTCTTAATAAAATAATAATTTATTCTCCTAATAAAATAATAATTTATTCTCTTAATAAAATAATAATTTATTCTCTTAATAAAATAATAATTTATTCTCTTAATAAAATAATAATTTATTCTCTTAATAAAATAATAATTTATTCTCTTAATAAAATAATAATTTATTCTCTTAATAAAATAATAATTTACTCGCTTAATAAAATAATAATTTATTCTATTAGTAAAATAATAATTTATTCTCTTAATAAAATAATTTATTCTCTTAATAAAATAATTTATTCTCTTAATAAAATAATTTATTCTCTTAATAAAATAATTTATTCTCTTAATATAATAATTTATTCTCTTAATACAATAATTTATTCTCTTAATATAATAATTTATTCTCTTAATAAAATAATTTATTCACTCGAACATTCCACTCAAAAAAATACATTAAACTTTTGTTTAATATTTTAGATATTTTAATTCACATTTATAACAACTAAGAAATAAGAGGCACAATAACCCGACCGAAACAGAAAAAGTTAATGGTCCAAGTCTGTCCGAAACGTCGTCATGTCTTTATTCTATGTGCGAGTTATTTATGTATAGAGAATATGATAGAAAGTATGTAATTTGTAGGCCTAAAGCAGCTTAAAAGTCCGTTTAGTTTTTCAGCTGCACGGCCTAATAGTCCTATAGAATACTAAATATGATAAACAGTTTTATTACGAATATATATTTTATATAATGGTGGTTACATTGCCCACTAAATTTTTACCTTTTTTCTAAATGAGATACGCCATTGGCGAAAGTTGAAGTCGATATGACGCAGCATTCTCAAGTTGTATCACCAAAACTAATAATAATTTTTTTTATTATAATTATTAAACTAGAAGTGTACAGAACAAAACACTATAATTTTGAGTCTGTTTTATTAAAACTGGAAAACTGGGAATCAGTAACGCAAACTTTATGCAAAATATTCCAGCAATAAAAGTTTGAAGTCGATCAGAAGATTCATTTTCCAGTTTTTTTTATGACTACGTTAGTAAACTAATAAATTTTTGCTTATAAATTGTAAACCTATGAAATGTTTTCGGTGAGATGCGTCAGACTAACATGGGCCAGTAGGCATGCTGCAGTGCTCCTTCTTTATTTCTTTTATTAACACATCGACAGTCTCCCACCAAGGTAGGGTGGCCCGAAAAAGAAAAGCTTTAACCATCATTCACTCCATCACTGTCTTGCCAGAAGGGTGCTTTACACTACAGTTTTTAAACTGCAACATTAACACCCCTCCTTCAGAGTGCAGGCACTGTACTTCCCATCTCCAGGACTCAAGTCCGGCCTGCCGGTTTCCCTGAATCTCTTCAGAAATGTTACCTTGCTTACACTCCAACAGCACATCAAGTCCTAAAAACCTATTACCTCAATTCGCTCCTATCTAACTCGCTCACGCAACCTTGCTGGAAGTCGAAGCCCCTCACACACAAAACCTCCTTTACCCCTTCCCTCCAACCTTTCCTAGACCGACCCCTACCCCGTCTTCCTCACTACAAATTTATACACTCTGAGTCATTTCGGTCCATTCTCTCTACATGTCCGAACCACCTCAACAACCCAGCATCTCTTAATTTCAAACTACGGATTCCCTGCATTATATTCACATTGCATTGCCCTTCCTTCTTTCTTTCTTATAAAGGTTTCACCTGTTAAGACGAGACATTATGACGTTATCATGGAGAACAAAAATCCAGAGCTTTCTTAAAATTCAATACCAGTGTTGATCACCTGCTCCTATCCTGGAGGGACTGACTACCTCATCTTCCAATGTCTGCTGTAAATAGTCCTCATATTATTCCCATGTATTGTAATGATAAAGCCACTGGTTGGAGATGAATAAACAAGAGACCTGGATGTTGCACATTTGTCTAATTCATCATCGGTAAGTTTGAAGCTGATCTGAAGAGTCATTTTTAAGTTATTTCGTGGTGACCATTGAGGAACCTGGAGGAAGAAATTTCAGATAACTACTGAAGGTATCCCTCTCGGGGGATACATCAAGGAAACCATCAGACGAAATAATTGACGTTGAGCACCACGTTAAATAATTGATGTTGAGCACCACGTTAAATAATTGGCGTAGAGCACCACGTTAAATAATTGACGTTGAGCACCACGTTAAATAATTGGCGTAGAGCACCACGTTAAATAATTGACGTTGAGCACCACGTTAAATAATTGACGTTGAGCACCACGTTAAATAATTGACGTTGAGCACCACGTTAAATAATTGACGTTGAGCACCACGTTAAATAATTGATGTTGAGCACCACGTTAAATAATTGACGTTGAGCACCACGTTAAATAATTGGCGTTGAGCACCACGTTAAATAATTGACGTTGAGCACCACGTTAAATAATTGGCGTAGAGCACCACGTTAAATAATTGACGTTGAGCACCACGTTAAATAATTGACGTTGAGCACCACGTTAAATAATTGAGTTGAGCACCACGTTAAATAATTGGCGTAGAGCACCACGTTAAATAATTGACGTTGAGCACCACGTTAAATAATTGACGTTGAGCACCACGTTAAATAATTGACGTTGAGCACCACGTTAAATAATTGACAGTTGAGCACCACGTTAAATAATTGACGTTGAGCACCACGTTAAATAATTGACGTTGATGCACACGTTAAAAATGACGTTGAGCACCACGTTAAATAATTGACGTTGAGCACCACGTTAAATATTGATGTTGAGCACCACGTTAAATAATTGACGTTAGCACACTAAATAATTGACGTTGAGCACCACGTTAAAAAAATGCATGTTGAACACCTACGTTAAACAATTGACGTTGAGCACCACGTTAAATAATTGACATTGAGCACCACGTTAAATAATTGACATTGAGCACCACGTTAAATAATTGACGTTGTGCACAACGTTGAACACCACGTTAAATATTGACGTTGAGCACCACGTTAAATATTTGACGTTGAGCATCACGTTAAATAATTGACATAAGAAAATAAGAAAGAAGGAACACTGCAACAGGCCTGCTGACCCATGCGGAGCAGGTCCATGTCCCCCCCCCCCCGGATTAGCTCAATGACCCATCCAGTCTGGCCACCTCCACTCTAAAAGAGCACGGCACCAGACCCAGCAGCACAAGCTAGTCAGGCCAACTCACACCCACCCACACCCACTCATGTATTTATCTAACCTATTTTTAGAACTACAAAATGTTTTAGCCTCAATAACTGTACTCGGGAGTTTGTTCCACTCATCCACAACTCTATTACCAAACCAGTGCTTTCCTATATCCTTCCTGAATCTGAATTTTCCAACTTGAAACCATTGCTGCGAGTCCTGTCTTGGCTGGAAATTTTCAGCACGCTATTTACATCCTCTTTATTTATTCCTGTTTTCCATTTATACACCTCGATCATATCCCCCCTAATTCTACGCTTTTCAAGAGAGTGCATATTCAGGGCCTCAGTCTATCCTCATAGGGAAGATTTCTGATACATGGGATCAACTTTGCCATCCTCCTCTGTACGTTTTCCAGAGCATTTATATCCATTCTGTAATACGGTGACCAGAACTGAGCAGCATAGTCTAAATGAGGCCTAACCAAGGATGTATAGAGTTGAAGAACAACCTGAGGACTTCTATTATTTATACTTCTAGATATGAAGCCAAGAATTCTGTTAGCTTTATTGTGAACACTAATGCACTGTTGTCTTGGTTTTAGATTACTGCTCACCAGAACTCTTAAATACTTTTCGCAATCAATAGTATTAAGGTCTACATTATTTAGCTTATATGTGGCATGGCTACTTTCCTTTCCAACATTTAGAATTTTGCATTTGTCTATAATAAACTGCATCTGCCACTTCTCCGACCATTGCATCAGTCTATTCAAATCATCCTGGAGTGCTTTAGTGTCCTCATTAGAATGAATTGGACGGCCTATTTTGGTGTCATCAGCAAATTTGCTTATATCGCTATTTATTCCCTCAACTATGTCGTTTATGTAAATTGTGAACAACAACGGGCCCAACACTGACCCTTGAGGAACACCGCTTGTGACGTGCCCCATTCTGATTTCTCTCCATTTATTCAAACTCTCTGCTGCCTATTTGTCAGCCATGCCTCTATCCAGGAAAAAATTTCTCCTCCTATTCCATGTGCCTTAAGTTTCCTCAATAGCCTCTGATGTGGAACTCTATCTAAAGGCTTACCGAAGTCCATATACGCAATATCATATTCATTACCATGATCTACCTCCTCAAACACCTTAGTGAAAAATGTTAGTAAATTCGTAAGACAGGAACGCCCCATTGTAAAACCGTGTTGAGATTCATTAATCAATCTGTGCCTGTCAAGATGGATATGAATTGCTTCGGCAATTATTGATTCCATAAATTTTCCCACTATGGACGAAAGGCTTATTGGTCACCTGCCTTGTAAAAAGGTATTACATTTGCCATTTTCCACTTATCAGGCACTGTGCTAGTTTGTAGTGATATGTTAAAAAGATTAGGCAAAGGTATGCTAAATTCCTGTTTACATTCCTTTAACACCCTTGTAAATAGTTCATCAGGGCCTGGGGTTTCTCTATTTGTTTGAGGACCATGTCACTAGTTACCGCAATCGTGCACAGTTTATTATAGACCTGTTCTACATAATCTATTATTTCAGGACTATCGCTAGTATTTTCCTGGGTGAAAACTGAGAGGAAGTAGGTATTGAGAATTTCGCACACATCCTTATCACTGTCAGTGGTCTGACCAGAGTTACTCTTAAGTGGGCCAATCTTGTCCCTAATCTTACTTCTGTATACCTGAAAGAACCCTTTTGGGTTAGTCTTTGAATCCCTTGCGGCCTTAGCCTCATAATCCCTTTTTGCTTTTCTTATTCCTTTCTATATTTCTCTCTTTAATTGAATATACTGATTTCTTAACTGTACATCCCCTCTTTTGATTCGCCTTTATATGCCTCCCTTTTGACCAATGAGATGTTTTAATCTATTGTCCATTTGGGATCATTTTTGTTAGATCTAATTTCCCTACTTGGAACAAAAGTTGTCTGGGCAGCTAGAACTATGCTCTGAAAATTGTCATGTTGGCAACCAAGATCACCTACCTGACCCATAGTCAGGATATCCCAATTTAGCCCACCCAGGTAATTTTTCAGTCCCATGAAGTCGGCCAAGCGAAAATCTGGGACAGAGATTTGATTGCAGTTATCTGGGTAATTCCATGATATATTGAAACTAAGTGATTTGTGATCACTTTCCCCAAGCTCATCATTAACCTCAAGATTATTAATTAGTGAATCTTTGTTGGCAAGAACCAAGTCAAGCAGATTGTTTCCTCTAGTTGGTTCTGTCACAACCTGTTCTAAAAAGCAATCTTGAACCGTATCAAGAAAGTCATTAGACTCAAGATTTCCTGTCATATTGTTCCATTCAATTTGTCTAAAGTTAAAACCTCCCATTATCACAACATTTTCATATCTAGATGCCTTATGAATTTCGTCCCATAACAGCTTACTGCACTCCCTATCAAGGTTTGGGGGCCTATAAATCACACCCAAAATTAATTTGTCACTTCACTCGAGAAACTGTAGCCAAACAGATTCTGTGTTCTGTGTTTCTAATCTTATATCATGTCTAAGACAACAATTTAAATTTTCTCTGATGTACATCGCCGCACCACCACCCTTCCTGTTGATCCTGTCAATGTGGAACAGTTTATTACTCTGTATGTTGCCTTCAGAAGGCATTTCTCTATCTTTCAGGTTGAACCAGGTCCTTGTTATACCAAATAATATGTATATTACCTACACTTGCAAGTAATTTTAGCTCATCTATCTTATTTCTTAGACTCCTACTATTTGTATAGTAAACCTTAAGGGAGCTAGTCACTCGTTGCCCTCTACTATCTCTCTTTGTTTGATGATCAATTGATTTGCCATTACTAGCAACTTTATTTTGAATATTGTCTTTTAAACATATCCCTGAGGTATCCCGGTAATAACTGCTGTTTTTAACCCTAATACTGCAGCCTGACTGTTTCCCACAAACACCCATACCTCTATAATCTATCAGTTTAAATTCCTAGACAAGTCATCAATTACCCTCTCTATCGAATTGGCTAATGCAACCACTCCATCCCCAGAGAGATGAACCCCATCCCTTGCATACATATCACGTTTGCCAAAGAATAGGTCCCAGTTTTCAATGAATGGGATTGCAAGTTTCTTGCAGTACCTGTCTAGCCAGCAATTTATACCAATTGCTCTAGACATCCATTCATTTCCCACTCCCTTTCTAGGCAAGATGCTACATATGACTGAGCTCCCTCCCTTAGACCTATCTACTTCTATGGCTAGCCTGTACTTATCCAGCAGCTCCTCTCTCCTGCCCTTCCCAATGTCATTACCCCTAGCACTAAGACAGATAATGGGTTTGTTCCCATTACCTGCCATAATATTATCCAACCTGCTGACTATGTCACTAACACCAGCTCCAGGAAGGCACACTCTCTGTCTGACCTTTCTGTCTCTGTTACAAAATGCACGTTCCATATATCTTACCTGAAAATCTCCTACTATTAAAATATTCTTACCTTGATTAGCAGGGGAATCAGCGGTATCTTCAACCTCACTAACCACTGAAGTACACTCGTTTTGGAGAACAGAGAATCGATTTCTTACCTTCACATCTTCTCTATTAATTCTCATCTTCCTTCTTCCTGAACTGTGAACCACTTGCCACTTAAAGCGGCTGCCACTTTCACTGCTGGTGACCATTTCCTCCTTACCAGCAAAATCCTTATCACATTCACTCCCAAACTCATGCTTCTGCTACTTTTCTTGTGGGAACTTCTGTCGTTACTCTTGTTGCTTATGTTATTACTGTTTGCTGGTGCTTTTGTTGTTACTGGTGCTTGTTTCTGTTGTTGCTGGTGCTTCTGTTGTTGTTATTGTTGCTGGTGTTACTGTTATTGCTGTTGCATATTTTGCTATTGTTATTGCAGGTGCATCTGTTTTTACTGTTGTTGATGCATCTGCTGTTGTTAATGCTGGTACTGTTGCTGTTGGTGGTGCTGGTGGCAGTGCTGAGTGAAGTTGTTGGCAGTGCTGGGTGGTGGTGGTGCAGCTGGTGCTGTTGTTGTTGGTGGTGCTGGTGGTGGTGGTGAGTGATGGTGCTGGCGGTGTTGGGTGGTGGTACAGCTGGTGTTGTTGCTGTTGGTGGTGCTGGTGGCGGTGGTGAGTAATAGTGTTGGCGGTGCTGGGTGGTGGTACAGATGGTGGTGCTATATGGTGGTGCTGGTGGTTTTAGTGATGTTGAATGGTGGTGCTAGATGGTGGTGGTGGGGTGTTAATGATGTTGAATGGTGGGGCTAGATGGTGGTGCTGGTGGTGGGTGGTGATGGTGGTATTATGGTGTTGAATGGTCGTGTTTAGTAGGGGTACTGGTGGTGCTTGGTGCTGGTGTTAGGTTTGGTGCTGAGTGGAGGTGCTAGGTGAAGGAGCTAGGTAGTGGGGCTGGTTTTAGGTGGTAGTGCTGAGTAGTGGTGGTGGTGCTGAGTAGTGGTGGAGGTGCTGGGTGAGAGTGAGTGGTGGTGGTCGTGCTGAGGGGTGGTGCTGCTGAGTGGTGGTGGTGGTGTTGACAAGTGGTGGTGGTGCTGAGTAGTGGTGGTGGTACTGGGAGCTGGTGGTGGTGTTGACTAGTGGTGGTGATGCTGAGTGGTGGCTGTGCTGAATGGCGGTGGTGGTGATGTTGACTGCTGGAGATGGGTGGTGTTGACTGGTGGTAGTGGTGGTGGTGTTGACTGGTGGTGGTGGTGCTGAGTGCTGGTGTTGACTGGTGGTGGTGTTGACAGGTGGTGCTGAGTGGTGGTGCTGAGTGGTGGTGGTGTTGACTGGTGGAGCTGAGTGGTGGTGGTGTTGACTGGTGGTGATGAGTGGTGGTGGTATTGACTGGTGGTGCTGAGTGGTGGTGGTGTTCACTGGTGGTGCTGAGTTGTGGTGGTGTTGACTGGTGGGGGTGGAGGTGTTGACTGTGGTGCTGAGAGGTGGTTGTGTTGAATGGTGGTGCTGAGTGGTGGTGGTGTTGACAGGTGGTGCTGAGTGGTGGTGGTGTTGACTGGTGGTGGTGGTGGTATTGACTGGTGGTGCTAAGTGGTGGTGGTGTTTACTGGTGGTGGTGTTGACTGGTGATGCTGAGTGGTGGTGGTGTTGACTGGTGGTGGTGTTGACTGGTGTTGATGAGTGGTGGTGGTGTTGACTGGTGGTGCTGAGTGGTGGTGGTGTTGACTGGTGGTACTGAGTGGTGGTGATGTTGACTGGTAGTGGTGGTGGTCGTGTTGACTGGTGGTGCTGAGTGGTGGTGGTGTTGACTACTGGTGGTAGTGTGTTGACTGGTGCTGCTTAGTGGTGGTGGTGTTGACTGGTGGTGCTGAGTGGTGGTAGTGTTGACTAGTGGTGGTGGTGGTGTTGACTGGGGGTGCTGAGTGGTGGTGGTGTTGACTGGCGGTGCTGGCTGGTGCTGGTGTTGACTGGCGGTGCGGAGTGATGCTGGTGTTGACTGGTGGTGCTGAGTGATGGTGGTGTTGACTGGTGGTGCTAAGTGGTGGTGGTGTTGACTGGAGGTGCTGAGAGGTGGTGGTGTTGACTGGTGGTACTGAGCGGTGGTGGTGTTGACTGGTTGAGCTGAGTGGTGGTGGTGTTGACTGGTGGTGCTGAGTGGTGGTGGTGTTGACTGGTTGAGCTGAGTGGTGGTGGTGTTGACTGGTGGTGCAGAGTGGTGGTGGTGTTGACTGGTGGTGGTGGTGTTGGCTGGTGGTGCTGAGTGGTGGTGGTGTTGACTGGTGGTGGTGATGACTGGTGGTGGTGTTGACTGGTGGTGCTGAGTGGTGGTGGTGTTGACCGGTGGTGCTGACTGGTGGTGGTGTTGACTGGTGGTGCTGAGTGGTGGTGGTGTTGACAGGTGGTGCTGAGTGGTGGTGGTGTTGACTGGTGGTGCTGAGTGGTGGTGGTGTTGACTGGTGGTGCTGAGTGGTGGTGGTGTTGACTGGTGGTGCTGAGTGGTGGTGGTGTTGACAGGTGGTGCTGACTGGTGGTGGTGTTGACTGGTGGTGCCGAGTGGTGGTGGTGTTGACTGGTGGTGCTGAGTGGTGGTGGTGTTGACTGGTGGTGCTGAGTGGTGGTGGTGTTGACTGGTGGTGTTGACTGGTGTGGTATTGACTGGTGGTGGTGTTGACTGGTGGTGCTGACTGGTGGTGGTGTTGACTGGTGGTGTTGACTGGTGGTGGTATTGACTGGTGGTGGTGTTGACTGGTGGTGTTGACTGGTGCTGGTGTTGATTGGAGGTGCTGAGTGGTGGTGGTGTCGACTGGTGGTGGTGTTGACTGGTGGTGGTGTCGACTGGTGGTGGTGTTGACTGGTGGTGGTGTTGACTGGTGGTGTTGACTGGTGGTGGTGTTGACTGGTGGTGCTGAGTGGTGGTGGTGTTGACTGGTGGTGCTGAGTGGTGGGGGGTGTTAACTGGTGGTGCTGAGTGGTGGTGTGTTGACAGGTGGTGCTGAGTGGTGGTGGTGTTGACTGGTGGTGTTGACTGGTGGTGCTGAGTGGTGGTGGTGTTGACTGGTGGTGCTGAGTGGTGGTGGTGTTGACAGGTGGTGCCGAGTGGTGGTGGTGTTGACTGGTGGTGCTGAGTGGTGGTGGTGTTGACTGGTGGTGCTGAGTGGTGGTGGTGCTGACTGGTGATGCTGAGTGGTGGTGGTGTTGACAGGTGGTGCCGAGTGGTGGTGGTGTTGACTGGTGGTGCTGAGTGGTGGTGGTGTTGACTGGTGGTGCTGAGTGGTGCTGGTGTTGACTGGTGGTGTTGACTGGTGCTGGTGTTGACTGGAGGTGCTGAGTGGTGGTGGTGTTGACTGGTGGTCTGAGTGGTGGTGGTGTTGACTGTGGTGCTGAGTGGTGGTGGTGCTGACAGGTGGTGCCGAGTGGTGGTGGTGTTGACTGGTGGTGCTGAGTGGTGGTGGTGTTGACTGGTGGTGCTGAGTGGTGGTGGTGTTGACTGGTGGTGTGACTGGTGCTGGTGTTGACTGGAAGTGCTGAGTGGTGGTGGTGTTGACTGGTGGTGCTGTGATGATGGTTGTGTTGACTGGTGGTGCTGAATGGTGGTGGTGTTGACTGGTGGTGGTGTTGACTGGTGGTGGTGTTGACTGGTGGTGCTGAGTGGTGGTGGTGTTGACAGGTGGTGCTGAAGTGGTGGTGGTGTTGACTGGTGGTGCTGAGTGGTGGTGGTGTTGACTATTGGTGTTGACTGGTGGTGTTGACTTGTGGTGGTGTTGACTGGTGGTGTTGACTGGTGGATGTGTTGTCTAGTGGTGGTGTTGACTGGTGGTGGTGTTGACTGGTGGTGGTGTTGACTGGTGGTGGTGCTGACTGGTGGAGGTGTTGACTGGTGGTGGTGTTGACTGGTGGTGGTGTTGACTGGTGGTGGTGTTGACTGGTGGTGGTGTTGACTGGTGGTGGTGTTGACTGGTGGTGGTGTTGACTGGTGGTGGTGTTGACTGGTGGTGGTGTTGACTGGTGGTGGTGTTGACTGGTGGTGGTGTTGACTGGTGCTGGTGTTGACTGGTGGTGGTGTTGACTGGTGGTGGTGTTGACTGGTGGTGGTGTTGACTGGTGCTGGTGTTGACTGGTGGTGGTGTTGACTGGTGGTGTTGACTGGTGGTGGTGTTGACTGGTGGTGGTGTTGACTGGTGGTGGTGTTGACTGGTGGTGTTGACTGGTGGTGGTGTTGACGGGTGGTGTTGACTGGTGGTGGTGTTGACTGGTGGTGGTGTTGACTGGTGGTGGTGTTGACTGGTGGTGGTGTTGACGGGTGGTGGTGTTGACTGGGGGTGGTGTTGACGGGTGGGGGTGTTGATGGTGGTGTTGACTGGGGGTCTAAGTCACTGTTGGAGTGTTTACACAGCTCAGAGACTCGTGAAAAGTAAATTTTTAAATTTTTTAGCGCCCCTTTTTTCCCCTCCCTGCCTGCTGCCGCCTGCCTGCCCCCCGCCTCCCTCCCCTGCCTGCCTGCCTGCCTGCCTGCCTGCCTGCCTGCCTCCCCTGCCTGCCTGCCTCCCTCCCTCCCTCCGCCTGCCTGCCTCCCTGCCTGCTCCCTGCCTGCCTCCTGCCTGCCTCCCTGCCTGCCTGCCTCCTGCCTGCCTGCCTGCCTGCCTCCCTGCCTGCCGCCGGGTTGCCGCCTGCCTGCCTTCCTGCCTGCCGCCTGCCGCCTGCCCCCTGCCCCCCTGCCTCCCTGCCTCCCTGCCTGCCTCGCCTGCCTGCCTCCCCTGCCTCCCGCCCCCCTGCTCCCGCCTGCCTCCCGCCTGCCTCCCCTGCCTCCCCTGCCTCCTGCCTGCCCCCCTGCCCTACTGCCCCCTTCCTCTCCTCCCCCCCTGCCTCCCTGCCCCCTGCCCTCCTGCCCCCCTCCCTCTCCCCCTCCCTACCTCCTGCCTTTTCCGCCCCTCCCTCTGGGCCCCCCTACCTGCCTGCCTCCCCGCCTCCCTCCCCCCTGCCTCCCTGCCTCCCTTTCCCTCCCCCTCCCTGCCTTTTTCCTCCCTCCCTGCCCTCCTCCCCCTACCTGCCGCCTCTCCTGCCTCCTGCCTCTCCTGCCCCCCGCCTCCCTCCCTTTCCCTCCCTCCCTTCCTCTCCTGCCTCCCTGCCTGCCCCCCCCCCTCCTGCCCCCCTGCCCCCCCCTCCTCCCTGCAGCCTGCCCCCTGCCCCCTGCCCCCCCCCCCCCCTGCCCCTCCTGCCTGCCTCTCCTGCCTCCCGCCCCTTTTCCCCCCCGCCTGCCTGCCTCCCTGCCCCCCCTGCCTCTCCTGCCCCTCCCTGCCTGCCAAACCCTGCCCCCTTCCCTCTCCGCATCCCTGCCGTCCTCTCCCTGCCCCCCCTGCCTCTCCTGCCTCCCTGCCTCCCTGCATCTCCTGCCCCCCTCCTCCCCGCCTCCCGCCTCTCCTGCTTCCCTGCCTCTCCTGCCCCCCGCCTGCCCCTCTCCGCCTCCCTGCCTCCCTGCCCCCCTTTTTTTCCTGCCTCTCCTGCCCCCTGCCTTTTCTGCCTCCCTGCCTGCCTGCCCCCCCTGCCTCCCTCATCCCCTGCCTCCCTGCCTCTCCTGCCCCCCGCCTGCCTGCCTCTCGTTCCCCCCTGCCTCTCCTGCCTCCCTGCCTGCCTGCCTCTCCTCCCCCTGCCCTCCTGCCTCCTTGCCTGCCTCCCTCCCTGCCCCCTGCCTCTTTGCCAACCTCCCTGCCTGTATCTCCTGCCTCCTGCCTGCCTGCCTGTCCTGCCTGCCTGCCTCTCCTGCCTCCCTCCCCTCCTGCCCCCCTGCCTCCCTGCCTCTCCTGCCCCCGGGGCCCCTCCTCCTTCCTGCCCCCCCGCCCCGCCTCCCGCCTCCCTGCCCCCCTCCCCTCCCTGCCTGCCTGCCTCCCTGCCTCCCTCCTCCCCTCCCTTCCTCGCCTGCCTACCCTGCCTTTTTTCCCCCTCCTGCCCCCCTGCCTGCCTGCCTCTCCGCCTCCCTCTCTCCTGCCCCCCTGCCTCCCTGATTCCTGCCTCCCTGCCTCTCCTGCTCCCGCCTCTCCTTCCTCCTGCCTCTCCGCCTCCCTCCCCCCCTGCCTCTCCTGCTCCCTGCCTGCCTGCCCCCCCTGCTTGCCTCCCTCTCCTCCCTCACTGCCTCTCCTGCCCCCCCTCCTGCCTCCCTCCCTGCCTGCCTGCATCCCCCTGCCCCCCTGCCTCTCCTGCCTCCCTCCTCCCTGCCTTCTTTCCTCCCTGCCTCTCCTCCCTCCCTGCCTCCTCCCTTCTTTCCCCCTCCCTCCCTGCCTCCTTGCCTGCCTGCCTCTCTGCCCCCTGCCTCCTCCCTCCCTGCCTGCCTGTATTCCTCCCTCCCCTGCTTGCCTGCCTCTCCTCCCTTTGCCTCCTTTTCTGACTCCTGCCTGCCTGCCTCTCTGCCTCCCTGCCTCCCTGGCTCTCCTCCCGCCTCATCTCCTGCCTCCCCCCTCCCTCTCCCTCCCCCCCTGCGTCCCTTGTTCCCAAGTTGTAGGCTCGAGTCCCCTTCGCCAGAGATCAGTGTTTGTAAATTTTTAACTATATATATATATTTTATATATAATATATATATATATATAAATTTTTATTATTATAATTATTATTAATATATATATGTATATATACTTAATTAAAAATTTTAAATATATTAATATAATTATATATAATAATATATAATATATATATATAAATATATAATAATAATATATATTTAATATATAATATTATATATATTATATATATATATATATATATATAGGGTGAGCGGGGCATTGGGTATCTGCGCAAACAAAAATTTTAAATCCATGGAACAAAGAAGGGATTGTACGGAGTATAGTGGTCCAACACTCTACCCACCCTGTCATACCCCTTTTCCCAAAATCCATAAATCCCGCAAAAACCTTTTTAGCCTAATCTAAATATGTTCCCTACATTTTCACTGAAAAACATTTGGCTAAAAACCCCCCCTACTCTTCTAAATCCTCCCGTTCATTGCTATCCTGTCTCCGCTTACCTTAATTTTTTCAATAATAACTTTACCCAAAACTACCAGGTATACTCAATAGATTTATTACGCTGTAATTTTTTTCATTTTTTTGGCGTTGGGGGGGCTTGTAAACCCTTGTTTATTGTTCTGTGAAACTTTTTGCTCCTGGGGGGGCGAAAAATTGTCACAATAAAAATGTAACATTAGTTGCACTTGTGTCCTTTAATCTAACACAATAGAAAAATGGTATTAGTAGTAGTGGTAATAGTAGTAGTAGTAGTAATAGTAGTAACAGCAGTAGCAGTAGTAATAGTAGCAGCAGTAGTAGTAGCAATAGTAGTAAGAGCAGTAGCAGTAGTAATAGTAGCAGTAGTAAAGTAGCAGCAGTAGTAGTAGTAATAGTAGTAACAGCAGTAGTAGTAGCAATAGAAGTAGCAGCAGTAATAGTAGTAATAGTAGTAGCAGCAGTAGCAGTAGCAGCAGCAGTAGTAGTAATAGTCGTGGTAGCAGTGGTGGTAGTGGTAGTAGTAGTGGTTGGGGGGGTAGTAATAGTGGTGGTGTTAGTAGTGGTGGTAGCAGTGGAGGTAGTAGTAGTAATGGTAGTAGTAGTAGTGGCGGTAGTAGTATTGGTGGCAGTAGTGGTGGTAGCAGTGGAAATGATAGTAGTGTAGACAGCCTGTACTGTCTACCGGACAGCCTATGCTGTCTGTTAGATTCATATGCCTCGGCACTACGGTGCTGCCCTCTCTAGGCCTGCCCAGGTCAGTGAGACGCGATGCCCAGTCGGTCTCACTTCACTGCTACAGCTTCAGCCATTATACGCTCTTTGAGTTAATACCCCCATCAAGATTTACACCGATCATATACCTGTATTGTCTTTTTCGCAGATAAGAACCTCTCGGGAAAGCATACTCTGTGGTCCCTCACGTTCCACAACTACAACCCGGAGATGTAAAGATGGTGTAAACAGCGTAGCATCCTCAACGAAGTAATCTGAGGGACTGACCACTTCAAAGTACATGGTCGAGGAGATATACTGATTGCATCAACTTTACACATCCATCTCTTCCGCTGTCTCCTCTGCATTCAAATGAAGAGGTCTACTGTGTAGGCGGAACATTTCGGAATAATGATACGTAACTCTTGCAAATGCGTCTTAATAAACCATACCCCCGGCCGGGATTGAACCCGCGGTCATAGAGTCTCAAAACTCCAGACCGTCGCGTTAGCCACTGGACCAGCTAGCCACAATAAGATTCGTCCAACTAGGTATATTTCTACACCATAGGAAGGTTAGCACAGGCACCACTGTGACCACAAATGCAAGTTTTTACAGACGAATCTCCAGCTAGCGTGGCTGTGACGAACTCTAGCTCAAGTCCCTTCACTGCCGTCAACATGACTCAAGAAATCGTAATGACACGATTGCAAACAAACAATACCCCCGGCCGGGGGTATTGTTTGTTTGCAATCGTGTCATTACGATTTCTTGAGACATGCGTCTTAATCACTTGAGTGGTACATTAATTATGGCACAAGTGTCTCATACAATAACTTCGGATACACATTAATAACTGACATGAAGATTTTACTGCCCCCTGTTGGGGGCAGTAAAATCTTCATGTCAGTACATTTATGCCTTGGGTAAATAGATTTTTATCTCTAAATACACCTTTAATACAATAAGAAACACTACAGTTGTATATTAGACTAATGTCTACACGATGTCTAAAACTAATAGCTACAAGTTATTTTAGTTATTAGTTTTAGAGACATCGTGTAGACATTAGTCTAATATACAACTGAAGTGTTTCTTATTGTATTAATGGTGTATTTAGAGATAAAAATCTATTTACCGAAGGCATAAATGATTTTACCGCCCCCAAGAGGCGGTGATTTCCAGCCTCTGATACCATCGTCAGAACAGAAAATATTTGCTCGAGAGACCTATAAAGAATAATTGCAATCAGTGCCACTCAGAAAATTAAAATGATTATATATATCAACAGTCTTCTTTAAAGGGGTAAATTAAAGTGGCAGTTTGATTTTTCTCTTTTTTTTTTCTTCTTACGAAATGATTCGTTGATAACTTGAGACCGTCTTCAGTATTTAAAGCTGATGCATCTTACTGAGAGATTGCTGCTATTAAGTTTGTTTTATGTAGGTGTAAATCGGACGATTTTACGAAATAGTTGAAATCTACTGCAATCTGTGCTATATCTGGAGAATGCCTCTTCAGAACGGCCTCAAACTTTTAGCTATTTTACCAATTTTTAATTTTGAAATGGTATAACACTATTGTTGTCATTTAATAAGTGTACTTTGTCATCTGAGAGGCATAAATTTTAAATGTCTGATTTTTTTGTCAAAATAGACAAAATTTTTTCGGGGTTTAGGGGGTTTTTTTTTTAGTTTTTTAAAATTAATAACAAAACAAATAAATTATTATTGCTAAACCTCGTAAAACAAAAAAATTCAGAGGGTCGGCTTAAACTTACGTTCGAAGTTTTTTTCTCATATACCTCGCTTTTTTCTCATCTGTGCTGGTAATTCTGACGCACCAGGGAGTTGCAGCACAACTTAAACCCCCCCGGAAAACAATCTTGATAAAAATTTATTTAGAGAAACCAACTACGGGGGGGGTTAGAAACCCGCGGATTCACCCGCCCGGGAAAGTTTTTGCAACGAGTCATTACGAAGCGTGATCAAGTAGTTTGATATTTTAGAGCTAGACCGGGGACTAAGTACATTTCAGTGAAAAGGTTACGGGGGTCAAAGCCCCCCCGGGCAGGTCTGAGACCAGGGGGAAATGAAACATAGGAACGTTACGAAGTATTTCTTAAGTCTCATTGCTGTTTAAAAACGATCGACTGGTTTTATACCGGGGGAAGTAAAAAAATTTTTGAACAAGGCTATAAATACCGCGAGGGGGAAGAATCTAGCGCAACTGCTCGTGAAAAATTTAAGCTGTCAGGGGCCAAGTTCAACCCTTAAAAACGCTAGGGCACACAACTTTGGGTTTTACTCTCATAATTTTTAACTCCCACTTATTGATTGCACCCCGAAACCACACAAACCGGGCCATCCAAACACAAAATCGGCCATACCAAACACAAAACGGGGCCTACCAAACACAAGACGCCAACCAAACACAAAATCGGCAATACCAAACCGCCCCACCATACCAAACACAAGATCGGGCCCTACCAAAAACAAGATCGGGCCTTTCCCAAAACAAATCGACCATACCAAACACAAACCGACCAAACCAAACACAAGAGCCATACCCAAAAACAAACCGACCATCCAAACACAAAACGGCCTACCAAAAACAGATCGGCATACCAAACCAAGACCCACCAACCAAACAAAAACCGACCATACCCCAAAAACAAATCGCCTACCAAACCTCAAAAAACAAAATCGGCCATCCAAAACACAAGGGGCGGCCATACCAAAAACAAGACGCCATTGGGTTAAAAACAAAGACGCCATACCCCAACACAAACCCACCTACCAAAACAAGACGCCCCACCCCAAAAACAAACGACCATACCAAAAACAAACGCCATACAAACACAAACGACCATACCCAAAAACAAGATCGAACCCAAAAAAACACAAAATCCCAAAACCCAAAAACAAAATCCCCAACCCAAAACAAATCGACCATCCCAAAAACACAAGATCGACCATACCAAAACACAAGATCGCCATACCAACACAAGATCGACCATACCAAACACAAGATCGGCCATCCCAAACACAAGATCGACCATCCCAAAACACAAGATCGGCCATACCAAACCAAGACCCGGCCATACCAAACCAAGATCGACCATACCAACACAAGACCGCCATCCCAAAACACAAGATCGACCATACCAAACACAAGATCGACCATACAACACAAGATCGGCCATACCAAACACAAGATCGCCATACCAAACACAAGATCGACCATACCAAACACAAGACGACCATACCAACACAAGACGCCATCCCAAAAACACAAGATCGACCATACCAACACAAGATCGACCATACCAAACACAAGATCGCCATACCAAAACACAAGATCGCCATACCAAACACAAGATCGAGCCATACCAAACACAAGATCGACCATACCAAACACAAGATCGCCATACCAAACACAAGATCGACCATAACCAAACACAAGATCGACCATACCAAACACAAGATCGGCCATACCAAACACAAGATCGACCATACCAAACACAAGATCGACCATACCAAACACAAGATCGCCATACCAACACCAAGATCGACCATACCAAACACAAGATCGACCATACCAAACACAAGATCGCATACCAAACACAAGATCGACCATACCAAACACAAGATCGACATACCAAACACAAGATCGGCCATACCAAACACAAGATCGACCATACCAAACACAAGATCGACCATACCAAACACAAGATCGACCATACCAAACACAAGATCGACCATACCAAACACAAGATCGACCATACCAAACACAAGATCGGCCATCCCAAACACAAGATCGACTCCCAAACAAGATCGACCATACCAAACACAAGATCGACCATACCAAACACAAGATCGACCATACCAAACACAAGATCGCCATACCAAACACAAGATGGGACCATACCAAACACAAGATGGGACCATACCAAACACAAGATCGACCATACCAATCACAAGATCGGCCATACCAATCACAAGATCGACCATACCAAACACAAGATCGACCATACCAATCACAAGATCGGCCATACCAAACACAAGATCCGACCATACCAAACACAAGATCGACCATACCAAACACAAGATCGACCATACCAAACACAAGACGACCATACCAAACACAAGATCGACCATACCAAATCACAAGATCGGCCATACCAATCACAAGATCGACCATACCAAACACAAGATCGGCCATACCAAACACAAGATCGACCATACCAAACACAAGATCGACCATACCAAACACAAGATCGCCATACCATCACAAGATCGACCATACCAATACACGATCACCATACAATCACAGATCGGCCATACCAAGAAGATCGGCCATACCAAACACAAGATCGACCATACCAAACACAAGATCGACCATACCAAACACAAGATCGACCATACCAAACACAAGATCGACAATACCAAACACAAGATCGACAATACCAAACACAAGATCGACCATCCCAAACACAAGATCGACAATACCAAACACAAGATCGGCCATCCCAAACACAAGATCGACCATACCAAACACAAGATCGACCATACCAAAACACAAGCTCGACCATACCAAACACAAGATCGACCATACCAACACAAGATCGACAATACCAAACACAAGATCGGCCATACCAAACACAAGATCGACCATACCAAACACAAGATCGACAATACCAAGCACAAGATCGACCATACCAAACACAAGATCGGCCATACCAAACACAAGATCGACCATACCAAACACAAGATCGGCCATACCAAACACAAGACCGACCATACCAAACACAAGATCGACCATACCAATCACAAGATCGGCCATACCAATCACAAGATCGACCATACCAAACACAAGATCGACCATACCAAACACAAGATCGGCCATACCAAACACAAGACCGACCATACCAAACACAAGATCGACCATAGCAAACACAAGATCGACCATACCAAACACAAGACCGACCATACCAAACACAAGATCGACCATACCAATCACAAGATCGGCCATACCAATCACAAGATCGACCATACCAATCACAAGATCGGCCATACCAATCACAAGATCGACCATACCAAACACAAGATCGACCATACCAAACACAAGATCGACCATACCAATCACAAGATCGACCATACCAATCACACGATCGACCATACCAATCACACGATCGACCATACCAATCACAAGATCGACCATACCAATCACAAGATCGACCATACCAATCACAAGATCGACCATACCAATCACAAGATCGACCATACCAATAACAAGATCGACCATACCAAACACAAGATCGACCATACCAATCACAAGATCGACCATACCAATCACAAGATCGACCATACCAAACACAAGATCGGCCATACCAAACACAAGATCGACCATACCAAACACAAGATCGGCCATACCAAACACAAGATCGGCCATACCAAACACAAGATCGACCATACCAAACACAAGACCGACCATACCAAACACAAGATCGACCATACCAAACACAAGATCGACCATACCAAACACAAGATCGGCCATACCAAACACAAGATCGGCCATACCAAACACAAGATCGACCATACCAAACACAAGACCGACCATACCAAACACAAGATCGGCCATACCAAACACAAGATCGACCATACCAAACACAAGATCGACCATACCAAACACAAGATCGGCCATACCAAACACAAGATCGGCCATACCAAACACAAGATCGACCATACCAAACACAAGATCGACCAAAACCAAACACAAGATCGACCATACCAAACACAAGATCGACAATACCAAACACAAGATCGACAATACCAAACACAAGATCGGCCATACCAAACACAAGATCGGCCATACCAAACACAAGATCGACCATACCAAACACAAGATCGACCATACCAAACACAAGATCGACCATACCAAACACAAGATCGACAATACCAAACACAAGATCGACAATACCAAACACAAGATCGACCATACCAAACACAAGATCGACAATACCAAACACAAGATCGGCCATACCAAACACAAGATCGACCATACCAAACACAAGATCGACCATACCAAACACAAGCTCGACCATACCAAACACAAGATCGACCATACCAAACACAAGATCGACAATACCAAACACAAGATCGGCCATACCAAACACAAGATCGACCATACCAAACACAAGATCGACAATACCAAGCACAAGATCGACCATACCAAACACAAGATCGGCCATACCAAACACAAGATCGACCATAGCAAACACAAGATCGACCATAGCAAACACAAGACCGACCATACCAATCACAAGATCGGCCATACCAATCACAAGATCGACCATACCAAACACAAGATCGACCATACCAATCACAAGATCGGCCATACCAAACACAAGACCGACCATACCAATCACAAGATCGGCCATACCAAACACAAGATCGACCATACCAAACACAAGATCGACCATACCAATCACAAGCTCGGCCATACCAATCACAAGATCGGCCATACCAAACACAAGATCGGCCATACCAAACACAAGATCGGCCATACCAAACACAAGATCGACCATAGCAAACACAAGATCGGCCATACCAAACACAAGACCGACCATACCAAACACAAGATCGGCCATACCAATAACAAGATCGACCATACCAATCACAAGATCGACCATACCAATCACAAGATCGACCATACCAATCACAAGATCGACCATACCAATCACAAGATCGACCATACCAATCACAAGATCGACCATACCAATCACAAGATCGACCATACCAAACACAAGATCGACCATACCAATCACAAGATCGGCCATACCAATAACAAGATCGACCATACCAATCACAAGATCGACCATACCAATCACAAGATCGACCATACCAAACACAAGATCGACCATACCAAACACAAGATCGACCATACCAATCACAAGATCGACCATACCAATCACAAGATCGACCATACCAATCACAAGATCGACCATACCAAACACAAGATCGGCCATACCAATAACAAGATCGACCATACCAATCACAAGATCGACCATACCAATCACAAGATCGACCATACCAAACACAAGATCGACCATACCAATCACAAGATCGACCATACCAAACATAAGATCGACCATACCAAACACAAGATCGGGCATACCAATCACAAGATCGACCATACCAAACACAAGATCGACCATACCAATCACAAGATCGACCATACCAAACACAAGATCGGCCATACCAAACACAAGATCGACCATACCAATAACAAGATCGACCATACCAATCACAAGATCGACCATACCAAACACAAGATCGGCCATACCAAACACAAGATCGACCATACCAATCACAAGATCGACCATACCAAACACAAGATCGGCCATACCAAACACAAGATCGACCATACCAAACACAAGATCGACCATACCAATCACAAGATCGACCATACCAATCACAAGATCGACCATACCAATCACAAGATCGACCATACCAATAACAAGATCGACCATACCAATCACAAGATCGACCATACCAAACACAAGATCGGCCATACCAAACACAAGATCGACCATACCAAACACAAGATCGACCATACCAATCACAAGATCGACCATACCAAACACAAGATCGACCATACCAATAACAAGATCGACCATACCAAACACAAGATCGACCATACCAAACACAAGATCGACCATACCAATAACAAGATCGACCATACCAAACACAAGATCGACCATACCAATAACAAGATCGACCATACCAAACACAAGATCGACCATACCAAGCACAAGACCGACCATACCAAACACAAGATCGACCATACCAAACACAAGATCGGCCATACCAATCACAAGATCGGCCATACCAAACACAAGATCGACCATACCAAACACAAGATCGACCATACCAAACACAAGATCGACCATACCAAGCACAAGACCGACCATACCAAACACAAGATCGACCATACCAAACACAAGATCGGCCATACCAATCACAAGATCGGCCATACCAAACACAAGATCGACCATACCAAACACAAGATCGACCATACCAATCACAAGATCGACCATACCAAACACAAGATCGACCATACCAAACACAAGATCGACCATACCAAACACAAGATCGACCATAAAAAACACAAGATCGACCATACCAAACACAAGATCGAAAATACCAAACACAAGATCGACCATACCAAACACAAGATCGACCATACCAAACACAAGATCGGCCATACCAAACACAAGATCGGCCCTACCAAACACAAGATCGACCATACCAAACACAAGATCGACCATACCAATCACAAGATCGACCATACCAAACACAAAGACCTACCAAACACAAATCGCCCATACCAATCACAAGATCGACCATACCAACACAAGATTCAAACCATACCAATCACAAGATCGACCATACCAATCACAAGATCGGCCATACCAATCACAAGATCGGCCATACCAAACACAAGATCGGCCATACCAATCACAAGATCGGCCATACCAAACACAAGATCGGCCATACCAAACACAAATTCAAACCATACCAAACACAAATGGGCCATACCAAACACAAGATCGACCATACCAAACACAAGATCGACCATACCAATCACAAGATCGACCATCCCAAAACACAAGACGACCATCCCAAAATCACAAGATCGACCATACCAAACACAAGATCGACCATACCAAACACAAGATCGACCATACCAATCACAAGATCGACCATACCAATCACAAGATCGACCATACCAATAACAAGATCGACCATACCAAACACAAGATCGACCATACCAATCACAAGATCGACCATACCAATCACAAGATCGACCATACCAATAACAAGATCGACCATACCAAACACAAGCCGACCATACCAATCAAAAGGGATCACCAAAACCAATCACAAGATCGACCATACCAATAACAAGATCGACCATACCAAACACAAGACCGACCATACCAAACACAAGATCGGCCATACCAAACACAAGATCGACCATACCAAACACAAGATCGACCATACCAAACACAAGATCGACCATCCCAAAACACAAGATCGCCATACCAAACAAAAGATCGACCATACCAAACACAAGATCGACCATACCAAACACAAGATCGACCATACCAATCACAAGATCGACCATACCAATCACAAGATCGGCCATACCAATAACAAGATCGACCATACCAAACACAAGATCGACCATACCAAACACAAGATCGACCATACCAAACACAAGATCGACCATACCAATCACAAGATCGACCATACCAATCACACGATCGACCATACCAATCACAAGATCGACCATACCAATCACAAGATCGACCATACCAATAAACAAGATCGCCCATACCAAAACCCAAATCACAAGATCGACCATACCAATCACACATCGACCATACCAATCACAAGATCGACCATACCAATCACACGATCGACCATACCAATCACAAGATCGACCATACCAAACACAAGATCGACCATACCAATCACAAGATCGACCATACCAATCACAAGATCGACCAAAACCAATCACACATCGACCATACCAATCACAAGATCGACCATACCAAATCACAAGATCGCCCATACCAAACACAAGATCGACCATACCAAACACAAAAACGACCATACCAAACACAAGATCGCCCATACCAATCACAAGTCGACCATCCCAAAATCACAAGATCGACCAACCAAACACAAGATCGACCATACCAAACACAAGATCGACCATACCAAACACAAGATCGACCATACCAATCACAAGAATCGACCATACCAAACACAAGATCGACCATACCAAACACAAGATCGACCATACCAAACACAAGATCGACCAAACCCCAATCACAAGATCGACCATACCAAACACAAGATCGACCATACCAAACACAAGATCGACCATACCAATCACAAGATCGACCATACCAAACACAAGATCGACCATACCAAACACAAGATCGACCATACCAAACACAAGCTCGGCCATACCAACACAAGATCGACCATACCAAACACAAAGATGGGGCCAACCAAACACAAGATCGACCATACCAAACACAAGATCGACCATACCAAACACAAGATCGGCCATACCAATCACAAGATCGGCCATACCAATCACAAGATCGACCATCCCAATCACAAGATCGACCATACCAAACACAAGATCGGCCATACCAAACAAAAAGATCGACCATACCAAACACAAGATGGGCCATACCAATCACAAGATCGACCATACCAAACACAAGATCGACCATACCAAACACAAGATCGACCATACCAAACACAAGATCGACCATACCAATCACAAGATCGACCATACCAATCACAAGATCGGCCATACCAATAACAAGATCGACCATACCAAACACAAGATCGACCATACCATCACACGATCGACCTTTACCAATCACAAGATCGACCATACCAAACACAAGATCGACCATACCAATCACAAGATCGACCAAACCAACACAAGACCGACCATCCCAATAAACAAGATCGACCATACCAATCACAAGATCGACCATAACCAATCACACGATCGACCATACCAATCACAAGATCGACCATACCAATCACAAATCGACCATACCAATCACAAAAATCGACCAAAACCAATCACAGATCGACCATACCAATCACAAATCGACCATACCAATCACAAGATCGACCATAACCCAACACAAGATCGACCAACCAATCACAAGATCGACCAACCAATCACAAGATCGACCAAAACCAATCACAAGATCGACCATACAATCACAAGATCGACCTACCAATCACAAGATCGACCATACCAAACACAAGACCGACCATACCAATCAAAAGATCGACCATACCAATCACAAGATCGACCATACCAATCACAAATCGACCATACCAATCACAAATCGACCAACCAAAAACAAGATCGACCATACCAAACACAAACCGACCATACCAAACACAAGATCGGCCATACCAAACACAAGATCGACCATACCAAACAAAAAGATCGACCATACCAAACACAAGATCGGCCATACCAAACACAAGATCGACCATACCAAACACAAGATCGACCATACCAATCACAAGATCGACCATACCAATCACAAGATCGACCATACCAAACACAAGATCGACCATACCAAACACAAGATCGACTATACCAATCACAAGATCGACCATACCAATCACAAGATCGACCATACCAATCACAAGATCGACCATACCAATCACAAGATCGACCATACCAAACACAAGATCGACCATACCAAACACAAGACCGACCATACCAAACACAAGATCGACCATACCAAACACAAGACCGACCATACCAAACACAAGATCGACCATACCAAACACAAGATCGACCATACCAAACACAAGACCGACCATACCAACACAAGATCGACCATACAAAACACAAGATCGACCATACCAAACACAAGACCGACCATACCAAACACAAGACCGACCATACCAAACACAAGACCGACCATACCAAACACAAGACCGACCATACCAAACACAAGATCGACCATACCAAACACAAGACGACCATACCAAACACAAGACCGACCATACCAAACACAAGATCGACCATACCAAACACAAGACCGACCATACCAAACACAAGATCGACCATACCAATCACAAGATCGACCATACCAAACACAAGACCGACCATACCAAACACAAGATCGACCATACCAAACACAAGATCGACCATACCAAACACAAGATCGACCATACCAAACACAAGATCGACCATACCAAACACAAGATCGACCATACCAAACACAAGTTTACATTCAAGAATGTTCTCCCTTCCCTCACCATCCTCTTCCTCCTATTTCACTTTCATTTTCCTCTTCTATCCCCATCATATCTACCCCCTCCCATCCCTTTCCTCTTTCCTCCCTAAGGTGTCAAGTACCGTTCTTACTTAACTTGCCATCAACACACGAAATCCGTTCCACTGATTTCCCAACCTATCCCTATCCTCCCAAGTTCCAACCTTCCTCCTCTTCCTTCAAACCCCTTCCCCCATCGACCCACACCTCCAACTCCTCCCTCTGCCTCCACAAACCCCACCAACAAACCACTTTACATAACCCTCTTCCCCATACCCTCCACTTCCAAACCAATCCCCTCCCTCCTACATTCCCTCCCACTATCAAACATTTCCTCCAAACCCTCTTCCATTATACCCGGCAGGCCGGACTTGAGTCCTGGAGATGGGAAGTACAGTGCCTGCACTCTGAAGGAGGGGTGTTAATGTTGCAGTTTAAAAACTGTAGTGTAAAGCACCCTTCTGGCAAGACAGTGATGGAGTGAATGATGGTGAAAGTTTTTCTTTTTTCGGGCCACCCTGCCTTGGTGGGAATCGGCCAGTGTGTTAATAATATAAAAAATGTACGTTTCCACAATTAATTCTCAAGCTTGGGGTTTCTCAGGCTGGCTGCTCTTATATGGAGAATATTGAGTCTCTTGCTTCATGACTCCTGGTGGTCAGCTGGAATTTTCTGAAAGAATGTGTTACGACAACA
>NC_069442.1:36258032-36293032 GCF_026875155.1 Cherax quadricarinatus
ACTAGCTGCAGTGGCCAGAAGAGCTCATGCATGCAGGGCAAAGCTCCTGATCATAGGTGACTTTAACCACAAGGAGATTGATTGGGAGAACTTGGAGCCACATGGGGGCCAAGATACATGGAGGGCTAAGATGATGGAGGTGGTACTGGAAAACTTCATGTACCAACATGTAAGGGGCACTACAAGAGAGAGAGGAGAGGATGAACCAGCAAGACTGGACCTAGTATTCATCTTGAGTAGTGCAGATATTGAGGACATCACATATGAAAGACCCCTTGGGGCCAGCGATCATGTGGTTTTGAGCTTCGAATACACAGTATAGCTACAAGTGGAGGGGGAAGCAGGAATGTCAGGACGAATGAAGCCAAACTACAGGAAAGGGGACTACATGGGAATGAGAAACTTCCTGAACGGGGTTCAATGGGGCAGAGAACTGGCAGGGAAGCCAGTTAATGAGATGATGGAATATGTAGCAACAATGTGCAAGGAGGCTGAGGAGAGATTTGTACTCAAGGGTAACAGGAATAATGAAAAAGTCAGGATGAGCCCATGGTTCACCCAGAGCTGCAGGGAGGCAAAACCCAAGTGTGCTAGGGAATGGAAGAAATATAGAAGGCAAAGGACCCAGGAGAATAAGGAGAGCAGTCGTAGAGCCTGAAATGAATATGCACAGATAAGAAGGGAGCCCAATGACAATAAGAAAACGACATAGCAGCGAAAGCCAAATCTGACCCGAAGCTCTTATACAGCCACATCAGGAGGAAAACAACAGCCAAGGGCCAGGTAATCAGGCTAAGGAAGGAAGGAGGAGAGACAACAAAAAAATGACCGGGAAGTATGTGAGGAACTCGGGCAAGGATTTAAAAAAGATTTTCAGAGAAAAGACAAAAGGGGCTCCAAAAGAGGGAGAGGGGGGGTACACCCCCAAAATGCTGGACACAGTACACACAACTAAAGGAAAAAAGTAAAAGGTTTCTAAAGTGAGCTAGTTTACCTAAAAAGGAAGGGGGCCAGATAACATCCCCAGGGGTCTGGAGGGGGGAAGGCGCATTTACCTCTAAAAACAATTTTTCAATACATCAAACGAAACGGGAAATTTTGCCTACAGGGAAGACAAAAAATGTAGCCCCAATCTTTAAAAAGGAGAAAAGACATGAAAACTAACTACGACCATTTGTCACTGACATGTATATATGCAAAGTCAGGGAGAAGATTATCAAAGAGGGGTGGAACCCCTAAAAAAGAATAAACCCTCATCAAAGCAGCCAAAGGGTTAAAGGACGGGAAAATCCGGGTGTCAAAAACCCCGGGTTTGGGGTTTTCTAGCATGGTGCCAGCATAAGACAAAGAGACAAGGTGGGTGGACTGCATTTTTTGGACGCAAAAAGGCATTTGGAAACAGTTACACACAAAGTTTAAATTCCCAAAAACGGGAAAACCCCAAGCGGGATAACAAAAAAGGGCACACAAGGGAACAGGGAAAATACTTTGTCGGGAAGCCAGTAACGATTCAGGTTTAACGGGCGAGGGGGTAGGGGTGGGCACCTGTGACCGCGGGCCCGCACAGGGACAGCCCTGGGACCATGCTTTTTCTGGTATTTGTAAACGACAGAGGGAAAGGGGAAAAACCCAAAGTGTCCCTGTTGCAGATGACGTGAAGTTAATGAAAAAAATTTAATTCGATCAAGCCCGGGCAAACTAAAAAGGGGTTCTGACGGGTGCAAAAACCTGGTTCAGCAATTGGCCCCCGGAGTTCAATTCCCCCCCAAGTAAAAAGGGTCAAAAATTTTGGGGAAGGGCAAAGAAGGCCCAGACGGAGTACAGTTGGGGGGCCAAGTTTTTTAAAAACCTCGCTCAAGGAAAAAAGAACTTGGGTGAGTAAACACCAGGCAAAAATCTCCTGAAGCCACTTAAACCCAAAATAAGTGCGCAGAAATAGGGGCCCCCTAGAAAAACCTCAGAACAGCATTCCAAACATCTTAAAAAGGAATCTTTTGGGGACCCTGTACACCGTGTATTTGGGCCCCATATTGGGAAAGGGGCTCCATATTGGGAAACCCCAAAACCTACCCAACACTAAAGAAACAAGAGAAAGTGAAAAGGGTTTGCAACAAAAACCAAGCCCCAAAAGCTAAGGGGGAAAGGTCCTAAAAGGGAAAGGTTTTAAGGGGGAAAACCAACTTAAAACGACATTTGAGGACGGGAGAGAAAAGGGGTCCATAAAAAACGACATACAAAATACTAAAGGGGAAATTTGGGAAAAAGGTGGTTTAAAGAAGGATTTCCAGAGATTTGGACACAGCAAAAAGGGGGACACAGTTAAAAGTTGAAGACACAGATGAATCCCCGGGTTTCTAGAAGTATTTTTTCCCACCCATGGAAAGTAAAGGAATTAAAATATTTTGGGGAAGCAAAGGTGGGGGCAGGATCCATACTTAGCTTTAAAACAAGGTAAGATAAAGCTCATGGGTCATGGGAAAATGACGTAGTGGCGACTAGGAAAAAGGCCGGGGGCCCGGACTTTACTCGAAACAAAGCAAAACTCAACTATTGAATACACACTCATACACCCACACAAACACACACACAAACACACACACACACACCAAACACACACACACACACACACACACACAAGCACACTCAACCACCCCACACACCCCACACACATACACACACACACACAAACTCATAACCCCAACACCACACACACCCACACACACACAAAACACACAACACACACACACACCATACACACCACACACACACACACACACAACACACTCACACCACACACACATACGCACACCCCACAACACACACACACACCACACAAAACACACACACAAAAAAACACACACACAACACAAACACACACATAAAACACACACAAACACACACACAAAACACACACACACACACACACACACCCCAACACACAAACACACACAAACACAAAACACAAACACCGCACGCAACACAAAAACCCACTGGCGTTCTAACAGGTGACAGTAAAGACAAGGGAAAAAGGGGGGGGGGGGGATTGCATTTTTTTTTGGGCCGGGAAGAAGGGTTTGACACAGTTCCACCCAAAATTTTGGGGCAAAAACGGAAAGGGCCAAACAGGGGTAACAGGGAAGGCGCTACAATGGATCAGGGAATACTTGTCGAAAGACAGCAGCGAGTCATGGTACGTGGGGATGTGTCAAGTGGGCACCTGTGACCAGCGGGTCCCACAGGGGGCAGTCCTAGGACCCGTGCTTGTTTCCCGGTATTTTTAAAGACATGACGGAAGGGAAAAGACTCTGAGGGGTCCCTGTTTTTCAGATGACTTTAATTGATGAAAAAGAAATTTACCGATCGAAGAACCCGGCAGAAAACAAAGGGGTCTGGGCAGGCTGCAGACCGGTCCCGAATTGGTCCTGGGGTTCAATCCCACCCAAATGCAAAGTCATGAAGGGTTGGGGAAGGGGGAAAGAAGACCGCAGACGGATACACTTAGGGGTCCCCCAAAAACTAAACCCCCACCAAGGGAAAAAACTTGGGGGGAGTAAACACCACACATCTCCTGAAGCGCACATCAACCAAATAACTGCTGCAGCATATGGCCCTAGCAAACCCCAAAACAGCATTCCGACATCTTAATAAGGAATCGTTTTAGGGCCCGTACACCGGTAAAAGTTTTAAAGGGCCCCTAATTTGGGGTATCGGGGACCAGTTTGGGAAACCCCCCCAAACCAAGCAAAGTAAAGAAACTGAAAAAAAGTGCAAAGGTTTGCAACAAACTATCTCAACTTAAAAAGGGAAGGCCAAAAAGAAAAGTTTTAAAGGGAAAAACAACTGACGATACTGGAGGACAGGGGAGACAGGGGGACATTATAAAAGACATTTTAAAAAACTGAGAGGAATTTACAAGGGGACAAAGAAAAGGATTTCCAGAACTTGGGGCACAGTAACAAGGGGACACAGTTGGAGGGTTTAAGACACAGTGAATCACAGGGGTGTTAGGAAGTATTTCTTCAGCCACAGAGTATCCGTATGTGGAATAGTTTTTGGGGAACGATTTTAGTGGAGGGAGGGTCCATACATACTTTTAAAGCAGAGTATTATAAAGCCCCACGGGGTTTAGGGGAAGTGACCCAGTACGATCATGAAGGACGGGGGGCCCGGACCCCGGGCCGACCCCTGCAACCTCAACTAGGGGTTTCAACAACTAGGTGAGTCCCCCACACACACACACACACACACCACACACACAAACACACCATAAAACACCACACTCACACACACACAAACACACACACACACAGGTCTAGTGTCTAATCGACATGTCCTGGGCAAAATTGGGAAATAACTAACTAAACAACCCCACACACACCGAAAGGGGTGGGGTTTAAATTTCATCTTCTTGGGCTGCAGAAGGGCCCTTTTACTCAAATTCCCCACAAGAAAAATTTTTTTGCAGAAGCTGGAGGATCAGGGGCATTTTAAAAAGGGGGGCCCCTGCAATGGATCAGGAAAACCCGACAGGGAGGCCCCACCAGTCCCGGTAAAGTGGGTGGGTATCACAAGGGGCCCGTACGAGCGGGGTCCCAAAGGGGGCATTTTTAAAGGCCCCGGGGCTATTTTTGATATAACGAAAAGACAGTGGAAGGAATAGACTCTGAAAATGTCCCAATTTTTCAATGATGTTTAAAACAATGAGAAAAAATTAAAAACGGATTAAAGAGGCAGGACTGCAAAGAGACCTGGGCCCGCTGGACAAGTGGTCCCGAAAATGGGTTCTCGAATTCAACCCTGCCCAAAAACAAAGTCATTAAGATTTTGGGGGGGCCAAAAAAGACCGAACAGATAAAGGGAGGGACAAAGACTAAAGACCTCCCCCAAAGGGGGAAAGACCTTTGGGGGGACCATAAACCCCCGAGCACGGGCCCCCGGGGGCACACATTTAACCAAAAACTTTCTGGGGCATCGGGCGCCTGGGAAACCCCAAATACTTTCCCATTAAACCTTAATAAGGAATCGTTCAAGACACTGTACACTGTGTATGTTAGGCCCATACTGGAGTATGCAGCACAAGTCTGGAACCCACACCTGGTCAAGCACGTCAAGAAGTTAGAGAAAGTACAACGGTTTGCAACAAGGCTAGTCCCAGACATCAGGGGAATGTCGTACGAGGAAAGGTTGAGGGAAATCGGACTGACGACACTGGAGGACAGAAGGGTCAGGGGAGACATGATAACGACATACAAGATACTGCGGGGAATAGACAAGGTGGACAGAGATAGGATGTTCCAGCGAGGGGACACAGAAACAAGGGGTCACAACTGGAAGCTGAAGACACAGATGAGTCACAGGGATGTTAGGAAGTATTTCTTCAGTCATAGAGTCGTCAGGAAGTGGAATAGCCTAGCAAGTGAAGTAGTGGAGGCAGGAACCATACATAGTTTTAAGAAGAGGTATGACAAAGCTCAGGAAGAAGAGAGGGAGAGGACCTAGTAGCGATCAGTGAAGAGGCGGGGCCAGGAGCTGAGTCTCGACCCGTGCAACCACAATTAGGTGAGTACACACACACGCACACACACACACACACACACACACACACACACGCACACACACACACACACACGCACGCACGCACACACACACACACACACACACACACACACACACACACACACACACACACACACACACACACACACACACACACACACACACATGCAGCACCAGTTTGGAATCCACTCTTAGTCAAGCACGTCAAGAAACTAGAGAAAGTGCAAAGGTTTGCAACAAGACTAGTCCCAGAGCTACGGGGATTGTCCTACGAAGAAAGGTTGAGGGAAATCGGCCTGACGACACTGGAGGCCAGGAGGGTCAGGGGAGACATGATAACGACATATGAAATACTGCGCGGAATAGACAAGGTGGACAAAGACGGGATGTTCCAGAGATGGGACACAGACACAAGAGGTCACAATTGGAAGTTGAAGACTCAGATGAATCAAAGGGATGTTAGGAAGTATTTCTTCAGTCATAGAGTAGTCAAGCCGTGGAATAGCCTAGAAAGTGACGTAGTGGAGGCGGGAACCATACATAGTTTTAAGGCGAGGTATGATAAAGCTCATGGAGCAGGGAGAGAGAGGACTTAGTAGCAATCAGTGAAGAGGCGGGGCCAGGAGCTATGACTCGACCCTGCAACCACAAATAGGTGAGCAAATAGGTGAGTACACACACACACACAGAGGAAAGATAGGGGGGACATGACAACGACATACAAAACACTGAGAGGAATTAACAAGGTGGACAAAGACAGGATATTCCAGAGATGGGACAAAGCAACAAGGGGACACAGTTGGAAGTTGAAGACACAGATGAATCACAGGGATGTTAGGAAGTATTTCTTCAGCCACATAGTAGTCAGGAAGTGGAATAGTTTGGGAAGCGATGTAGTGGAGGCAGGATCCATACATAGCTTTAATCATAGGTATGATAAAGCTCACGGTTCAGGGAGAGTGATCTAGTAGCGACCAGTGAAGAGGCGGGGCCAGGAGCTTGGACTCAACCCCTGCAACCTCAACTAGGTGAGTGCAACTAGGTGAGTACAACTAGGTGAGTACAACTAGGTGAGTACAACTAGGTGAGTACAACTAGGTGAGTACACACACACACACACAAGTCATCACTGCAGCGTCACCTCCGCCACGGTAGTTGAGGCCAGTTGAACCACAGTTCTGTACCAGCTTAAACTAACAGCTTATACCAGAGCCAGTCAGGAAGCTGCTCACTGAGCCAGCCAACTAGTCAGTAAGCCAGCCAGCCAACCAGCCAGTTAGTATTACAGCCAATCAGACAGTATTACAACCAACTAGACAGTATTACAGCTACCCATACAGTATTACAGCCACCAAGACAGTATTACAGCCACCCAGACAGTATTACAGCCTCCCAGACAGTATTACAGCCACCCAGACAGTATTACAGCCTCCCAGACAGTATTACACCCACCCAGACAGTACTACACCCACACAGACAGTATTACAACCACCCAGACAGTATTACAGCCTCCCAGACATTACTACACCCACACAGACAGTATTACAGCCACCCAGACAGTATTACAGCCACCCAGACAGTATTACAGCCTCCCAGACAGTATTACACCCACCCAGACAGTATTACACCCACCCAGACAGTATTACAGCCACACAGACAGTATTACAGCCACACAGACAGTATTACACCCACCCAGACAGTATTACACCCACCCAGACAGTATTACACCCACCCAGACAGTATTACACCCACCTAGACAGTATTACAACCACACAGACAGTATTACAGCCACACAGACAGTATTACAGCCACCCAGACAGTATTACAGCCACCCAGACAGTATTACAGCCACCCAGACAGTATTACACCCACCCAGACAGTATTACACCCACCCAGAGAGTATTACAGCCACACAGACAGTATTACAGCCACACAAACAGTATTACCCCCATCCAGACAGTATTACACCCACCCAGACAGTATTTACACCACCCAAAACAGTATTACACCCACCCAGACAGTATTACAGCCACACAGACAGTATTACAGCCACACAGACAGTATTACACCCACCCAGACAGTATTACACCCACCCAGACAGTATTACACCCACCCAGACATTATTACACCCACCCAGACAGTATTACAGCCACACAGACAGTATTACAGCCACCCAGACAGTATTACAGCCACCCAGACAGTATTACACCCACCCAGACAGTATTACACCCACCCAGACAGTATTACAGCCACACAGACAGTATTACACCCACCCAGACAGTATTACACCCACCCAGACAGTATTACACCCACCCAGACAGTATTACACCCACCCAGACAGTATTATACCCACCCAGACAGTATTACACCCACCCAGACAGTATTACAGCCACACAGACAGTATTACAGCCATACAGACAGTATTACACCCACCTTGACAGTATTACACCCACCCAGACAGTATTACAGCCACACAGACAGTATTACACCCACCCAGACAGTATTACAGCCACACAGACAGTATTACAGCCACACAGACAGTATAACAGCCACCCAGACAGTATTACACCCACCCAGACAGTATTACAGCCACACACACAATATTACAGCCACCCAGACAGTATTACACCCACCCAGACAGTATTACAGCCACACAGACAGTATTACAGCCACACAGACAGTATTACAGCCACCCAGACAGTATTACACCCACCCAGAGAGTATTACAGCCACACAGACAGTATTACACCCACCCAGACAGTATTACAGCCACACAGACAGTATTACAGCCACCCAGACAGTATTACACCCACCCAGACAGTATTACAGCCACACAGACAGTATTACAGCCACACAGACAGTATTACACCCACCCAGACAGTATTACACCCACCCAGACAGTATTACAGCCACACAGACAGTTTTACAGCCACCCAGACAGTATTACACCCACCCAGATAGTATTACAGCCACACAGACAGTATTACACCCACCCAGACAGTATTACAGCCACACAGACAGTATTATAGCCACACAGACAGTATTACAGCCACCCAGACAGTATTACACCCACCCAGACAGTATTACAGCCACACAGACAGTATTACACCCACCCAGACAGTATTACACCCACCCAGACAGTATTACAGCCACCCAGACAGTATTACACCCACCCAGACAGTATACACCCACCCAGACAGTATTACAGCCACACAGACAGTATTACACCCACCCAGACAGTATTACACCCACCCAGACAGTATTACACCCACCCAGACAGTATTACACCCACCCAGACAGTATTACACCCACCCAGACAGTATTACAGCCACACAGACAGTATTACAGCCACACAGACAGTATTACAGCCACCCAGACAGTATTACACCCACCCAGACAGTATTACACCCACCCAGACAGTATTACAGCCACACAGACAGTATTACAGCCACACAGACAGTATTACAGCCACACAGACAGTATTACAGCCACACAGACAGTATTACAGCCACACAGACAGTATTACACCCACTCAGACAGTATTACACCCACCCAGACAGTATTACAGCCACCCAGACAGTATTACAGCCACCCAGACAGTATCCTAGACACCCTCCCTCATCCAGCAGTTCCACCACAAACACTTCAGTCAGCATGTCAGTCAGTCAGTCAGTCATTAAGAATGTTTTCAAGTAATTATTTTCCTTCAGTCTGTCAGCCTTACTGACAGCCACAATGACAACCAGCCAGAATAACAGATAGCCAGATTTAAAGCCAGCCAGACTTTCACTCAGCCAAATAAACACTGAGCTTAACGTAATCAAACAGACCAGAACACAGAGGCAGAGTGAAAGTTACTAAGGCAAGTCTCTCCACCATCATCCAGTATTTAGCATAAATATTCTAATAAGACATAGTCGTTGTGAATTATGGATGGAAGTGTATATGAGCAGAGCAGAGCAGGGTAGAGCAGAGCAGGGTAGAGCAGAGCAGGGTACAGCAGAGCAGGGTAGAGCAGAGTAGGGTAGAGCAGAGCAGGGTACAGCAGAGCAGGGTAGAGCAGAGCAGGGTACAGCAGAGCAGGGTACAGCAGAGCAGGGTAGAGCAGAGCAGGGTACAGCAGAGCAGGGTAGAGCAGAGTAGGGTAGAGCAGAGCAGGGTACAGCAGAGCAGGGTACAGCAGAGCAGGGTACAGCAGAGCAGGGTACAGCAGAGCAGGGTAAAGCAGAGCAGGGTAGAGCAGAGCAGGGTAGAGCAGAGCAGGGTAGAGCAGAGCAGGGTAGAGCAGAGCAGGGTAGAGCAGAGCAGGGTAGAGCAGAGCAGGTTACAGCAGAGCAGGGTAAAGCAGAGCAGGGTAAAGCAGAGCAGGGTAAAGCAGAGCAGGGTAGAGCAGAGCAGGGTAGAGCAGAGCAGGGTAGAGCAGAGCAGGGTAGAGCAGAGCAGGGTACAGCAGAGCTGGGTACAGCAGAGCAGGGTACAGCAGAGCAGGGTACAGCAGAGCAGGGTAGAGCAGAGCAGGATAGAGAAGAGCAAGGTAGAGAATAGCAGGGTAGAGCAGAGCAGGGTAGAGCAGAGCAGGGTAGAGCAGAGCAGGGTAGAGCAGAGCAGGGTAGAGCAGAGCAGGGTTCAGCAGAGCAGGGTACAGCAGAGCAGGGTACAGCAGAGCAGGGTACAGCAGAGCAGGGTACAGCAGATCAGGGTACAGCAGAGCAGGGTAAAGCAGAGCATGGTAGAGCAGAGCAGGGTAGAGCAGAGCAGGGTAGAGCAGAGCAGGGTAGAGATGAGCAGGGTAGAGCAGAGCAGGGTACAGCAGAGCAGGGTACAGCAGAGCAGGGTACAGCAGAGCAGGGTACAGCAGAGCAGGGTAAAGCAGAGCAGGGTAGAGCAGAGCAGGGTAGAGCAGATCAGGGTAGAGCAGAGCAGGGTAGAGCAGAGCAGGGTAGAGCAGAGCAGGGTAGAGCAGAGCAGGGTACAGCAGAGCATGGTAGAGCAGAGCAGGGTAGAGCAGAGCAGGGTACAGCAGAGCAGGGTACAGCAGAGCAGGGTACAGCAGAGCAGGGTACAGCAGAGCAGGGTACAGCAGAGCAGGATAGAGAAGAGCAAGGTAGAGAAGAGCAGGGTAAAGCAGAGCAGGGTAGAGCAGAGCAGGGTAGAGCAGAGCATGGTACAACATAGCAGGATACAGCAGAGCAGGGTAGAGCAGAGCAGGGTGGAGCAGAGCAGGGTACACAGAGCAGGGTAGAGCAGAGCAGGGTACAACAGAGCAGGGTAGAGCAGAGCAGGGTAGAGCAGAGCAGGGTAGAGCAGAGTAGGGTACAGCAGAGCAGGGTAGAGCAGAGCAGGGTACAGCAGAGCAGGGTAGAGCAGAGCAGGGTAGAGCAGAGCAGGGTAGAGCAGAGCAGGGTAGAGCAGAGCAGGGTAGAGCAGAGCAGGGTAGAGCAGAGCAGGGTAGAGCAGAGCAGGGTACAGCAGAGCAGGGTACAGCAGAGCAGGGTACAGCAGAGCAGGGTACAGCAGAGCAGGGTACAGCAAAGCAGGGTACAGCAGAGCAGGGTAGAGCAGAGCAGGGTAGAGCAGAGCAGGGTAGAGCAGAGCAGGGTACAACAGAGCAAAGTACAGCAGAGCAGGGTACAGCAAAGTAGGGTTCAGCAGAGCAGGGTACAGCAGAGCAGGGTACAGCAGAGAAGAGCAGGGTACAGCAGAGCAGAGCAGAGCAGAGCAGGGTACAGCACAGCAGGGTAGAGCAGAGCAGGGTAGAGCAGAGTAGACCAGAGCAGGGTAGAGCAGAGTAGAGCAGAGAAGAGCAGGGTATAGCAGAAAAGAGTAGAGGATAGTAAAGCAGAACAGGGTAGAGCAGAGTAGAGGAGAGGAGAGTAGAGCAGAGTATGGTAGAGCAGTGTAGAGCAGGGTAGAGCAGAGTAGAGCAGGGTTGAGCAGAGCAGAGTAGAGCAGGGTACAGCAGAGTAGAACAGAGCAGAGTAGAACAGCGTAGAACAGAGTAGAGTAGAGTAGAGCAGGGTAGAGCAGAGAAGAGTAGAGTAGAGTAAAGCAGAATAGGGTAGAGCAGAGTAGAGCAGAGTAGAATAGAGCAGGGTAGAGCAGAGCAGAGAATAACAGGGTAGAGCAGAATAGAGCAGAGTGCAGCAGGGTAGAGCACAGTAGAGTAGAACAGAGCAGAGCAGAGCAGAGCAGAGAATACCAGGGTCGAGCAGAGTAGAGCAGAGCAGAGAACAACAGAGTAGAGCAGAGTAGAGTAAAGCAGAGAAGAGCAGGGTCGATCAGAGTAGAGCAGACTAGAGCAGAGCAGAGAAGAGCAGGGTAGAGCAGGGTAGAGCAGAATAGAGCAGAGCAGAGTAGAGCAGAGTAGAGCAGAGGAGAGCATGGTACAGCAGAGTAGAGCATAGTAGAGCAAGGAAGAGCAGAGTAGAATAGAGCAGGGTAGAGCAGAGAAGAGCAGAGAAGAGTAAAGCAGAGCATAGAATAAACAGGGTAGAACAGAGTACAGCAGATCAGAGAAGAGCAGGGTAGAGCACAGTAGAGCAGAAAATAGCATGGTCGAGCAGAGTAGAGCAGAGCAGAGAACAGCAGGGTAAAGCAGAGTAGAGCAGAGCAGAGAAGAACAGGGTAGATCAAAGTAGAGCAGACTAGAGCAGAGCAGAGAAGTGCAGGGTAGAGCAGAATAAAGCAGAGCAGAGAAGGGTAGAGCAGGGTAGAGCAGAGCTGGGTAAAGCAAAATAGAGCAGAGTAGGGCAGGGTAGAGCAGAGTAGAGCAGGGTAGAGCAGAGTAGAACACAGCAGGGTAGACCATAGTAGAGCAGAGGATAGCAGAGCAGAGTAAAGCAGAGTATAGCAGAGTAGAGCAGGGCAGAGCAGGGTAAAGCAGAGTAGAGTAGGTTAGAGCAGAGAAGAGCAGAGCAGGGTAGAGTAGAGCAGAGCAGAGTAGAGGAGGGTAGATCAGGGTAGAGCAGAGTAGAGCACAGTAAAGCAGAGTAGAGCAGGGTAGAGGAAAGTAGAGCAGAGCAGAGTAGAGAAGAGTATAGCGTGGTAGAGAAGAGTAGAGCAAGGTATAGCAGAGTAGAACAGGTTAGAGCAGAGAAGAGCAGAGCAGGGTAGAGTAGAGCAGAGCAGAGTAGAGCAGGGTAAAACAGAGGAGAGCAGGGTAGAAGAGAGTAGAGCAGAGTAGAGCAGAGTAGAGCAGCAGAGTAGACCAGAGCATGGTAGAGTAGAGTAGAGTACAGTAAAGCAGGGCAGAGCAGAGGAGAGCAGGGTAGAAGAGAGTGGAGCAGAGTAGAGCAGAGTAGAGCAGGGTAGAGCAGAGTAGAGCAGGGTATAGCAGAGTAGAGCAAGTTAGAGCAGAGAAGAGCAATGTAGAGCATAGCACAGCAGGGTATAGCAGAGTAGAACAGAGCAGGGTAGAGCGGGCTAGAACAGAGTAGAACAGGGTCTAGCAGGATAGAGCAGGATAGAGCAGAGCAGAACTTATACTCTACTGTCTGTCACTACCTCTGAATGCTTGTTTGTGTCCCAGTATCTCTCTCTCTCTCTCTCTCTCTCTCTCTCTCTCTCTCTCTCTCTCTCTCTCTCTCTCTCTCTCTCTCTCTCTCTCTCTCTCTCTCTCTCTCTCTCTCTCTCTCTCTCTCTCTCTCTCTCTCTCTCTCCCTCTCTCTCTCTCTCTCTCTCTCTCTCCTCTCCTCTCTCTCTCTCTCCTCTCTCCCTCTCTCTCTTCTCTCTCTCTCTCTCTCTCTCTCCTCTCTCCTCTCTCTCTCACTCCCCTCTCTTCTCCTTCCCCCTCTCTCTCCCCTCTCGCTCTCGCTCTCCTCTCTCTCTCTCTCTTTTCTCCTCTCCTCTCTCCCCCTCTCTCTCTCTCTCTCTATATCAAATATAACCTCACTTACACACATCGGCTCTAATCAATAATTACCTTTGGAAAACAATTCCTGGAAGACAGTTAACGAGCAGGACGATGTAACAGAAGATTAGTAACTGGAAGAGAAGGTGGAGGAGGTGTTGGAGGGAGGTAGTGGAGGAGGAGGTAGTGGAGGAGGAGGTAGTGAGGGAGGAAGGTGTTGGAGGAGGAGGGAGTGGAGGAGGAGGTAGTGGAGGAGGAGGTAGTGGAGGAGGAGTAGTGGAGGAGGAGGTAGTGGCGGAGGAGGTAATGGAGGAGGAGGTGTTGGAGGAGGAGGTGTTGGAGGATGAGGTAACGGAGGAGGAGGTAGTGGAGGAGGAGGTAGTGGAGGAGGAGGTGTTGGAGGAGGAGGTAGTGGAGGAGGAGGTGTTGGAGGAGGAGGTAGTGGAGGAGGAGGTAGTGGAGGGGAGGTGTTGGAGGATGAGGTAACGGAGGAGGAGGTAGTGGAGGAGGAGTAGTGGAGGAGGAGGTGTTGGGGCGGAGGTAGTGGAGAGGAGGTGTTGGAGGACGAGGTAGTGGAGGAGGAGGTGTTAGAGGATGAGGTAATGGAGGAGGAGGTTAGTGGAGGAAGAGGTAGTGGAGGGGAGGTGTTGGAGGAGGTAGTGGGGAGGAGGTGTTGGAGGAGGAGGTAGTGAAGGGGAGTGTTGAAGGATAGGTAGTGGAGGAGGAGGAAGTGTTGGAGGGGAGGTAGTGAAGGAGGAGGTGATGAGGATGAGGTTGTGGAGGGAGCAGGATGTGTTGAGGAGGAGGTAGTGGAGGAGGAGGTGTTGGGGAGGAGGAGGTATTGGAGGAGGAGGTGTTGAAGGAGAGGTAGTGGAGGAGGAGTGCTGAAGGATAGGTAGTGGAGGAGGAGGTGTTAAAGGATGAGGTAGTGGAGGAGGAGGTGTTGGAGGAGGAGGTAGTGGAGGAGGAGGTATTGGAGGGGAGTAGTGGAGGAGGAGGTAGTAGGAGGAGGAGGGTGTAGGAGGATGAGGTACGGAGGAGGAGGTAGTGGAGGAGGAGGTAGAGAGGAGGAGTGTTGGAGAAGGGGAGGAGTGGAGGAGGAGGGTTGTTGGGGACGAGGGGTGGAAAGGGGAGGTGTAGAGGATGAGGTAATAGGAGGTAGGTAGTGGAGGAAGAGGTATGGAGGAGGACGTAGTATAGGAGGAGGTGTCTGGAGGATGAGGTAGTGGAGGAGGAGGTGTTGGTGGGGTACTGGGTGAGGAGGTGTTGGGAGGAGTAGTGAAGGTAGTGATTGAAGGATGAGGTAGTGAGGATGGAGGAAGTGTTGGAGGAGGTAGTAGCGAGGAGGAGTGTTGAAGGATGAGGTAGTGGAGGAGCAGGATGTGTTGGAGGAGGAGTCGTAGTGGAGGAGGAAGGCGTTCCGAGTGGAGGAGGTATTGGAGAGGGAGGTGCTTGAAGGATGAGTAGTGGTAGCGTGAGTGCTGAAGGATGAGGTAGTGGAGGAGGAGGTGTTGAAGGAGAGGTAGTGAAGGAGGAGGTTTGAGGATGAGGTAGTGGAGGGGCTAGGATGCTTGGAAGGTGCGGAGGAGTGGGAGGAGGAAGTGTTGAAGGGAGTTGAGGTGGGAGGGAGGAGATAGGTGTTGGAGGATGAGGTAGTGGATGGAGGAGGAAAGTGTTGGAGGGGGGGGAGGAGGTAGTGAAGGAGGAGGTGTTGTTGGATGAGGATAGTGGAGGAGAGGAGGTGTTGGAGGAGGAGAGGTTGGAGGAGGAGGTGTTGGAGGAGGAGGTAGGTGGAGGAGGAGGTGTTGAAGCGGAGGTAGTGGAGGAGGGAGGTGTCTAGAAGGATGAGGTAGTGGGAGGAGGAGGTGTTGAAGGATGAGGTAGTGGAGGAGGAGGTGTTGAAGAATGAGGTAGTGGAGGAGAAGGTGTTGGAGGATGAGGTATGTGGAGGAGGAGGAAGTGTTGGGGGGGTGTAAGGAGAGGTGTGAGGGTGAAGTGGGGAGGAGGTGTTGAAGGATCGAGGAAGAGTGTTGGAGGAGGAGTGATGAGGATGAAGAGAAGTGGAGGAGGAGGTTTCTGAAGGATGAGGTGGAGGGGTGTTAGGTGAGAGTGAGGAGGAGGTGTTGAAGGATGGAGGTAGTGGGGAGAAGGTGTTGGAGGATGAGGGTAGTGGAGGAGGAGGAAGTGTTGGAGGAGGAGGTAGTGAGGAGGGGTGTTGAGGATGAGGTAGTGGAGGAGCAGGAGGTGTTGGAGGAGGAGGTAGTGGAGGAGGAGGTGTTGGAGGAGGAGTTGTGGGAGGAGGAGGTGTTGAAGGATGAGGTAGTGGAGGAGGAGGTGTTTAGGATGAGGAGTTGGAGGAGGAGGTGTTGAAGGATGAGGTAGTGGAGGAGGAGGTGTTGAAGGATGAGGTAGTGGAGGAGAAGGTGTTGGAGGATGAGGTAGTGGAGGAGGAGGAAGTGTTGGAGGAGGAGGTAGTGAAGGAGGAGGTGTTGAAGGATGAGGTAGTGGAGGAGCGGAGGTGTTGGAGGAGGAGGTAGTGGAGGAGGAGGTGTTGGAGGAGGAGGTAAGTGGAGGAGGAGGTGTTGGGATGAGGTAGTGGGAGGAGGAGGTTCTGAAGGAGTGAGGTAGTGGAGGAGGAGGTTTTGGTTGAAGGAGATGAAGGTAGTGGAGGAGGAGGTGTTGAAGGATGAGGGAGTGGGAGGAGAAGGTGTGTGGGAGGATGAGGTAGTGGAGGATGGAGGAAGTGTTGGGAGGAGGAGGTAGTGAAGGAGGAGGGTTGAAGGATGAGGTAGTGGAGGAGAAGGTGTTGGAGGAGGAGGTAGTGGAGGGAGGAGGTGTTTGGGGGAGGAGGGAGTGGAGGAGGGGTGTTGAAGGATGAGGTAGTGGAGGAGGAGGTGTCTGAGGATGAGGTAGTGGAGGAGGAGGTGTTGAAGGATGAGGTAGTGGAGGAGGAGGTGTTGAAGGATGAGGTAGTGGAGGAGAAGGTGTTGGAGGATGAGGTAGTGGAGGAGGGGAAGTGTTGGAGGAGGAGGTAGTGAGGAGGAGGTGTTGAAGGATGAGGTTAGTGGAGGAGGAGGTGCTGAGGATGAGGTAGTGGAGGAGGAGGTGTTGAAGGATGGGTAGTGGAGGAGGAGGTGTTGAAGGATGAGGTAGTGGAGAGAAGGTGCTGGAGGATGAGGTAGTGGAGAGGAGGAAGTGTTGGAGGAGGAGGTAGTGAAGGAGGAGGTGTTGAAGGCTGAGGTTTGTGGAGGAGAGAGGTGTTGGAGGAGGAGGTAGTGGAGGAGGAGGTGTTGGAGGAGAGTAGTTGAGAGGAGTGTTGAAGGATGCGGTATGGAGGAGGAGGTGCTGAGGATGAGGTAGTGGAGGAGAGGTGTTGAAGGATGAGGTAGGGAGGAGGTGTTGAAGGATGAGGTAGTGGAGAGGAGGTGCTGAAGGATGAGGTAGTGAGAGGAGGAATGTTGAAGGAATGAGGTAGTGGAGGAGGAGGTGTGAAGGATGAGGTAGTGGAGGAGAGAGGTGTGGAGGAGGAGGTAGTGGGGAGGAGGTGTTGGAGGATGAGGTAAATGGAGGAGGAGGTGCTGAAGGAAGAGGTAGTGGAGGAGGAGGTGCTGAAGGATGAGGTAGTGGAGGAGGAGGTGTTGAAGGATGAGGTAGTGGAGGAGGTGTTGAAGGATGAGGTAGTGGAGGAAGGTGCTGAAAGTGAGGTTAGTAAGGAGGAAGGAGTTGAAGGATGAAGGTAGTGGAGGAGGAGGTGCTGAAGGATGAGTAGTGGAGGAGAGGTGTGAAGATGAGGTAGTGGAGGGAGGAGGTGTTGAGGATGAGGTAGTGGAGGAGGAGGTTGAAGGATGAGGTAGTGGGAGAAGGTCTTGAAGAATGAGGTAGTGGAAGTGGAGAGGTGCTGAAGGCATGAGGTACTGAGGAAGTGTTGAAGGAGAAAGTGTGAGAGGATGAGAGGTGTTTAAAGATGATAGTGGAAGGAGAAGGGTATGAAGAATGAGTACTAGTTAGATACTTACAAGCTTAATAAGCAACTGCTGTATAAAACGTTTAACACTAACAACGTTAATACTACAATGTTGCTGAACACACGTAGGTCAAAAGTCTATTACTATAGTCGGACCGAACGGTGTTTGTGAGTATGAGCGTACTTTATAAGATCTTACGGTGTCATAGGAGTGAGGAGACAGCAAGAGCGAACCTACTTCCTCCATAATTTCTCGCTCCCAATGATAAAAACCGACTGGGGAGTGACCAATAAGAATGATCAAGATATAGAGGAATCTGTACACCAGTACTATGAACTACTACTGTACTTTTACTACTCTACTACTAGCTTTCTACTACTACTACTACTACTATACTACTACTAACTAACAACTTAAACTCTACTATACAACGATTTAAAAACTACATACTATAATACTCTAACTACTATATACTTACTACATTAAACTTACTAACTATAAACTTAAATACTACTACGTTCTATACTACCACTACTACTACTACACACTACTAATTGACTACGAACTCTATATACTTTACTACTACTACTACTCTATACTGTACTACTACTGATACTGAAAAATACTTTACTATACTACATAGCTATAACATAACTACTACAACTACTTTTACTACTCTACTCTACTATACTTTACTACTACTACATACGTACTACTGCCAATTACACACATACGATACTATACTACTACGATACTTTTAAATAATACTATCAGGGTCTACTACGAGTGTACTAATCTATATTACCATCCTGTACTATCTGAACTACTACAGACTGATACTATTCGATACTACTACTAACATACTAATATCTGACTACTATCCTATTACTACTACTATACTACTACTACACTACTGATACTATTACCTGATACTACTACTACGATACTGATACTACTTCCTATCACTACTACAATACTGATACTATTCTGATACTACTACTACACTATTTGATACTGATACTACTCCGATATACTACTACTATCTACAGATCTGATACTAATCCTGATACTACTACTAACATACAGATACTGATACTATCCTGATACTACTTCACAGATATGATAATACTCTGATACTACTACTCGGGATATGACAATTTCCTGATACTACTACTTCAATACGGGATACTACTCCTGTTTACTACTACTATACATACAGATACTGATATATTCCTGATACTACTATTCACATACTGATATTTTGATACTATTTCCTGATACTACTATTACTTATACTACAGATACTATACTACTCTATACATACTATACATTGATACTACTCTTTACACATACTTTTACTAGATACTACCCCTGATACTATATACTACACTACAGATACTATACTATTCTGAACTACTACTAAAATATTGATACTACTACTGCTAAAATTATTACTAATACTATTTTCAAACTATTAATATTGCTTTTACTACTACTATCCTATACTATTTAATACTACTGCGTATAGCTAGAAACTACTATCTGCAACTATTATTGCTCTACATTCTTCTTCAGCATAAAAACCCACAGTGGACTATCAGCTCCCACCACAGTGACTATCAGCATCCAGCCACGTGATATCGCATCCCACCACTGTGACTATCAGCATCCCAGCCACAGTGACTATCAGCATCCCAGCCACAGTGACTATCAGCATCCCAGCCACAGTGACTATCAGCATCCCAGCCACAGTGACTATCAGCATCCCAGCCACAGTGCTATCAGCTCCAGCCACAGTGACTTCAGCATCCACCACAGTGACTATCAGCATCCCAGCCACAGTGATTTATCAGCACCCCAGCCACAGTGACTACAGCATCCCAGCCACAGTGATTCAGCATCCCAGCCACATTTGACTATAAAGCTCCCAGCCACAGTGACTACAGGCATCCAGCCAACAGTGACTATCAGCATCCCAGCCACAGTGACTATCGCATCCCAGCCACAGTGATATCAGTCCCAGCCACAGTGACTACCCACGCTCCCACCCACAGTGACTATCAGCATCCCAGCCACAGTGACTATCAGCATCCCAGCCACAGTGACTAACAGCATCCCAGCCACAGTGACTATCAGCATCCCAGCCACAGTGACTAACAGCATCCCAGCCACAGTGACTATCAGCGTCCCGCACACAGTGACTACAGCATCCCACCCACAGTGACTATCGCTCCCAGCCACAGTGACTATCAGCATCCCCAGCACAGTGACTATCAGCTCCCAGCCACAGTGACTACAGGCATCCACCCACAGTGCTTCAGCGTCCCAGTCACAGTGACTATCAGCGTCGTCCCAGCTACAGTGACTATCAGCATCCCAGCCACAGTGACTATCAGCATCCCAGCCACAGTGACTATCAGCGTCCCAGCCACAGTGACTATCAGCGTCCCAGTACAGTGACTATCAGCGTCGTCCAGCTCAGTGACTACTGATCCAGCACATGACTTCAGCGTCCCAGCCACAGTGACTATCAGCGTCCCAGCTACAGTGACTATCAGCGTCCCAGTCACAGTGACTATCAGCGTCGTCCCAGCTACAGTGACTATCAGCTTCCCAGCTAGTGACTATCAGCACCCCACCAATTTGCTTCAGGGTCTCAGCACATTTAATATCAGCATGCTAGTTATACAACACAACTCAGTAACACATACGCATGCTAGGTATACAACATACAGCATGCTAGTTAAAACATACAGCTACAGTAAAACCCAGCATGTAGATTAAAACATACAGCAGGATATAGATAAAACAACAGATACAGTAACAGCATACGCATGCTAGTATAAAACATACAGCATCAGTAAACAACACAATACCAAGTATACAAACAAACAGCTCCAGTATACAATACAGCTACCAGTATTAAACACAGCATACCAGTATACACATAACAGCATGCTGTATAAACATACACATCAAGTATACAACATACCAGTATTCAAAACACAGCATACCAGTATACAACACACATGATTATAAAACAACAGCATACCAGTTATACAACAACAGCATCCCAGTATAAAACACACAGCATACCAGTACAACATACAGCATCCAGTATACAAAACAGCATACCAGTATTCATCACACGCATCCCAGTATACAACACCAGCAAAACCAGTATTCATCACACAGCATACCAGTATACAACACACAGCATACCAGTATACAACACACAGCATACCAGTATACAACACACAGCATACCAGTATACAACACACAGCATACCAGTATACAACACACAGCATACCAGTATACAACACAAAAGGCATCCCAGTATACGAACACACACTACCAGTATCCAACACACAGCATTCCAGTATACAACACACAGCATCCCAGTATACAACACACAGCTTCCGTATACAACCTACACAGCCAACAGTATCAACACACAGCTAACCAGTATTCAACACACAGCATACCAGTATACAACAAAACGGGCATACAGTATTAAAACACACAGCCATACCAGTATACAACACCCCAGCATTACCAGTATACACACACAGCATACCAGTATACAACACACAGCATACCAGTATTCATCACACAGCATACCAGTAAAACAACACAAGCATACCAGTATTCTCAACAGCATACCAGTATACAACACACAGCATACCAGTATCAACACACAGCATACCAGTATACAAAACAGATACCAGTATTCATCACACCAGCATACTATATACAAACAACAGCATACCAGTATAAAATAACAAGCATACCAGTATACAAACAACAGCTACAGTATACAACTACAGCATACAGTATACAACAAAGCATCAGTATTCAAAACAGAATCAGTATAACAACACACAGCATACCAGTAACAACAGCATACCAGTATACAACACCAACCCGCATACCAGTATCAACACACAGAAACCCAGTATTCAACACACAGCATACCAGTATAAAACACACAGCATACCAGTTTTACATCACACAGCATACCAGTATACAACAACAGCATACAGTATACACAAAACAGCATACCAGTATAACAAATCATACAAGCATACCAGTTACATACAACAGCATACCAGTATACAACATACAGCATACCAGTATACAACATACAGCATACCAGTATACAACACACAGCATACCAGTATACAACATACAGCATACCAGTATACAACACACAGCATACCAGTATAAACTACAGATACCAGTATACAACAACAGCATACCAGTATACAACAACAGCATACCAGTAAAACAACACAGCATACAGTATACAACATACAGCATACCAGTATACAAAACAGCATACCAGTATACAACATACAGCATCCCAGTATACAACTTACAGCATACCAGTATAAAAAACATACAGCATACCATTTATACAAACTACAGCTACCAGTTATACAACAAAGCATACCAGTATACAACATACAGCATACCAGTATACAACATACAGCATACCAGTATACAACATACAGCATACCAGTATACAACATACAGCATACCAGTATACAACATACAGCAACCAGTATCCCCAACACACAGCATCCCGTATACAACACACAGCATACCATTTATACAACAACAGATACAATACAACAACAGCATCCCAGTATACAACATACAGCATACCAGTATACAACACACAGCATACCAGTATACAACATACAGCATACCAGTATACAACATACAGCATACCAGTATACAACATACAGCATACCAGTATACAACACACAGCATACCAGTATACAACATACAGCATACCAGTATACAACACACAGCATACCAGTATACAACACACAGCATACCAGTATACAACACACATATCAGGATCGACATTCGACATAAGAATATTAATAAATTAAGAATATTAATTAATTATATTTTCTCCATCTTCGAACGCGTCCATCAATAACGCATTTTAGATGTACCAACAAGTTCTAATCACGTTATTGCTAATACATATAATCATTTAATTTTAAAACATCTCGCTTCTTTTTGTATAAGCAAAATACTGTTTAAGCTGCAAGAGTTTGATGTCATTATTATTCAGCTTAACTAATCTCTTCTGATACTTGGATATCTGTGTAGGAACGTCAGCTGGTTGAGTGAAAGTTGTCTAGGATTGTTACATTGATGGTAGTTCTTATGGTGATGTGTCATGTTGTGGTGTTGACGCTATTGTTACATTGATGGTAGTTCTTATGGTGTGTGTCATGTTGTGGTGTTGACGCTATTTTTTACAATTGATGGTAGTTCTTATGGTGATGTGTCATGTTGTGGTGTTGACGCTATTGTTACATTGATGGTAGTTCTTATGGTGATGTGTCATGTTGTGGTGTTGACGCTATTGTTACATTGATGGTAGTTCTTATGGTGATGTGTCATGTGGTGTTGACGCTATTGTTACATTGATGGTAGTTCTTATGGTGATGTGTCATGTTGTGGTGTTGACGCTTTGTTACATTGATGGTAGTTCTTATGGTGATGTGTCATGTTGTGGTGTTGACGCTATTGTTAATTGATGGTAGTTTCTTACGGTGATGTGTCATGTTGTGGTGTTGACGCTATTGTTACATTGATGGTAGTTCTTATGGTGATGTGTCATGTTGTGGTGTTGACGCTATTGTTACATTGATGGTAGTTCTTATGGTGATGTGTCATGTTGTGGTGTTGACGCTATTGTTACATTGATGTAGTTCTTATGGTGATGTTCATGTTGTGGTGTTGACGCTATTGTTACATTGATGGTAGTTCTTATGGTGATGTGTCATGTTGTGGTGTTGACGCTATTGTTACATTGATGGTAGTTCTTATGGTGATGTGTCATGTGGTGTTGACGCTATTGTTACATTGATGGTAGTTCTTATGGTGAAGTGTCATGGTGGTGTTGACGCTATTTTTTACAAATTTATGGTAGTTTTATGGTGATGTGTCATGTTGTGGTGTTGACGCTATTGTTACATTGAGGTAGTTCTTATGGTGATGTGTCATGTGGTGTTGACGCTATTGTTACATTGATGGTAGTTCTTATGGTGATGTGTCATGTTGTGGTGTTGACGCTATTGTTACATTGATGGTAGTTCTTATGGTGATGTGTCATGTTGTGGTGTGTGACGTAGTTTTTAAAATTGATGGTAGTTCTTATGGTTGATGTGTCATGTGTGTTGACGCTATTGTTACATTGATGGTAGTTCTTAAAGGTGATGTGTCATGTTGTGGGTTTGCGCTATTGTTACATTGATGGTAGTTCTTATGGTGATGTGTCATGTTGTGGTGTTGACGCTATTGTTACATTGATGGTAGTTCTTACGGTGATTTTGTCTTTTTGTGGTGTTGACGCTATTGTTACATTGATGGTAGTTCTTATGGTGATGTGTCATGTTGTGGTGTTGACGCTATTGTTACATTGATGGTAGTTCTTATGGTGATGTGTCATGTTGTGGTGTTGACGCTATTGTTACATTGATGCTAGTTCTTATGTTTATGTGTCATGTTTTGGTGTTGACGCTATTGTTACATTGATGGTAGTTCTTATGGTGATGTGTCATGTTGTGGTGTTGACGCTATTGTTACATTGATGCTAGTTCTTATGGTGATGTGTCATGTTGTGGTGTTGACGCTATTGTTACTAACACTGAGTGCAGAAGTTGTGTTGTTGTTACTAACATTGAGTGCAGAAGTTGTGTTGTTGTTACTAACATTGAGTGCAGAAGTTGTGTTGTTGTTACTAACATTGAGTGCAGAAGTTGTGTTGTTGTTAGTAACACTGAGTGCAGAAGTTGTGTTGTTGTTAGTAACACTGAGTGCAGAAGTTGTGTTGGTGTTACTAACACTGGGGTGCAGAAGTTGTGTTGTTGTTACTAACATTGAGTGCAGAAGTTGTGTTGGTGTTACTAACACTGAGTGCAGAAGTTGTGTTGGTGTTACTAACACTGAGTGCAGAAGTTGTGTTGTTGTTACTAACATTGAGTGCAGAAGTTGTGTTGGTGTTACTAACACTGAGTGCAGAAGTTGTGTTGGTGTTACTAACACTGAGTGCAGAAGTTGTGTTGTTGTTACTACATTGAGTGCAGAAGGGTTTTGTTGGTGTTACTAACACTGAGTGCAGAAGTTGTGTTGGTGTTACTAACACTGAGTGCAGAAGTTGTGTTGGTGTTACTAACACTGAGTGCAGAAGTTGTGTTGGTGTTACTAACACTGAGTGCAGAAGTTGTGTTGGTGTTACTAACACTGAGTGCAGAAGTTGTGTTGTTGTTACTAACACTGAGTGCAGAAGTTGTGTTGTTGTTACTAACATTGAGTGCAGAAGTTGTGTTTGTGTTACTAACACTGAGTGCAGAAGTTGTGTTGTTGTTACTAACATTGAGTGCAGAAGTTGTGTTTGTGTTACTAACACTGAGTGCAGAAGTTGTGTTGTTGTTACTAACACTGAGTGCAGAAGTTGTGTTGTTGTTACTAACATTGAGTGCAGAAGTTGTGTTGTTGTTACCCAAAATTGAGTGCAGAAGTTGTGTTGTTGTTACTAACTTTTAGTGCAAAGTTGTGTTGTTGTTACTAACATGAGTGCAGAAGTTGTGTTGTGTTACTAAATTGAGTGCAGAAGTTGTGTTGTTGTTACTAACATTGATGCAGAAGTTGTGTTGTTGTTATAACATTGAGTGCAGAAGTTGTGTTGTTGTTACTAACATTGAGTGCAGAAGTTGTGTTGTTGTTACTAACATTGAGTGCAGAAGTTGTGTTGTTGTTACTAACATTGAGTGCAGAAGTTGTGTTGTTGTTCTAACACTGAGTGCCCGAAGTTTGTTGTTGTTACTAACATTGAGTGCAGAAGTTGTGTTGTTGTTACTAACATTGAGTGCAGAAGTTGTGTTGTTGTTACTAACATTGAGTGCAGAAGTTGTGTTGTTGTTACTAAAAATTGAGTGCAGATGTTGTGTTGTTTTTACTAACATTGGTGCAGAAGTTGTGTTGTTGTTAGTAACACTGAGTGGGAGAAGTTGTGTTGTTGTTTTGTAAAAACTGAGTGCAGAAGTTGTGTTGGTGTTACTAACAACTGAGTGCAGAAGTTGTGTTGTTGTTACTAACACTGAGTGCAGAAGTTGTGTTGTTGTTACTAACACTGAGTGCAGAAGTTGTGTTGGTGTTACTAACACTGAGTGCAGAAGTTGTGTTGGTGTTACTAACACTGAGTGCAGAAGTTGTGTTGTTGTTACTAACATTGAGTGCAGAAGTTGTGTTGTTGTTACTAACATTGAGTGCAGAAGTTGTGTTGTTGTTACTAACATTGAGTGCAGAAGTTGTGTTGTTGTTACTAACACTGAGTGCAGAAGTTGTGTTGTGTTACTACATTGAAGTGCAGAAGTTGTGTTGTTGTTACTAACATTGAGTGCAGAAGTTGTGTTGTTGTTACTAACACTGAGTGCAGAAGTTGTGTTGTTGTTACTAACACTGAGTGCAGAAGTTGTGTTATTGATGTTATTGTTGTTAACTTTATCTGAGCGCAGCAACATAAACTAGGTTATTACTCACTATGTGGTTAAAAATATGTATAAAAAACGCTCCATATATAATGTCAGTTTACGGGATTTGTTCTGAAATCCGACGCGTATTAGTCGTGAAGAGTAGCCAGGACAGGACAAGAGCGTGAGTGTTGCGTGTGTGTCAGTACGAAAACTGCGGCGTCTGGAATAAGACGTCACGGTTTGGTGTTCGTGTAAGTAGGGATGGTGAGTCTGTGTAGTATAGGCCATAGGTTATTTTACTGGTTTTGGTGCTCTTATGTTTATCTGTAAGGCTCTAGTATGAGGATAGGCCTATTTAATTTTTGGGAAAGTTCTCGTGTAGTGTTTTGCCTGCAGGCTAAGAGGCCAGGGAGCCTCCCTGTTGATAAATGTTTACGCTTTTCTAACCACTAGTAGCAGTGTCCTAGTGAGCTAATGTGGGTACTGGGTCAATGTGTACTGGTGTTTTTGTAGGTAGTGGGATGGTTGTATATGCAGGTTTATTATTGTATAGATGTATTTTTGTACGTTTAGTTGTGGTGTTCTTGCTTATAAGAAATGTAAGTATTGGCCATTTAATTAACGCTTATATGAAGGAACAAGCTGGCCCTAGTTGGTCCCTAGGCTGGCCTAGGTTGGCCCCCATGCTGGCACTAGGTTGGCCCCTAGGCTGGCCTAGGTTGGCCCCTAGGCTGGCCTTAAGTTGGCCCCTAGGCTGGCCCAAGGTTGGTCCCTATGCTGGCCCTTGGTTGGTCTCTAGGTTGGCCCCTAGGCTGCCCTTAGGGTGGCCCCTAGGCTGGCCAAGGTTGGTGGCCCAAGGTTGGTCCCTAGGCTGGCCCTAGGTTTCCCCCTAGGCTGGCCTTAAGTTGGCCCCTAGGCTGGCCCTAGGTTGGCCCCTAGGCTGGCCATGGTTGGCCTACGCTGGCCCTAGGCTTGCCCTCGGCTGGCCCTAGATTGGCCCTAGGCTGGCCTTAGGTTGGCCCCTAGGCTCGTCCTAGGTTGGCAATAGGCTGGCCTAGACTACGCATATAGTTAACCCCAAGAAGTCAGAACATTCAACGTAACGCAATAAATGGAGTAACAATATCATTGCTGCTAACTTCAGCTGGGCACAGCAACATAACCAGCCCTGGACTGGTCCACGTGGGCGCTGACCCTGGAACACCTTCCTGGACTGGTCCACGTGGGCGCTGACCCCTGGAACACCTTCCCTGGACGGGGTCCACGTGGGCGCTGACCCCTGGAACACCTTCCTGGACTGGTCCACGTGGGCGCTGACCCCTGGAACCCTTCCTGGACTGGTCCACGTGGGCGCTGACCCTGGAACACCTTCCTGGACTGGTCCACGTGGGCGCTGACCCCTGGAAACCTTCCTGGACTGGTCCACGTGGGCGCTGACCCTGGAACCCCTTTCCTGGACTGGTCCACGGGGGCGGGGACCCTGGGAACACCTTCCTGGACGGGTCCACGTGGGCGCTGCCCCCTGGAACACCTTCCTGGACTGGTTCCACGGGGGGCCCTTTGACCCCTGGAACACCTTCCTGGACTGGTCCACGTGGGCGTGCCCCCCGGGAAAACACCTTCCTGGACTGGTCCACGTGGGCGCTGACCCCTGGACCCCTTCCTGGACTGGTCCACGTGGGCGCTGACCCCTGGAACACCTTCCTGGACTGGTCCACGTGGGCGCTGACCCTGGAAACCTTCCTGACTGGTCCACGTGGGCGCTGACCCTGGAAACACCTTCCTGGACTGGTCCACGTGGGCGCTGCCCCCCTGGAACACCTCCTGGACTGGTCCACGTGGGCGCTGAACCCTGGAACACCTTCCTGGACTGGTCCACGTGGGGCTGACCCCGGGAAACACCTTCCGGGACTGGTCCACGTGGGGCTGACCCCTGGAACCCCTTTCCTGGACGGGTTTCCACGTGGGCGCTGACCCGGGAAAACACCTTCCTGGACTGGTCCACGTGGGCGCTGACCCTGGAACACCTTCCTGGTATTGTTTATCAGTCACTTTGATCAAATTTAAGCAATGACATTTTCTTAATGTTTTCAATATTTTGTTTGTTTGTCAAATAGTTTTCGAATGCTTTATTTTTTGTTGTTCTGGACATTCTTTTTGTTTATTTTAATTATTGCAAATTGAAAATACTACTATTATTTTCACTAACATATTGCTACTACCACCAATATTTACACTACAATAACAACAACTAATGCTACAATTTGCCGCACTAATTCTGCTACTATCACTTTAAATTCTGCTACCACCAGAACTTTCTGAATACTATTACCACTCACTACTTAAAACCACTGTTCCCCCGAATACTAATTGTACTATTACTACTTTTTAAAATTATTTCTACAACTAATATTGCTGCTTTCAAACTATTTTCTCCTACCATTACTACTACTACTATACTACTACTACTACTACTACTACTACTACTAGTACTATTACTTTTACTATTTTATATTATTAATATGCCCGTTAATGCAACTGGGTGTGGTACTACTAGCACTATTATTACTACCACAACTACCACTTTGCACTATTTATTTAAAACCAAAACTACCACTAGTACTATTATTTCTACCACAACTACTACTAGCACTATTTATTATACCACTACTACCACTAGCACTATTTTTTACTACCACAACTACTACCTAGCACCATTATTACTACCACAACTACTACTGCACTATTATTACTGCCTCAAAATACTACTGCTGCTATTTTAAAACTACAGTTATTTATTAGCATTATTAATAAAACTACTATTCTAGCACTACTATGCTACAAATAGTAGCACTATCACTAATGCTACAACTTACTACTATATACTACTTCTAGCATTATTCTACTTCTACAACTACTTTACTATCGCTAATACACTGCTACTCCTGCAGCTTCCATTAATTCTACTCCTGACTATTGAGTGAACTGCTAACCAAACTGACGTGACACTTCTTCAGTCACTTCTTCATCTCTTCCCTTGATGATAAATCATCATTGGCTGAAATTGGACCAATGTTCCTCCATAAGCACGTAAGAAAGACGACGACCGTGAAAAATCGAGTGATAAGACCGATGAAGGAGGAAGTGACACAGATGGAGAACGACAACAAGTATACGAATTGCTTAATGAAATATTTAATTAGATGTTCAGGAAAGGCAGTGAGACTTACAAGAAGGTAATGTAGTCAGAAGTGGTCACTACCAGCTGGAGAGAATCAATGTAACACAGGAAAGATTGATGACACTAATAAGAGTTGGATGTAAATAACAACAGTGGGATCAGACAACAATATATCACCATGGGAGGCTGAGAGAAGGGTTGAAATATCTACATGATCCTAATAGCAAAGGTTTTCAACCAATCTCCTCAGTCAGGACAATTGCCAGAAAATTTAAAAAAGTGGTCCTCATTTAACAAAAAAAAAAAACAAGATACTCAGGATGGCCTTAACCGTTGTGGGATCTGATAGTGAGGTGCTGGCCAGACCCCTTATATAGCTTCCTTGGATGCTTTACTTTCATAGTTCCTTGATAATGTGAGTAGTCACGAAAGCGCTTGGAATTTCTCTATTCTTTCAGAGTGGTTGTTTTGCATATTCTGAAATCACCTGTTTACTGTGATCTTATTGCATATATATATATATATATATGTATATATATATATATATATATAATTATATATATATATATATATATTATATATATATATATATATATATATATATATATATATATATATATATATATATATATATGTATTTATTATATGTATATATATATATATATATTATATATATATATATATATATATATATTATATATATATATATATTATATATATATATATATATATATATATTAAGAGTAAACGGAAAATAGGATAGCAGATGAACAAGGAGGCTTTAGGAAAGGTGGGGGTGTGTGACCAGTGTTTAAAGTGAAACATATAAATGAACAGTATTTAGATAAGGCTAAAGAGGTCTTTGTGGCATTTATGGATTTGGAAAAGGCGTATGACAGGGTGGATAGGGGGGCAATGTGGCAGATTGTTGCAAGTGTATGGTGTAGGAGGTAGGTTACTGAAAGCAGTGAAGAGTTTTTACGAGGATAGTGAGGCTCAGTTAGAGTATGTAGGAAGAGGGAAATTTTTTCCCAGTAAAAGTAGGCCTTAGACAAGGATGTGTGATGTCACCGTGTGTTGTTTAATATATTTATAGAGGGGGTTGTAAGAGAATAAATGCGAGGGTTTTGGCAAGAGGCGTGGAGTTAAAAGATAAAGAATCACACACAAAGTGGGAGTTGTCACAGCTGCTCTTTGCTGATGACACTGTGCTCTTGGGAGATTCTGAAGAGAAGTTGCAGAGATTGGTGGATGAATTTGGTAGGGTGTTGCAAAAGAAGAAAATTAAGGTGAATACAGGAAAGAGTAAGGTTATGAGGATAACAAAAAGATTAGGTGATGAAAGATTGAATATCGATTGGAGGGAGAGAGTATGGAGGAGGTGAACGTATTCAGATATTTGGGAGTGGACGTGTCAGCAGATGGGTCTATGAAAGATGAGGTGAATCATAGAATTGATGAGGGAAAAAGAGTGAGTGGTGCACTTAGGAGTCTGTGGAGACAAAGAACTTTGTCCTTGGAGGCAAAGAGGGGAATGTATGAGAGTATAGTTTTACCAACGCTCTTATATGGGTGTGAAGCATGGGTGATGAATGTTGCAGTGAGGAGAAGGCTGGAGGCAGTGGAGATGTCATGTCTGAGGGCAATGTGTGGTGTGAATATAATGCAGAGAATTCGTAGTTTGGAAGTTAGGAGGAGGTGCGGGATTACCAAAACTGTTGTCCACAGGGCTGAGGAAGGGTTGTTGAGGTGGTTCGGACATGTAGAGAGAATAGAGCGAAACAGAATGACTTCAAGAGTGTGTCAATCTGTAGTGGAAGGAAGGCGGGGTAGGGGTCGGCCTAGGAAAGGTTGGAGGGAGGGGGTAAAGGAGGTTTTGTGTGCGAGGGGCTTGGACTTCCAACAGGCATGCGTGAGCGTGTTTGATAGGAGTGAATGGAGACAAATGGTTTTTAATACTTGACGTGCTGTTGGAGTGTGAGCAAAGTAACATTTATGAAGGGATTCAGGGAAACCGGCAGGCCGGACTTGAGTCCTGGAGATGGGAAGTACAGTGCCTGCACTCTGAAGGAGGGGTGTTAATGTTGCAGTTTAAAAACTGTAGTGTAAAGCACCTTCTGGCAAGACAGTGATGGAGTGAATGATGGTGAAAGTTTTTCTTTTTCGGGCCACCCTGCCTTGGTGGGAATCGGCCAGTGTGATAATAAAAAATAAAAAAATAAAAAATTATAATATATATATTATATATATATATTATATATATATATATATATATATATATTATATATATATATATATATATATATATATATATATATATATATATATATATATATTATATATATATATATTATATATATATAATATTATATATATATATTTATATAATATATATATAATATTAATATATATTATATATATATATATATATATCTATATATATAATATATATATATATTATATATAAATATATATATTATATATATATATATATATAATATATATATTATATATATATATATATATGCAATAGATCACAGTAAACAGGTGATTTCAGAATATTGCAAAACAACCACTCTGAAGAATAGAAAAATTCCAAGCGCTTTCGTGACTACTCACATTATCAAGGAACTATCATAGTTCCTTGATAATGTGAGTAGTCACGAAAGCGCTTGGAATTTTTTCTATTCTTTCGAGTGGTTGTTTTGCATTATATATATATATATATTATATATATATATATATATATAATATATATATATATTATATATAATATATATATATTATATATATTTTATTATCACACTGGCCGATTCCCACCAAGGGTGGCCCGAAAAAGAAAAACTTTCACCATCATTCACTCCATCACTGTCTTGCCAGAAGGGTGCTTTACACTACAGTTTTTAAACTGCAACATTAACACCCCTCCTTCAGAGTGCAGGCACTGTACTTCCCATCTCCAGGACTCAAGTCCGGCCTGCCGGTTTCCCTGAACCCCTTCATAAATGTACTTTGCTCACACTCCAACATCACGTCAAGTATTAAAAACCATTTCGTCTCCATTCGCTCCTATCAAACACGCTCACGCACGCCTGCTGGAAGTCCAAGCCTCTCGCACACAAAACCTCTTTACCTCGTCCCTCCAACCTTTCCTAGGCCGACCCCTACCCCGCCTTCCTTCCACTACAGACTGATACAACTCTTGAAGTCATTCTGTTTCGCTCTATTCTCTCTACATGTCCGAACCACCTCAACAACCCTTCCTCAGCCCTCTGGACAACAGTTTTGGTAATCCCGCACCTCCTCCTAACTTCCAAACTACGAATTCTCTGCATTATATTCACACCACACATTGCCCTCAGACATGAACATCTCCACTGCCTCCAGCCTTCTCCTCGCTGCAACATTCATCACCCATGCTTCACACCCATATAGAGTGTTGGTAAAACTGTACTCTCATACATTCCCCTCTTTGCCTCCAAGGACAAAGTTCTTTGTCTCACAGACAACTAAGTGCACCACTCACCCTTTTCCCCTCATCATTCTATGATTCACCTCATCCTTCATAGACCCATCCGCTGACACGTCCACTCCCAAATATCTGAATACATTCACCACCTCCATACTCTCTCCCTCCAATCTGATATCCAATCTTTCATCACTAATATTTTTGTTATCTCTCATAACCTTACTATTTCCTGTATTCACTTTTAATTTTCTTCTTTGCACACCCTACCAAATTCATCCACCAATCTCTGCAACTTCTCTTCAGAATCTCCCAAGAGCACAGTGTCATCAGCAAAGAGCAACTGTGACAATTCCCACTTTATGTGTGATTCTTTATCTTTTAACTCCACGCCTCTTGCCAAAACCCTCGCATTTACTTCTCTTACAACCCCATCTATAAATATATTAAACAACGAAGGTGACATCACACATCCTTGTCTAAGGCCTACTTTTACTGGGAAATAATTTCCCTCTTTCCTATGTACTCTAACTTGAGCCTCACTATCCTCGTAAAACTCTTCACTGCTTTCAGTAACCTACCTCCTACACCATACACCTGCAACATCTGCCACATTGCCCCCCTATCCACCCTGTCATACGCCTTTTCCAAATCCATAAATGCCACAAAGACCTCTTTAGCCTTATCTAAACACTTATATGTTTCACTGTAAACACCTGGTCCACACACCCCTACCTTTCCTAAAGCCTCCTTTGTTCATCTGCTATCCTATTCTCAGTCTTACTTTTAATCTTTCAATAATAACTCTACCATACACTTTACCAGGTATACTCAACAGACTTATCCCCCTATAATTTTTGCACTCTCTTTTGTCCCCTTTGCCTTTATACAAAGAAACTATGCATGCTCTCTGCCAATCCCTAGGTACCTTACTCTCTTCCATACTTTATTAAATAATTGCACCAACCACTCCCAAAAATATATCCCCACCTTTTAACATTTCTATCTTTATCCCATCAATCCCGGCTGCCTTGCCCCCTTTCATTTTACCTACTGCCTCACGAACTTCCCCCACACTCACAACTGGCTCTTCCTCACTCCTACAAGATGTTATTCCTCCTTGCCCTATACACGAAATCACAGCTTCCCTATCTTCATCAACATTTAACAATTCCTCAAATATTCCCTCCATCTTCCCAATACCTCTAACTCTCCATTTAATAACTCTCCTCTCCTATTTTAACTGACAAATCCATTTGTTCTCTAGGCTTCCTTAACTTGTTAATCTCACTCCAAAACTTTTTCTTATTTTCAACAAATTTGTTGATAACATCTCACCACTCTCTCATTTGCTCTCTTTTTACATTGCTTCACCACTCTCTTACCTCTCTCTTTTTCTCCATATACTCTTCCTCTTTCCATCACTTCTACTTTGTAAAAACTTCTCATATGCTAACTTTTTCTCCCCTTACTACCTCTTTACATCATCATTACACAATCGCTCCTCTTCCCTCCCGCACCCACTTTCCTGTAACCACAAACTTCTGCTGAACACTCTAACACTACATTTTTAAACCTACCCCATACCTCTTCGACCCCATTGCCTATGCTCTCATTAGCCCATCTATCTCCAATAGCTGTTTATATCTTTCCTAACTGCCTCCTCTTTTTAGTTTATAAACCTTACACCTCTCTCTTCCCTTATGCTTCTATTCTCCTTGTATCCCATCTACCTTTTACTCTCAGTGTAGCTACAACTAGAAAGTGATCTGATATATCTGTGGCCCCTCTATAAACATGTACATCCTGAAGTCTACTTAACAGTCTTTTATCTACCAATACATAATGCAACAAACTACTGTCATTTCGCCCTACATCATATCTTGTATACTTATTTATCCTCTTTTTCTTAAAATGTGTATTACCTATAACTAAACCCCTTTCTATACAAAGTTCAATCAAAGGGCTCCATTTTCATTTACACCTGCCACCCCAAACTTACCTACCAAACCCTCTCTAAAAGTTTCTCCTACTTTAGCATTCAGATCCCCTACCACAATTATTCTCTCACTTGGTTCAAAGGCTCCTATACATTCACTTAAACATCTCCCAAAACTCTCTCTTCTCTCTCTACATTCCTCTCTTCTCCAGGTGCATACACGCTTATTAAGACCCACTTTTCGCATCCAACCTTTACTTTAATCCACATAATTCTAAGTTTGCACATTCATATTCTCTTTTCTCCTTCCATAACTGATCCTTCAACATTACTGCTACCCCTTCCTTTGCTCTAACTCTCTCAGATACTCCAGATTTAATCCCATTTATTTCCCCCCACCGAAACTCCCCTACCCCTTTCAGCTTTGTTTCGCTTAGGGCCAGGACATCCAACTTCTTTTCATTCATAACATCAGCAATCATCTGTTTCTTGTCATCTGCACTACATCCAATCGCCACATTTAAGCATCCCAGTTTTATAAAG
>NC_069442.1:36295968-36323620 GCF_026875155.1 Cherax quadricarinatus
TCACTGACCCTACTTACCTGGTACCACGACAGGACTTCGCTGAGTCTACTAATCTGGTACCACGACAGAATTTCACTGAGTCTACTATCCTGTGGGCCAAATTCACTTTCATCTCTCACCAAGAAAGCTGCTGGAAGCAACGTTATAGTATTCCAACATTCTCACACAACGTTATAGTATTCCAACATTCTCACACATACAATGAGAGCTGCTGGAAGTAACTAAGATATTTGACTTCATCATTCTTATCGCATATCGTACTGACAGTACATAGCAACCCTTCCTCGACATTGCAAAACACCTCGACCAAAACGCAGATTTCCACGTAAGCCTCTTCACATCTTCTCTAATTCACCCAGCACTAAATAGATTCCTCAGAGTTAGTAAACTATTATCGGCCGCATCTTGACTGTATGATAGTAAACCATAGACTAGACTGGACTTACAAATGAACTGAGGAAAGATAACGACCAACAGTCTGTAAATTAACTGAATAAAAAGCTTAAACACTCTTTGGGACGGGAAAGCTTAATCTAACAGTAAAGCTTAAGAGGCTTAGTCACATAGTTTAAATTCATGTGTCCCACTACATATGACTTAATTAAAATAATTCTTTGTATCATTCTAATTAATAATTTCATAAAATTAACAGATAATATAATTTCTCATTCAGGAATAAAGAAAACACGACGCTCGTGCTAACTAAGGAATAGGTGAGTTATTAATTAGTTTGTTATTTTCTCTAATTAAAGAGCAAGAAAAAACTAGTTCCAAATTGTAAATTTTGAATTAGTAATGCAAATTTTTATGAACCTGCTGAAGTAGAGAAATCAGACACGTGATCGTCAAGAAGAACAAGAAACTCCCTTTTGCGTGTCTTAAGTATTCTGTTGAGAGGAAGCCTAGACACAAAGGTCGTTCCACAGTCACTAAAAACAATGGAATTCAGCCCCACTCCACAGAGGTGGCAGTTAAAGCAGTTACAAAGAATTATAGACCGATAGCACTAATGTCCCACATCATAAAAATCTTTTAAAGGGTTGCAACAAACAAGTTTGCCAACCTCCTGGATACTCAGCAATTGCTCTATCCAGGGCTAGAACATGTCGCTCCTGCCTCTCACGGCTACTGGACTATCATGAAATGGTCTTGGATGCACTGGAGGACAAACAGAATGCAGATATAGTATACACAGACTTTGGAAAGCCTTCGACTAGTGCGATCATTGTGTAATAGCACACAAAATGCGTGATAAAGGGATAAGGGGAAAAGTGGTTAGATGGATCATTAATTTTCTAACCAACAGAACACAAAGAGTAATAGTAAACAGAGTTAAGTCAAAGGCAGTTACAGTGAAAAGTTGTGTTCCACAAGGTATAGTACTCGCTACCATCTTTTTCCTCATCCTCATATATGACATAGACAGAAATGCAAACCATAGCACTGTCTTCCTTTGCTGACAATACTAGAATTTGCGTGAGTGTCATCCATTCAGGGTACTACAAATCTCCAAGTGAATATAAACCAAGTCTTCAAATGGGCTACAGAAAAATGAAGTTCAATGTAGACAGATTTGACAATTACTCCGCTATGGATAACTTGAGGAAATGAAAGCTAGATCGGAGTATAAACCAAACTCTAGCCACGCAATAGAGCAGAAAACTAATGTTAAGGACTTGGGAGTGATAATGTTATAGGACCTCACTTTCAAAGATCACAGCAATGTCGTTATTACATCTAGGCAAATGATATGATAGATAATGAGAACCTTCAAAACAAGGGATACCAAGCCAGTGATGATTCTCTTTAAATTACTTGTTCTCTCTAGGCTTGAATACTGTTGTATACTAACGGCCCCTTTCAAGGCAGGCGAAATTGCAGATCTGGAGGATGTACAGAAAATTTTCACTGCACGTTTAAATACAGTCAAACACCTCAATTACTGGGACCGTTTAAAGTTCCCTAATGTACGAAAGCAAAAGACTCAGGAGGCGGTGCAACATCCACCCCACAATGAGAAGGAGGGGTTCCACGAGTACACTTAGATGCAACACAATAAGTGTTAGGGGTGCAAGACTCTTCAACTTCCTCCCATCATACATAAGGGAAAAATTATCCATAGACCCCTGACTGTCTTCAAGAGAGAGCTTAATTAACGGCACCTAGAGTCAGTGCCAGACCAGCCTGGCTTGACTTCGTACGTTGGACTGCATGAATCCAGGAGTAACAGCCTGATTGATCAGGCTTGATCCACCACAAGACCTAGTCATGGACCGGGCGGCAGAGGCGTTGACCCTGGAACCCTTTCCAGGTAGGTAGATAGACGTAACCAACACCTGGGTGCCTGTATTTGAAGACGGGTCTCCAACCACAGAGACTTCTTTTACTCTATACGGAGATGATAAATCCAAATGAGGCTTCTGTGTCCACTTTCTCATCTTCTCAGTATTGTATATCATTATTGTAATAAATACTTGTTTAATTAGGCTACTAAATTCCACTTTCAAATTTACTATTCAGGCATGTGTCACTTCCGGCATTAGGTTGATGTGCATCTTCTGCTATATGATTGGTACTCTGATTACCTACTAATCACTGTGGCCTCTATCTAGTCTTCTTTCTATACTTGGTCTTTGCTGCCCATCCCGGTTTTTCATTCCTCTATTCTTGCTGGGCTCGACTCTGAATAACAGGCTGACTGACCACTTTATCTATCTCCTCAGATTCTCTTGTTTCCTTTTCCTGTCTTCTCAGGTATTTACTCGCCTTATTGCTTCACATCGCCTCCTAACAGGAAAACACACGACTTCATCTCGTTAGGCATGTCTTTTTGTATATCAGGACGACTACAGTTAGCTACTACTCTTCACACTTGTTCATCTCGATACCCCTTCAGAGACCATCGTTCTTTCTCTCTCTCTCTCTCTCTCTCTCTCTCTCTCTCTCTCTCTCTCTCTCTCTCTCTCTCTCCCTCTCTCCCTCTCTCTCTCTCTCTCTCTCTCTCTCTCTCTCTCTCTCTCTCTCTCTCTCTCATTCTCTCTTGTTTTGTTCTATTAAAATGCATTTTCTCTTACCCATGACTGTTCTTCCTGCTTGTTGACTAGCCTCTTTGTGGGAAACTGCGTCACATATTTTCTAACCGTTGAAAAATAGGTACTTAAATTATTCCTGTCGTGCCTGCTCCATTTCCGTTGTCTTCCCTAAGCCCTTTGAGCTGTCGTTAATGACTCTAAGCCTCTCCAGTTGTTTCGCTGCTCTCCCTATTACCGACCTGTGTCTAGTGCTGACTGCTTCCTTCCTTGACAACTATAACGACATTTTCTGCTTTCCGGCTTTCTGGGATATGCTTAGTCCTCGACGACTTGTAGATTTTCGGTAGCAATTCACACAGTATTTTAAGGTCTTTCCTCAGTAGCCAAGAATTCTTCTTATCAGGTTTCATTACTTTTGGCTTTTCCAATTAATTTAGCAGCTTTTATATGTAATTTATGTTCCCTTATTCTCTCCAGCATCCCTCTTAATATCTCGGTGAATACATCCTCGAAGAAACATTGTTTAGTTAATTACACTTCCTTATCAGATCTCCTCCACCTTCAGAACACTCTCTTGATCTCCAGCATCATTCTTCTGGTGATGCCATACATGATCTTTGGTTTTCACTTTCGCTTGGCAGCTTCTCACATTGTCCGGCAGCCTATCTCTTCATTCTCACACTGTCCGGCAGCCTATCTCGTCATTCTTACATGGCCTGATTTCTAAAATTCTTTGATCAACCACGAGTACACCATTTAGTAATCTAGATTTTTCTCTCCTCACTTCGTCATCCTTTTCACATTTTTTTCTGTCAGGTTATGGAAAAAAGAGGAGGCAGTATGTATGGACTGGAACCATATACAGTATTCTGCATATTAACTGGGACAGTTTTGAAATAAGACATTAATTTGGAAAATTAATGTTATTTTAAAAAATTCTCAGTAATGATATGACAGACAGTTGATTTAATAAAAGTTCGCTTTTACAAATATTGCTACTCGCTGTAGCATAGAATCAACCAAAGTTAAGCATATTTTGGAAAGTTCTTTGGCAAGGTCCTAATAACACCTGCAATTCGCTTCTTCAAAAATCCTGTTTTGCGATCCTGCGTTTGGTTATTACCCATAGAGTCTTAATTGGGTTAAGGTCAGGAGAGTTTCCAGGCCAATTTAGAACGCTTGGCCCACTTCGAAGAATGTCAGCATTTTTCTAAAAGTGTGACATGGAGCAAGATCCTGCTGGAAAATGCCTTCTCCATCGAGAAAGTCTTTATCCACAATGGGAAGCAAACGAGTTACCAGAATTGCCTTGTATTGGTCACTGCTCATCATTCCCTCAACAATAACAAACCGTCTAGGGCCTTTAGCAGTAAAAGTACCCCAAAACATCTTAGGTGGGTGTTTTAGCGCTTATTGAAAGTGTCCATTCCGAAGAGGTTCGCCTTTGCACAGTCTCACAACCATTGATCTATAAATATGTACTTCAAAATATGCCACATCTGAAAATATAACTTGTCTCCATTCATATGTCATCCATCTCTCATGAACGAGTGCTCACCGCAGCCGTTTTTACCTCATAACAGCAGCAGCTAATAATTGCTTCTTAACCAGCTTTCTGGTAGTTCTGCCAGTTTAAGTAGCCTTCGTCAAACAGTTGAAGAATCAACATATATACCAGCTGAAGCCAGATCTTTCTGTAGATCTTTGTTGGTTTTCGTGGGATCCTTTACACTATTTCTTATGATAACATTGTCATTGTGGAGTGTTGTCTTGCGTTTTCTTCCACATCTTCGATGCAACCCTCCACAATCACCAGTGTCGTCAGCTCTCTTTAGAATCCTACCAACAGTGGACTTTGCTAAGCTCAAATTTTCGGGGAACTGTCTAATACTCTAATCAGTATGTTTACTATGAGCTACAGTACATGCACATCCATCATGAATTTCAGCAGTAATGATGAACTGAAGGAGAGAATTTGGTGAAACCACATTTACTGCGATTATTGTCAGTGCTACAACAGCTGTTGTAGCACTGACGATAATCGGAGGATAACAGCACAGCTGGATGGTTGCCAGAAGTCGGTAGCAAACTTCCGAAAATAACCCAAATTACATTAATTAAGCCAGAGCCTAAGACATATTATGAGATAATCACAAAACTTACTGCTGTTCCAATTAATATGCACACTACTGTAGAAGTGAAGATCCTGTTGATTATTCTTGTAGGAGTTATTATTGCAGTTTTGCTGGAAGCCTAAAGAATTAGCATCTCTGTATATCTCGACAAAGAATATGCCTCTTGTCAGGAAATCTCATCATTATATTTCCCTTCACACTGTGTCCAGACTAGCAGACAATGAGACCAGAAAATACTCTCCACACGTAATGAAGACAACAGTATGAACAGATGTCTCAAGTTCCTACTGGAAAAAATACTCTCCACACGTAATGAAGACAACAGTATGAACAGATGTCTCAAGTTCCTACTGGAAAAAATACTCTCCACACGTAATGAAGACAACAGTATGAACAGATGTCTCAAGTTCCTACTGGAAAAAATACTCTCCACACGTAATGAAGACAACAGTATGAACAGATGTCTCAAGTTCCTACTGGAAAAAATAACCAACACGCAGTATTTTTTTCGGCATATAAGGCGCTCCTTTTTCCCTCACAATAGTCTTGAAAATCAACCTGTGTCTTATAAGCTCAAGGTCAGGGTTGAGGGTATGTGCTGTGTACACTTTGGTGTAAAGTAAGTGGGTGATTAACCCTTGAATATGATTACTGAATTACAATTATGAAAATTCTGCAGTGCGCCTTATATGCCGGAAAATATGATAATTACACAGACCCTCAGTAAAAGTGGTTCCTATAAAACAGAACTCAAATGAAGAATTACGTGAGACGAAACCTGAGGAGGACACAGTGAACTTAACACCAGTGCCGGAGTCTGCGTCACACATCCTGTGCAGGATGTGGGAAACAAAAGGTATGCTAAACATCACACAACACATAAACAGAATACAAGAAAGCCAATAGGATTGCAAGACTCGTAACATCAGTGTAGTTTGTGTTATCCCCCGCGACAAAACTCCGCACCTTAATGTTTGCATGGATAGGCACCAAACTTAATATTACCTAGAACAACAAACAGAACTACTCGATAATAACAGTTATTTGTTCACACCATACTGTAGAACAAAATCAAGGTGGATAGTGTACATGAAAATCGGAGCTAAACACTTGGCGTATATCAGTTTAGTGGATGACTGTTACCAGTTAACCTGATATTCCACCTGGCACTCAGGTTTCAACCTCAATGATCCTGGTACCTAGCTCTTACCTTCGGTCTTCAACCTCAATGATCCTGGTACCTAACTCTTTCCTTCAGTCTTCATCCTCAGTGATCCCGGTACCTAACTCTTACCTTCGGTCTTCAACCTCAATGATCCTGGTACCTAACTCTTTCCTTCAGTCTTCAACCTCAATGATCCTGGTACCTAACTCTTTCCTTCAGTCTTCATCCTCAGTGATCCCGGTACCTAACTCTTACCTTCGGTCTTCAACCTCAGTGATCCTGGTACCTAACTCTTTCCTTCAGTCTTCAACCTCAATGATCCTGGTACCTAACTCTTACCTTCAGTCTTCAACCTCAATGATCCTGGTACCTAACTCTTACCTTCGGTCTTCAACCTCAATGATCCTTGTACCTAACTCTTTCCTTCAGTCTTCATCCTCAGTGATCCTGGTACCTAACTCTTACCTTCGGTCTTCAACCTCAATGATCCTGGTATCTAACTCTTATCTTCAGTCTTCAACCTCAATGATCCTGGTACCTAACTCTTTTCTTCAGTCTTCATCCTCAATGATCCTGGTACCTAACTCTTTCCTTCAGTCTTCATCCTCAGTGATCCTGGTGCCTAACTCTTACCTTCGGTCTTCAACCTCAATGATCCTGGTACCTAACTCTTACTTTCGGTCTTCAACCTCAATGATCCTGGTACCTAACTCTTTCCTTCAGTCTTCAACCTCAATGATCCTGGTACCTAACTCTTACCTTCGGTCTTCAACCTCAATGATCCTGGTACCTAACTCTTACCTTCGGTCTTCAACCTCAGTGATCCTGGTACCTAACTCTTACCTTCAGTCTTCAACCTCAATGATCCTGGTTCCTAACTCTTACCTTCAGTCTTCAACCTCAATGATCCTGGTACCTAACTCTTACCTTCGGTCTTCAACCTCAATGATCCTGGTATCTAACTCTTACCTTCGGTCTTCAACCTCAATGATCCTGGTACCTAACTCTTACTTTCGGTCTTCAACCTCAATGATGCTGGTACCTAACTCTTTCCTTCTGTCTTCGACCTCAATGATCCTGGTACCTAACTCTTGCCTTCGGTCTTCAACCTCAATGATCCTGGTACCTAACTCTTACCTTCGGTCTTCAACCTCAATGATCCTGGTACCTAACTCTTTCCTTCAGTCTTCAACTTCAATGATCCTGGTACCTAACTCTTACCTTCAGTCTTCAACCTCAATGATCCTGGTACCTAACTCTTACCTTCGGTCTTCAACCTCAATGATCCTGGTTCCTAACTCTTTCCTTCAGTCTTCATCCTCAGTGATCCTGGTACCTAACTCTTACCTTCGGTCTTCAACCACGATGATCCTGATACCTAACTCTTTCCTTCAGTCTTCAACCTCAATGATCCTGGTACCTAACTCTTACCTTCAGTCCTCTTTCACAACGATCCTGGTACCTAACTTTCGCACTCAACCTTCAACCTCAGCGAATCTGGTACCTAAACCTTACCTTGAAGCTTCAACACCAAAAGTCCTGGTACCTAACACTTACCTTCAAGCTTCAACACCAACAGTCCTGGTACCTAACACTTACATTCAAGCTTCAACATCAATAGTCTTGGTACCTAAATCTCGCCCTCAGCAATACCAACCTTATCACATCTCACTCTATCTCCCATACCTTTCTATCTATCCATGTTTGTATATAATATATACATATATATATATATATATATATATTATATATATATATATATATATATATAAATATTATATATATATATATTATAATATATACATACATACACACACACACACACACACACACACACACACACACACACACCACACACACACACACATATTTATATATATATGTGTGTGTGTGTGTGTGTGTGTGTGTGTGTGTGTGTGTGTGTGTGTGTGTGTATGTATGTATATATATTTTATATATATATATATATATATATATATATATATATATATATATTGTGTGTGTGTGTGTGTGTGTGTGTGTGTGTGAAACAGAAACCTGTAACTGTTTTGCATGATGATAGGATTGCTGGTTTCTTTTTTCTGTCTCATAAACACGCTAGATAACAGGGATATCTTGCTACTCCTACTTACACTTTGGTCACACTTCACAGACATGCACATGCATATATATATATATAAATATATGTAGGTTTTTCTCCTTTTTCTAAATAGCTCTTGTTCTTCTTTATTTCTTCTATTGTCCATGGGGAAGTGGAAAAGAATCTTTCCTCCGTAAGCCATGCGGGGTCGTATGAGGCGACTAAAATGCCGGGAGCAATGGGCTAGTAACCCCTTCTCCTGTAGACATTTACTAAAAAAGAGAAGAATAAAATTTTATAAAACTGGGATGCTTGAATGTGCATGGATGTAGTGCAGATGACAAGAAACAGATGATTGCTGATGTTATGAATGAAAAGAAGTTGGATGTCCTGGCCCTAAGCGAAACAAAGCTGAAGGGGGTAGGGGGAGTTTCGGTGGGGGGAAATAAATGGGGTTAAATCTGGGGTATCTAAGAGAGTTAGAGCAAAGGAAGGGGTAGCAGTAATGTTGAAGGATCAGTTATGGATGGAGAAAAGAGAATATGAATGTGTAAATTTAAGATTATGTGGATTAAAGTAAAGGTTGGATGCGAAAAGTGGGTCATAATAAGCGTGTATGCACCTGGAGAAGAGAGGAATGTAGAGGAGAGAGAGAGATTTTGGGAGATGTTAAGTGAATGTATAGGAGCCTTTGAACCAAGTGAGAGAGTAATTGTGGTAGGGGATATGAATGCTAAAGTAGGGGAAACTTTTAGAGAGGGTTTGGGAGGTAAGTTTGGGTGGCAGGTGTAAATGATAATGGGAGCCCTTTGATTGAACTTTGTATAGAAAGGGGTTTAGTTATAGGTAATACACATTTTAAGAAAAAGAGGATAAATAAGTATACAAGATATGATGTAGGGCGAAATGACAGTAGTTTGTTGGATTATGTATTGGTAGATAAAAGACTGTTAAGTAGACTTCAGGATGTACATGTTTATAGAGGGGCCACAGATATATCAGATCACTTTCTAGTTGTAGCTACACTGAGAGTAAAAGGTAGATGGGATACAAGGAGAATAGAAGCATCAGGGAAGAGAGAGGTGAAGGTTTATAAACTAAAAGAGGAGGCAGTTAGGGTAAGATATAAACAGCTATTGGAGGATAGATGGGCTAATGAGAACATAGGCAATGGGGTCGAAGAGGTATGGGGTAGGTTTAAAAATGTAGTGTTAGAGTGTTCAGCAGAAGTTTGTGGTTACAGGAAAGTGGGTGCGGGAGGGAAGAGGAGCGATTGGTGGAATGATGATGTAAAGAGAGTAGTAAGGGAGTAGTAAAGTAGAAGTGATGCAAGGAGGGAAGAGTATATGGAGAAAAAGAGAGAGGTTAAGAGAGTGGTTGAAGCAATGTAAAAAGAGAGCAAATGAGAGAGTGGGTGAGATGTTATCAACAAATTTTGTTGAAAATAAGAAAAAGTTTTGGAGTGAGATTAACAAATTAAGGAAGCCTAGAGAACAAATGGATTTGTCAGTTAAAAATAGGAGAGGAAAGTTATTAAATAGAGAGTTAGAGGTATTGGGAAGATGGAGGGAATATTTTGAGGAATTGTTAAATGTTGATGAAGATAGGGAAGCTGTGATTTCGTGTATAGGGCAAGGAGGAATAACATCTGTAGGAGTGAGGAAGAGCCAGTTGTGAGTGTGGGGAAGTTCGTGAGCAGTAGGTAAAATGAAAGGGGGTAAGGCAGCCGGGATTGATGGGATAAAGATAGAAATGTTAAAAGCAGGTGGGAATATAATTTTGGAGTGGTGGGTGCAATTATTTAATAAATGTATGGAAGAGGGTAAGGTACCTAGGGATTGGCAGAGAGCATGCATAGTTCCTTTGTATAAAGGCAAAGGGGACAAAAGAGAGTGCAAAAATTATAGGGGGATAAGTCTGTTGAGTATACCTGGTAAAGTTGATAAATTAGTCACATGTGCAACACTTGGGTATCTTTAATGAGGAAACGTTTCGCCACACAGTGGCTTCATCAGTCCATATATAGGAGAAACTTGAAAAACAGGAGGAGAATGAGGTAATCATTCTCCTCCTGTTTTTCAAGTTTCTCCTATATATGGACTGATGAAGCCACTGTGTGGCGAAACGTTTCCTCATTAAAGATACCCAAGTGTTGCACATGTGTCTAATTTATCAACCTGTCGGTTCTCTGAATCATTCATTTACAAACCTGGTAAAGTGTATGGTAGAGTTATTATTGAAAGAATTAAGAGTAAGACGGAGAATAGGATAGCAGATGAACAAGGAGGCTTTAGGAAAGGTAGGGGGTGTGTGGACCAGGTGTTTACAGTGAAACATATAAGTGAACAGTATTTAGATAAGGCTAAAGAGGTCTTTGTGGCATTTATGGATTTGGAAAAGGCGTATGACAGGGTGGATAGGGGAGCAATGTGGCAGATGTTGCAGGTGTATGGTGTAGGAGGTAGGTTACTGAAACCAGTGAAGAGTTTTTACGAGGATAATCAGGCTCAAGTTAGAGTTTGTAGGAAAGAGGGAAATTATTTCCCAGTAAAAGTAGGCCTTAGACAAGGATGTGTGATGTTACAAAGTTGTTTAATATATTTATAGATGGGGTTGTAAGAGAAGAAAATGCGAGGGTCTTGGCAAGAGGCGTGGAAACCATACCCCGGCCGGGATTGAACCCGCGGTCAGAGAGTCTCAAAACTCCAGACCGTCGCGTTAGCCACTAGACCAGCTAGCCACAATAAGATTCGTCCAACTAGGTATATTTCTACACCATAGGAAGGTTAGCACAGGCACCACTGTGACCACAAATGCAAGTTTTTACAGACGAATCTCCAGCTAGCGTGGCCGTGACGAACTCTAGCTCAAGTTCCCTCACTGCCGTCATGTTGACGGCAGTGAAAACCTACAAATAACTGTTTCTATGTACACTATTATTCTTCCCATCAAAACAAAATTAAACTGTCTGTTTTCTCATCAATGTTTTTGAGAGCTTTACGTATTTGTAGGCCTGAGTTCATAGATGAAGAAATATCCAAAATTTATGAAATAGCCAATGATCTGAAATACCCGAGAAATGTAATTGATAAATCATTTAAAATTGCTAGAAATACTTTTTACAACCCAAAAAGGGACAACCAACCTTATTCAACTAAAAATATGTTGGTTCTCCCTTACCATGAAAACTTGGTTGATATGCCTTCTCTTCTTAAGACTTTTAATATTAAAGTTGTATTTAAAAATCTTGATACAGTAAAAAAACTTTTGATTAAGAATTCCCCCCAAAATGCTGACGGATGTGTCTATAAGATTCCTTGTAAAATTTGCGATAAAGTTTATTACGGTCAAACTGGTAAAAATCTCGAACTAAGATTAAAACAACAAAAATATAGCATTAGAACTGGACAAGATTCCAATGCTCTATTTATTCATGTGAGAGATTTTAACCATCCAATTGATTTTCAAAAAGTTGAGAAAGTTGTATCAAACAAGTCCATGGTTGACAGAAATACAATTGAATCTTGTTTCATAATAAGCAGTTTTGAAAATAATATGAATATTTCCTTAGGTTTATATAAATTAGATTCATTTATAATTAATAAAATTTGGTTAGAGTTTAATAATACATTGGACAAATAATAAACCTTATTTCTTGGGTAGAATGATTTGTTGGTGGGTTGTCGTGAGGACCTGTCTAGTTGGACCAGCGGACCTACTGCAGTGTTCCTCTTTTCTTATGAGTCCGGTATTGTCCCGCGTCAGGTGTTTCTTTGTTGTGGGAGTTGACTGTGAGGTGTGGTCTAAGCCCTTTAATTGCCTTCCTTTGATGTATTACTTTCATAATTCCTTGACAATGTGAGTAGTCACGAAAGCGCTTGGAATTTCACTACTCTTTTAGAGTGGTTGTTTTGTACATATATATAGGAGAAACTTTTAGAGAGGGTGTGCTAGGTAAGTTTGGGGTGCCAGGTGTAAATGATAATGGGAGCCCTTTGATTGAACTTTGTATAGAAAGGGGTTTAGTTATAGGTAATACACATTTTAAGAAAAAGAGGATAAATAAGTATACAAGATATGATGTAGGGCGAAATGACAGTAGTTTGTTGGATTATGTATTTGTAGATAAAAGACTGTTGAGTAGACTTCAGGATGTACATGTTTATAGAGGGGCCACAGATATATCACATCACTTTCTAGTTGTAGCTACACTGAGAGTAAAAGGTAGATGGGATACAAGGAGAATAGAAGCATCAGGGAAGAGAGAGGTGAAGGTTTATAAACTAAAAGAGGAGCAGTTAGGGAAAGATATAAACAGCTATTGGAGGATAGATGGGCTAATGAGAGCATAGGCAATGGGGTCGAAGAGGTATGGGGTAGGTTTAAAAATGTAGTGTTAGAGTGTTCAGCAGAAGTTTGTGGTTACAGGAAAGTGGGTGCGGGAGGGAAAGGAGTGATTGGTGGAATGATGATGTAAAGAGAAGGGAGAAAAAGTTAGCATATGAGAAGTTTTTACAAAGTAGAAGTGATGGAAAGAGGGAAGAGTATATGGAGAAAAAGAGAGAGGTTAAGAGAGTGGTGAAGCAATGTAAAAAGAGAGCAAATGAGAGAGTGGGTGAGATGTTATCAACAAATTTTGTTGAAAATAAGAAAAGTTTTGGAGTGAGATTAACAAGTTAAGGAAGCCTAGAGAACAAATGGATTTGTCAGTTAAAAATAGGAGAGGAGAGTTATTAAATGGAGAGTTAGAGGTATTGGGAAGATGGAGGGAATATTTTGAGGAATTGTTAAATGTTGATGAAGATAGGGAAGCTGTGATTTCGTGTATAGGGCAAGGAGGAATAACATCTTGTAGGAGTGAGGAAGAGCCAGTTGTGAGTGTGGGGGAAGTTCGTGAGGCAGTAGGTAAAATGAAAGGGGGCAAGGCAGCCGGGATTGATGGGATAAAGATAGAAATGTTAAAAGCAGGTGGGGATATAGTTTTGGAGTGGTTGGTGCAATTATTTAATAAATGTATGGAAGAGAGTAAGGTACCTAGGGATTGGCAGAGAGCATGCATAGTTTCTTTGTATAAAGGCAGAGGGGACAAAAGAGAGTGCAAAAATTATAGGGGGATAAGTCTGTTGCGTATACCTGGTATAGTGTATGGTAGAGTTATTATTGAAAGAATTAAAAGTAAGACTGAGAATAGGATAGCAGATGAACAAGGAGGCTTTAGGAAAGGTAGGGGGTGTGTGGACCAGGTGTTTACAGTGAAACATATAAGTGAACAGTATTTAGATAAGGCTAAAGAGGTCTTTGTGGCATTTATGGATTTGGAAAAGGCGTATGACAGGGTGGATAGGGGGCAATGTGGCAGATGTTGCAGGTGTATGGTGTAGGAGGTAGGTTACTGAAAGCAGTGAAGAGTTTTTACGAGGATAGTGAGGCTCAAGTTAGAGTACATAGGAAAGAGAGAAATTATTTCCCAGTAAAAGTAGGCCTTAGACAAGGATGTGTGATGTCACCTTCGTTGTTTAATATATTTATAGATGGGGTTGTAAGAGAAGTAAATGCGAGGGTCTTGACAAGAGCGTGGAGTTAAAAGATAAAGAATCACACATAAAGTGGGAATTGTCACAGTTGCTCTTTGCTGATGACACTGTGCTCTTGAGAGATTCTGAAGAGAAGTTGCAGAGATTGGTGGATGAATTTGGTAGGGTGTGCAAAAGAAGAAAATTAAAAGTGAATACAGGAAAGAGTAAGGTTATGAGGATACAAAAATATTAGGTGATGAAAGATTGGAAAATCAGATTGGAGGGAGAGAGTATGGAGGTGGTGAATGTATTCAGATATTTGGAAGTGGACGTGTCAGCGGATGGGTCTATGAAGGATGAGGTGAATCAAGAATTAATGGGGGGAAAAGGGTGAGTGGGTGCACTTAGTTGTCTGTGGAGACAAAGAACTTTGTCCTTGGAGGCAAAGAGGGGAATGTATGAGAGTATAGTTTTACCAAACCCACTCTTATATGGGTGTGAAGCATGGGTGATGAATGTTTGCAGCGAGGAGAAGGCTGGAGGCAGGGAGATGTCATGTCTGAGGGCAATGTGTGGTGTGAATATAATGCAGAGAATTCGTAGTTTGGAAGTTAGGAGGGGTGCGGGATTACCAAAACTGTTGTCCAGAGGGCTGAGGAAGGGTTGTTGAGGTGGTTCGGACATGTAGAGAAAATTTAGAGAAAACAGAATGACTTCAAGAGTGTATCAGTCTGTAGTGGAAGGAAGGCAGGGTAGGGTCGGCCTAGGAAAGGTTGGAGGGAGTAGGTAAAGAGGTTTTTGTGTGCGAGAGGCGGACTTCCAGCGGCGTGCGTGAGCGTGTTTAAATGGGAGTGAATGGAGACGAATGGTTTTAATATTACGTGCTGTTGGAGTGTGAGCAAAGTAACATTTATGAAGGGGTTCAGGGAAACCGGGAGGCCGACTTGAGTCCTGGAGATGGAAGTAGTGCCTGCACTCTGAAGGAGGGGGTTTAATGTTGCAGTTTAAAAACTGTAGTGTAAAGCACCCTTCTGGGAAGACAGTGATGGAGTGAATGATGGTGAAAGTTTTTCTTTTTCGGGCCACCCTTGGTGGGAATCGGCCAGTGTGATAATAATATATATATATATATATATATATATATATATATATATATATATATATATATATATATATATATATGATATATATATATAATATATATAATAATATATATATATATATGAATATATATATTTATATATATATATATATATATATATATATTTATATATAATATTAAATATATATATATATATATATATATTAATATATTATATATATATATTATATATATATATATATATATATATATATATTATATATATATATATATATATATATAATATATATATATTTATATATATATATTTTATTTTTTATTATCACACTGGCCGATTCCCACCAAGCAGGGTGGCCCGAAAAAGAAAAACTTTCACCATCATTCACTCCATCACTGTCTTGCCAGAAGGTGCTTTACACTACAGTTTTTAAACTGCAACATTAACACCCCTCTTCAGAGTGCAGGCACTGTACTTCCCATCTCCAGGACTCAAGTCCGGCCTGCCGGTTTCCCTGAATCCCTTCATAATGTTACTTGCTCACACTCCAACAGCACGTCAAGTATTAAAAACCATTTGTCTCCATTCACTCCTATCAAACACGCTCACGCATGCCTGTTGGAAGTCCAAGCCCCTCGCACACAAAACCTCCTTTACCCCCTACCTCCAACCTTTCCTAGGCCGACCCCTACCCCGCCTTCCTTCCACTACAGACTGATACACTCTTGAAGTCATTCTGTTTCGCTCTATTCTCTCTACATGTCCGAACCACCTCAACAACCCTTCCTCAGCCCTGTGGACAACGGTTTTGGTAATCCCGCACCTCCTCCTAACTTCCAAACTACGAATTCTCTGCATTATATTCACACCACACATTGCCCTCAGACATGACATCTCCACTGCCTCGAGCCTTCTCCTCGCTGCAACATTCATCACCCATGCTTCACACCCATATAAGAGCGTTGGTAAAACTATACTCTCATACATTCCCCTCTTTGCCTCCAAGGACAAAGTTCTTTGTCTCCACAGACTCCTAAGTGCACCACTCACTCTTTTCCCTCATCAATTCTATGATTCACCTCATCTTTCATAGACCCATCTGCTGACACGTCCACTCCCAAATATCTGAATACGTTCACCTCCTCCATACTCTCTCCCTCCAATCTGATATTCAATCTTTCATCACCTATCTTTTTGTTATCCTCATAACCTTACTCTTTCCTGTATTCACCTTTAATTTTCTTCTTTGACACCCTACCAAATTCATCCACCAATCTCTGCAACTTCTCTTCAGAATCTCCCAAGAGCACAGTGTCATCAGCAAAGAGCAGCTGTGACAACTCCCACTTTGTGTGTGATTCTTTATCTTTTAACTCCACGCCTTTTGCCAAAACCCTCGCATTTACTTCTCTTACAACCCCTCTATAAATATTTAAACAACCACGGTGACATCACACATCCTTGTCTAAGGCCTACTTTTACTGGGAAAAAATTTCCCTCTTTCCTACATACTCTAACTTGATCCTCACTATCCTCGTAAAAACTCTTCACTGCTTTCAGTAACCTACCTCCTACACCATACACTTGCAACATCTGCCACATTGCCCCCCTCTCCACCCTGTCATACGCCTTTTCCAAATCCATAAATGCCACAAAGAGCTCTTTAGCCTTATCTAAATACTGTTCATTTATATTGTTTCACTGTAAACACCTGGTCCACACACCCCCTACCTTTCCTAAAGCCTCCTTGTTCATCTGCTATCCTATTTTCCGTCTTACTCTTAATATATATATATATATATATATATATATATATTTTATATATATATTAATATATATATATATATATTATATATATATATATATAATATGTATATATATATATATATTTTATATATATATATATGCAATAAGATCACAGTAAACAGGTGATTTCAGAATATGCAAAACAACCACTCTGAAAGAATAGAGAAAATTTCCAAGCGCTTTCGTGACTACTCACATTATCAAGGAACTATGAAAGTAAAGCATCCAAGGAAGCTATATAAGGGGTCTGGCCAGCACCTCACTATCAGATCCCACAACGGTTAAGGCCATCCTGAGTATCTTTTTTTTTTTTGTTAAATGAGGACCACTTTTTTAAATTTTCTGGCAATTGTCCTGACTGAGGAGATTGGTTGAAAACCTTTGCTATTAGGATCATGCAGATATTTCAACCCTTCTCTCAGCCTCCCATGGTGTTATATTGTTGTCTGATCCCACTGTTGTTATTTACATCCAACTCTTATTAGTGTCATCAATCTTTCCTGTGTTACATTGATTCTCTCCAGCTGGTAGTGACCACTTCTGACTACATTACCTTCTTGTAAGTCTCACTGCCTTTCCTGAACATCTAATTAAATATTTCATTAAGCAATTCGTATACTTGTTGTCGTCTTCCATCTGTGTCACTTCCTCCTCCATCGGTCTTATCACTCGATTTTTCACGGTCGTCGTCGTTCTTACGTGCTTATGGAGGAACATTGGTCCAATTTCAGCCAATGATGATTTATCATCAAGGGAAGAGATGAGAAGTGACTGGAAGAAGTGTCACGTCAGTTTGGTTAGCAGTTCACTCAATAGTCAGGAGTAGAATTAATGGAAGCTGCAGGAGTAGCAGTAGTATTAGCGATAGTAATAGTAGTTGTAGAAGTAGTAATAATGCTAGTAGTAGTAGTAGTAGTAGTAGAGTTGTAGCATTAGTGATAGTGCTACTAGTTGTAGCAGTAGTAGTGCTAGTAATAGTAGTTTTATTAATAATGCTAATAATAACTGTAGTATTAATAGCAGCTAGTAGTAGTTGAGGCAGTAATAATAGTGCTAGTAGTAGTTGTGGTAGTAATAATGGTGCTAGTAGTAGTTGTGGTAGTAATAATAGTGCTAGTGGTAGTAGTGGTAGTAATAATAGTGCTAGTAGTAGTTGTGGTAGTAATAATAGTACTAGTGGTAGTTGTGGTAGTAATAATAGTGCTAGTGGTAGTTGTGGTAGTAATAATAGTGCTAGTAGTACCAGCAGCAGTTGCATTAACAGGCATATTAATAATATAAAATAGTAAAAGTAATAGTACTAGTAGTAGTAGTAGTAGTAGTAGTAGTAGTAGTAGTAGTAGTAGTAATGGTAGGAGTAATAGCTGCAGCAGCAATATTAGTTGTAGAAATAATTTTATCAGTAGTAATAGTACAATTAGTATTCGTGGGAACAGTGGTATTAGTAGTGAGTGGTAATAGTATCAGTAGTTCTGGTGGTAGCAGAAGTATGAGTGATAGTAGCAGAATTAGTGCTGGCAATTGTAGCATTAGTTGTTGTTATTGTAGTGTAAATATTGGTGGTAGTAGCAATAGTTAGTGTAAATAATAGTAGTATTTTCAATTGCAATAATCTAAAATAAACACAAGAATGTCCAGATACAACAAAAAATAAAGCATTCGAAAACTATTTGACAAACAAACGAAAAATATTGAAACATTAAGAAAATGTCATTGCTTAAATTTGATCAAAGTGACTGATAAACAATACCAGGAAGGTGTTCCAGGGGTCAGCGCCCACGTGGACCAGTCCAGGAAGGTGTTCCAGGGGTCAGCGCCCACGTGGACCAGTCCAGGAAGGTGTTCCAGGGGTCAGCGCCCACGTGGACCAGTCCAGGAAGGTGTTCCAGGGGTCAGCGCCCACGTGGACCAGTCCAGGAAGGTGTTCCAGGGGTCAGCGCCCACGTGGACCAGTCCAGGAAGGTGTTCCAGGGGTCAGCGCCCACGTGGACCAGTCCAGGAAGGTGTTCCAGGGGTCAGCGCCCACGTGGACCAGTCCAGGAAGGTGTTCCAGGGGTCAGCGCCCACGTGGACCAGTCCAGGAAGGTGTTCCAGGGGTCAGCGCCCACGTGGACCAGTCCAGGAAGGTGTTCCAGGGGTCAGCGCCCACGTGGACCAGTCCAGGAAGGTGTTCCAGGGGTCAGCGCCACGTGGACCAGTCCAGGAAGGTGTTCCAGGGGTCAGCGCCCACGTGGACCAGTCCAGGAAGGTGTTCCAGGGGTCAGCGCCCACGTGGACCAGTCCAGGACTGGTTAATGTTGCTGTGCCCAGCTGAAGTTAGCAGCAATGATATTGTTACTCCATTTATTGCGTTACGTGAATGTTCTGACTTCTTGGGGTTAACTATATGCGTAGTCTAGGGCCAGCCTATTGCCAACCTAGGACGAGCCTAGGGGCCAACCTAAGGCCAGCCTAGGGGCCAATCTAGGGCCAGCCGAGGGGCAAGCCTAGGGCCAGCGTAGTGGCCAACCATGGGCCAGCCTAGGGGCCAACCTAGGGCCAGCCTAGGGGCCAACTTAAGGCCAGCCTAGGGGGAAACCTAGGGCCAGCCTAGGGACCAACCTTGGGCCACCAACCTTGGGCCAGCCTAGGGGCCACCCTAAGGGCAGCCTAGGGGCCAACCTAGAGACCAACCAAGGGCCAGCATAGGGACCAACCTTGGGCCAGCCTAGGGGCCAACTTAAGGCCAGCCTAGGGGCCAACCTAGGGCCAGCCTAGGGGCCAACCTAGTGCCAGCATGGGGGCCAACCTAAGGCCAGCCTAGGGACCAACCTAGGGCCAGCTTGTTCCTTCATATAAGCGTTAATTAAATGGCCAATACTTACATTTCTTATAAGCAAGAACACCACAACTAAACGTACAAAAATACATCTATACAATAATAAACCTGCATATACAACCATCCCACTACCTACAAAAACACCAGTACACATTGACCCAGTACCCACATTAGCTCACTAGGACACTGCTACTAGTGGTTAGAAAAGCGTAAACATTTATCAACAGGGAGGCTCCCTGGCCTCTTAGCCTGCAGGCAAAAACACTACACGAGAACTTTCCCAAAAATTAAATAGGCCTATCCTCATACTAGAGCCTTACAGATAAACATAAGAGCACCAAAACCAGTAAAATAACCTATGGCCTATACTACACAAACTCACCATCCCTACTTACACGAACACCAAACCGTGACGTCTTATTCCAGACGCCGCAGTTTTCGTACTGACACACACGCAACACTCACGCTCTTGTCCTGTCCTGGCTACTCTTCACGACTAATACGCGTCGGATTTCAGAACAAATCCCGTAAACTGACCGGGCCGCGGGGGCGTTGACCCCCGGAACTCTCTCCAGGTAAACTCCAGGTAACCTAGTTTATGTTGCTGTACCCAGATAAAGTTAGCAACAATAACATCAATAACACAACTTCTGCACTCAATGTTAGTAACAACAACACAACTTCTGCACTCAATGTTAGTAACACCAACACAACTTCTGCACTCAATGTTAGTAACACCAACACAACTTCTGCACTCAATGTTAGTAACAATAGCGTCAACACCACAACATGACACATCACCATAAGAACTACCATCAATGTAACAATAGCGTCAACACCACATGACACATCCCCATAAGAACTCCCATCAATGTAAAAATAGCGCCCAACCCACAACATGACACATAAACCAAAAGGGAAAAACCATTTTTTGTAACAATACGTAAACACCACAACAGGACCCCTCCCATAAAAATTTCCACAATGTAAAAAATACGTAAAAACCCCCACAACATGAACATCACCTTTAAGAACTCCCCAAATCAATGTAACAATGGGCGTAAAAACCAAACAACATGCCATCACCGAAAGAACTACCAAAATTTGTAAAATAGCGTCAAAAAACCACAACAGGGACACCCCCACCTTAAAAAACCCCAAACAATGTAACAATACGTCAACCCCAACAACAGGGAAACATCCCCATAAGAACCCCAAAAATGAAAAACAAAAAGCGTCAACTCCACATTCACATAACCATAAAAAAAAAACCATCAATTTTAACAATAGCGTAAACCCACCAAAAACATGACACATCCCCCATAAGAACTACCACCAATAAAAACAATAGCGTCAAAAACCCACAACATGACACTTCACCATAAAAAACTCCCAAACAATGAAACAATACGCCCAACACCACAACATGACGCTTTCCAAAAGAACTACCATCAATTTTAACAATAGGGTCAACACCACAACTGACGCATAAACCAAATTAAGAACTACCACCTTTTGTAAAAATTAGGTCAACACCACAACAGGGAACACATAACCATAAAAAACCCCAAATCAATGTAACAAAAAGCGGCAACCCCACACATAAACATCCCCCAAAAAGAATTTCCAAAAATGTAAAAATAGCGCCCAAAACCACAACTTTAAAAACCTAACCATAAAAAAAAAAACCATCAATGAAACAATAGCTCAACCCCCAAACATGACGAAAATCACCCGTAAGAACTACCATCAATGTAAAAATACGTCAAACCACAACATGACACATAAACCAAAAAGAACTAACCATCAATGTAAAAATTGCGTCAAAAACCAAACCAAAAATTGCACATACCGTAAGAACTCCCAAACAATGAAAAAATAGGGGCAACACCCAAAAAGACACTTCCACCTTAAGAACTACCATCAAGGGAAAGTAGGGGGTCAACACCAAAACATGAAAAAATCACCATAAAAAAAAAACCATCAATGAAAACATAGCCCCAACACCCAACATGACACATAAACCATAAAACAAACCTTCAATGTAATTTTTGGCGTAAAACACCCAAAAACATAAACACATCCCATAAAAAATACCAAAATGTAAAAATTTTGCGTCAAAAACCAAAACATGAAAACATAAAACCAAAAAAGGAATCCCCAACAATGTAAAAAATAGCGTCAAAAACCCCCCAACATAAACATCACCATAAGAACTACCATCAATGAAACCCAACCTAGAAATTTCCCACTAAAACCCAGCTGACGTTCCTACACAGATATCCAAGAAATCAGAAAGATTATTTTAAGTGAAAAATTTAATAAACATTAAAAATTTTGGGAAAGGTTTAAACTTTTTTATTTTGCTTATAAAAAAAGAACCCGAGATGTTTTAAAATTAAATGTTTAATGTTTTTAGCAATAACGTGAATTTGAACTTAGTTGGTACAATTTTAAAATGCGTTATTGATGGACGCGTTCGAAGATGGAGAAAATTTTTAATTTTTTAAAATTCTTTAAATTTTTTTAATTTTTCTTAAGTCGAAAGTCGATCCAAAAAGGGGTTTTTTGTATACTGGTAAGGGTTTTATGTTGTATAAATGGTTATGCTGTTTGTTGTAACTGGTAAGCTGTGTTTTTATGGAAACTGATTTTTTGTATACTGGTTTTGCTGTGGGTTGTATACTGGTAGCTGTGTGTTGTATACTGGTATTTCTGTGTTTGTATACCCGGTTTTCTGTTTTGGGTTTATACGGTATCTGTTGTTTTTTAACTGGTATGCGGGGGTGTTGTTTACCTGGTATGCTTTTGGGGGTTTTTTATACTGGGGATGCTGTATGTTTTATTTCGGAAAGCTGTGGGGTTTTATACTTTGGGAAAAGCTGTGTGTTGTATACTGGTTGCTGGGGTGTTGTTTACTGGTATGCTGTAGTTGCATTTCTGGTATGCTGTTTTTGGGGGGATACTGGTTTTGCGTAAAGTTGGGATACTGGTATGCTGTAAAGTTTTTATATGGTTTAAACTGTATGTTGATACTGGTATGCCCGTATGTTGTATTGGTAAGGGTGTGGGTTTTTACTGGTAAGCTGTTGTTGTTTTACTGGAGCTGTTGGTTTTTTATACTGGTACTGTATGTGGTTTTGGTAGCTGTAAAGTTGGGAAAACTTTGGGATGCTGGGATGTTTTATACTGGGATCCCCTATGTTTGGGTACTGGTATTTCTGGGTTGTAAATGGTATTTCGTATGTTGTATACTGGTATCTGTATTTTTGTTTTGGTATGCTGTTTTGTTTTTAAAAAAGGGATTCTGTTGGTTTTTATACTGGGTTTCTGTGGTTTTTATACGGTTTTGCTGTATGTTTTCATACTGGTATGGGTGTATGTTGTATACTGGTAAAGGGGTGTGTTTTTTTTATGGTATGCTGTGTGTTTTATTCTGGTTTTGCTGGTTTTTGTTGTTACTGGTATGCTGTATGTTGTTAAATGGTTTTCTGTGTGTTGTATCTGGATGCGGGGATGTTGTAAAACTGGTTTTTGCTGGGAAGTTGTTAAAATGGTTATGCTGTGTGTTGTTTATGGTTTTGCTTTTGTGTTGGGAACCCGGGAGCCCGTGTGGTATACTTGGGATGCTGTAGGTTTTCATACTGGGTAAGCCCGTATTTTTTGTTTTAAAGGTATGCTGTATGTTGTATACTGGTAAGCTGTATGTTGTTTTACTGGTATGCTGTATGGTTGTATAAATGGTATGCTGGGAAAGTTGTTTACTTGGGATGCTGTTTGTTGTATACTGGTTTTGCTGTGTGGTTTTATACTGGTATGCTGTGTTTTGGATATGGTTTTTGTATGTTGTATACTTTGGGATGCTGTTTTTTTTCCTGGTATTTCTGTTTTGTTTTATACTGGTATGGGTTGTGTTTTATACCCGGTATCTGTATGTTTTATAATGGGATGCTTTATGTTGTATTCTGGGATGCTGTTTGTTGTAACTGGGATGCTGTATGTTTTATATTGGTTTTGCCCGTATGTTTATACTGGTTTTGCTGGTTTGTAACGGTATGCGTGTGTTGTATACTGGGAGCTGTGTGTTTTTATTTCTGGGTTTTCTGTGGTTGTATATGGGTTTTCGTATTTTTGTATACTGGGATGCTGTATGGTTGTATACTGGAAAGCTTGGGGGGTATACGGGGATGCTGTGGTTGTATATGGTATGCTCCAAGTTGTTACTGGTTAAAGCGTATGTTTTATAAATGGTTTTGCTGTGTGTTGTTTTACTGGTATTTCGGGGTTTTGTATAAGGGATGCTGTGTGTTGTTACTGGTTTTCTGTTTTGTTTAAGGTTGCTGGGGGTTTTATATGGTTTTCTGTTTTGTTTTATTTCTGGTATTCTGTGTGATTTAATAAGGTATCTGTGTGGGTTTTATATTGGTTTTGCTGTAGTTGTAACTGGTTTTGCTGTTTTTGTATACTGGTTTGCTGTTTTGTTGTATTGGTATGCTTTTTGTTGTTTCTGGTATTCTGTTTTTTGTTTTCTGGATGCTGTGTGTTTATACTGGTATGCTTTATGTTGTATACTGGTATGTTGTGTGTTTTTATACTGGTTTTTCTGGTGTTGTATATGGTAAGCTGTTTTTTTGATACTTACGGTATGGGTTTTGTGAAAGGAAAAATTTGGGATGCTTGGTTGTATATGGTTGCTGTTGTTGTATAAATGGTAGGGGTTGGGAAGTTGTTACGGTATTTCCCGTGTGTTGTATATTTGGAAAAGGGGTGTGTTGTAAAACTGACTGGTATTTCGTGTGAAAGAATACTGGGTTTCTGTGTGTTTTATCTGGTATGCTGTGTTTTGTATTCTGGTAGGTTTTGTGTTGTAATTTTTCTGGTATGCTGGGTGTTGTATACAATGGGTGTGTGTTTTAACTGGGGATGCTGTGGGGATGAATACTGGAAAGGTGTATGATGTATATGGTATGTTGTGGGTTTTATACTGGTATGGGGTTTGTTGTTACTGGTTGGGGTGTGTGAATTTCTTTTGGGATGGGGTATGATTTATACTGGAAAGTTTTTGTGTTGTAAAATGGTATGCTGTGGGGTTGTATTTCTGGTATGCTGTGTGAGGGATAAGGTATGGTTTTTATGATGTAAACTGGTTTGTTGTGGGGTTTTTATAAATGGGAGGGTGTATGTTGTATACTGGTTTGTTTTGTGTTTTAAAACCTTTTGTTTTTATGTTGAAAACTGGTATGCTGTGGGGTTGTTTTATGGGTTTTGCTGTGTGTTGTATAAAAAAAATGGTTTTGGGTGTGTTTTGTATACTGGTATGCTGTGTGTTGTATAGGTAGGGTGTATGTTGTATACTGGAATGCTTTTGTGTTGTAAATGACATTGGGTGTATGTTGTTACCCGGTATGCTGTGTGTTGGGAAATTTGGGATGCTTTTGTGTTTTAATTGGGGCCTGTTTTGTTGTAAAACCCGGTATCCTGTTGTTGTTTTAAATGGGTTTTGTGTGGGGTTTTTTATATTTTGGGATGCGTAAAGTTGTAACTGGATGCTTTGCGGGTTTCATACTTTTTATGCTGTAGTTTTTATTTTTGGTAAGCGGTGTGTTGTATTGGCCTGCTTTTGTGATGTATACTGGCATGCGTGATTATTCTGGGATGTTGTTTGTTGAAAAATGTAGCTGTAAGTTGCTAAGGAAGCTTTTGATGTATTTGGTTTTGGGGGTATATGTTAATGGTAAAGTTTTGTGTTGTAAAACCCGGTATGCGGAAAGTTGTATACTGGTTTTGCTTTTTGTTGTAAACGGCGCTTTTGTGATGTATACTGGTAAGGTGTATGTGTTACTGATATTTTTTTGTTTTTACTGGTATGCTGGGGAAAGTTGTATACTGGATGCTGTGGTTTGGGTACTGTCATGCTGTGTGATGTATACTGGTTTTTGCTTTGGGGTTTTTTATTTCTGGTATGCTGTATGGTGTATACTTGTAAGTTTTGTGTTTTTACTGGTTTGGGCCCTATGTTGTATACTGGTATGCTGTGTGTTGTTACTGGTATGCTTTTTGGGGTGTATATGGTTTTGTTTTGTTGTATACTTGCTTTCTGAAAAAAAAGTATTTCTGGTAAAGCTGTATGTTTTATAAGGGGAGCTCTAGTTGTATTTCTGGTTTTGCTGGTGTTTTTAAAACTGGTTTTTGTTGTATACTTGCATGTTTTATGGGTTTTTTAAATACATGCTGTAAGTTTTAATTTCAAGCATGCTGTATGTTGTATACTGGTATGCTGTGTGGGTTTTATACGGTTTTTTTGTAACCTAGGGATTCTGTATGTTTTCTTGCATGCTGAATGCTTACGGGTATGCTGTTTGTTTTTACTAGCATGCTGTTTTGTTTTTTTATTTCCAAACATGCTGTATGTTTGGGTTTCTAGATGTTTTTTATGTTTTTATATGGTATGTTTTTTTTGTAAAACTTGTATTTCGGTTTTGTTGTTTTACCGGCATTGGGTGGGAAATTTTTTAATGGCATGGCATGTTGTATATTAACAAGCTGATAGTCACGTGGCTGAGGGCGACGCTGATAGTCCCTGTGGCTGGGTTTTGCTGATAGTCACTGTGGCTGGGTTTCTGATTTGTCACTGGGGCTGGGATGTGTTTTGTCACTGGGCTGGGATCCCGAAAGTCACTGGGGGGCTGGGATGCTGTTAGTCACTGTGGCTGGGAGCTGAAAAGTCCCCTGGGCTGGGGGGGCTGATAGTCAAATGTGGCTTTGGGATGCTTTATATTTTCCCGTGGGGTGGGATGCTGAAAGTCACTGTGGCTGGGGTGGGTGTTAGTCACTGTGGCTGGGGTGCTGAAGTCCAAAAGTGGGTGGGATGCTGAAAGGAAATAGTAGTAGCAATAAAAAGGTTTCAGTAGTAGTAGTAATGCTACCCTTTCCCCAAAGTAAAAAATAGTAAAAAGTAGTAGTAGTAGAAAAAATAGCAAATATTAAAAGTATTAATAAATTTAAAAGAGTATTTGTAAATATTTAAAAGTAACAGTAGTAGTTCCAATATCTTTTAGGGAGTATCAGAAGTTGTATAAGTATCTTTTTAGAAGTAGGGAATTATATCAGGGGTAGTTCCCGTAACCCGTATGTTTTGGTAGTATCAGGGAAAAGTTTCAGTATCTGTTAAATTGTGTAGTAGTAGTATCAAAGGGGTATTTTATATTTTTGAAGAAAATAGTAACAGGGGAAAAGTATCAGGGGTAGTATTAATGTGAAGTAGTAGTATCAGGAATAGTTTCATATCTGTATTGTTGTAGTAGTATCAGGAGTTTTCGTATCTGCAAGTTTTAGTTTCAGGAGTAGTTTCCGTAAACTGTAGTAGTAGTAGTATCAGGGGGTAGTTTCAGTAACGAAAGTGTAGAAATAGTTCCGGAATAGTACATATCTTTTGTATAGTAGTTTGTAGTTTAGGAGTAGTATCGTATCAGTTGTTTTAGGAATAGTACCAGGGAAAAGTATCATTTTCTTTTAGTTTGTAGTATCAGGAATTATATCCCGTATCTGTATTTGTTTATCAAAGGGAAAAGGGATCAGTTAAACTGTATAGTATTTTGTATTTGGGATCAGGAGTAGTAACAAAAATTAGTATGTTTTATAGTATATCAAAGATTTCATATTGTAGTAGTTAAAATATAAAGGGAAAATTTTCAGGATTTGTGTAAGTATTAGTATTTGTATCAGGGATCGTAGTAGTATCAGGGGATTGTAGGAGTAGTTTGTAGTAGAAAATAGTTGTAGTAAGTAGTTAGTAGGGAGTAGTATCAGTAAACAGTAGTAGTACAGTAAAATAGTAGTAGTAGTAGTAGTAGAAAAAGTTTGTAAAATAGTAATAGTAGTAGGGAGTAAAAGTAGTAGTATTTGGGGAGTAGTAGTAATAGTAGTATAGAAGTAGAGTTAGTTGTAGTTGTAGTAGTGTAAGAATTTGTAGTTTTGGTAGTAGTAGTTGAAAAGTTTGT
>NC_069442.1:36324120-36347788 GCF_026875155.1 Cherax quadricarinatus
ATGTTTTTTAGCGAGCAGTCGTAAAATATCAGTAATAGTAGCTGTAGCAATAGTTGTAGTAGTAGTAGTAACAGTAGTAGTATAGTGGTAGTAGTGGTAGTGGTAATAGTAGTTGTAGTAGTAGTAGTAGTGGTAGTAGTGGTAGTGGTAATAGTAGTAGAAGTTGTAGTAGTAGTAGTAGTAGTAGTAGCAGTAGTAGTAGTAGTAGTAGTGGTAGTAGTGGTAGTGGTATAGTAGTAGTAGTAGTAGTAGTAGTAGTAGTAGTAGTAGTAGTGGTAGTAGTGGTAGTGGTAATAGTAGTAGAAGTAGTAGTAGTAGTAGTAGTAGTAGTAGTAGTAGCAGTAGTAGAAGTATTAAGATTAATAGCAGTGATGGTAGCCGCAGAGATAGTAGCGGGAGTAGCAGCACTAATAGTGGTAGCAGTAGTAGTGTGAGGTGCTGCAGAAGTAGTATTAGAAGCAGTAATGGTAAAAATAGTAGCAGTAATAGTAAAAAATAGTAGCAGTACTGGTAGTAGCAGTAATAGTAGTGGCAGCAGCAGTAGTAGCAACATCACTAATAGTACCACCATTATTAGAAGTAGTAGTAACAACAGCAGCAGTAGTGGTAGTAGTAGTAGTTATAGTAGTAGAGGTATTAGCAGCACCAATAATAGTAGTAGTGGAAGAGGTGTAAGTAACACCAACATCGGTAGCAGAGCAGTATCAACAATGTTGTCGTAACACATTCTTTCAGAAAATTCCAGCTGACCACCAGGAGTCATGAAGCAAGAGACTCAATATTCTCCATATAAGAGCAGCCAGCCTGAGAAACCCCAAGCTTGAGAATTAATTGTGGAAACGTACATTTTTTATATTATTAACACACTGGCCGATTCCCACCAAGGCAGGGTGGCCCGAAAAAAGAAAAACTTTCACCATCATTCACTCCATCACTGTCTTGCCAGAAGGGTGCTTTACACTACAGTTTTTAAACTGCAACATTAACACCCCTCCTTCAGAGTGCAGGCACTGTACTTCCCATCTCCAGGACTCATGTCCGGCCTGCCGGGTATAATGGAAGAGGGTTTGGAGGAAATGTTTGATAGTGGGAGGGAATGTAGGAGGGAGGGGATTGGTTTGGAAGTGGAGGGTATGGGGAAGAGGGTTATGTAAAGTGGTTTGTTGGTGGGGTTTGTGGAGGCAGAGGGAGGAGTCTGGAGGTGGGTCGATGGGGGAAGGGGTTTGAAGGAAGAGGAGGAAGGTTGGAACTTGGGAGGATAGGGATAGGTTGGGAAATCAGTGGAACGGATTCGTGTGTTGATGGCAAGTTAAGTAAGAACGGTACTTGACAGCTTAGGGAGGAAAGAGGAAAGGGATGGGAGGGGGTAGATATGATGGGGATAGAAGAGGAAAATGAAAGTGAAATAGGAGGAAGAGGATGGTGAGGGAAGGGAAAACATTCTTGAATGTAAACTTGTGTTTGGTATGGCCGATCTTGTGTTTGGTATGGTCGATCTTGTGATTGGTATGGTCGATCTTGTGATTGGTATGGTCGATCTTGTGATTGGTATGGTCGATCTTGTGATTGGTATGGTCGATCTTTGTGTATTGGTTGGTATTGGTCGATCTTGTGTTTGGTATGGCCGATCTTGTGATTGGTATGGTCGATCTTGTGTTTGGTATGGTCGATCTTGTGATTGGTATGGTCGATCTTGTGTTTGGTATGGTCGGTCTTGTGTTTGGTATGGCCGATCTTGTGATTGGTATGGTCGATCTTGTGTTTGGTATGGTCGATCTTGTGTTTGGTATGGTCGATCTTGTGTTTGGTATGGCCGATCTTGTGTTTGGTATGGTCCGATCTTTGTTTGGTATGGCCGATCTTGTGATTGGTATGGTCAATCTTGTGTTTGGTATGGTCGATCTTGTGTTTGGTATGGTCGATCTTGTGTTTGGTATGGTCGATCTTGTGTTTGGTATGGCCGATCTTGTGTTTGGTATGGTCGATCTTGTGTTTGGTATGGTCGGTCTTGTGTTTGGTATGGTCGGTCTTGTGTTTGGTATGGTCGATCTTGTGTTTGGTATGGTCGATCTTGTGATTGGTATGGTCGATCTTGTGATTGGTATGGTCGATCTTGTGATTGGTATGGTCGATCTTGTGTTTGGTATGGTCGATCTTGTGATTGGTATGGTCGATCTTGTGTTTGGTATGGTCGATCTTGTGTTTGGTATGGTCGATCTTGTGATTGGTATGGTCGATCTTGTGTTTGGTATGGTCGATCTTGTGTTTGGTATGGTCGATCTTGTGATTGGTGGTCGATCTTGTGATTGGTATGGTCGATCTTGTGATTGGTATGGTCGATCTTGTGATTGGTATGGTCGATCTTGTGATTGGTATGGTCGGTCTTGTGTTTGGTATGGCCGATCTTGTGTTTGGTATGGTCGGTCTTGTGTTTGGTATGGTCGATCTTGTGTTTGGTATGGCCGATCTTGTGATTGGTATGGTCGATCTTGTGTTTGGTATGGCCGATCTTGTGTTTGGCTTCAGGGTGCAATCAATAAGTGGAGAGTTATGAAATATGCGAGTCAGAACCAAGTTGTGCTAACCTAGCTGTCGTTTAAGGGTTGAACCTTGGCTCCTGATCCAGCTTCTAAATTATTCACGAGCAGTTGCTCTAGATTCCTTCCCTCGTGGTATTTATAGCCTCTGTTCTAAAATTTATTTACAGTACCCGGTTTCATAACCTCAGATCGATTCGCTTCTTAACAGCAGTGAGACTGAAGAAATACTTCGTAACGTTCCTATGATTCATTTACCCCTGGTCTCAGACCTGCCCGCGGGGGCGTTGACCCCCGTAACCTTTTTCACTGAACATGTATCTTAGTACCGAGTCTAGCATCGTAACAAATATCTAAACTACTTGACTCACGCATTCGTAATGACTCGATTGCAAACAAGCTATACCATGGGCGGGGATAGAATCCGCGGGTTCTAACCCCACCCGTAGTATGGTTTCTCTAAACTAATTCTTGTATCAAGATCTGTTTGCCAGGTGTGGGTTTTAAGTTGGTGCTGCTAACTCCCTGGTGCGTCAGACATCAACCAGACACAGAATCCTGAATGAGAATAAGCTGAGGTATATGAGGAAAACACTTTAGAACTGTAAGTTTGAAGCCGACCAGATGATGAATTTTTTAGTTATTACGAAGAGTTCAGCAATAATAATTTATTAGTTATGTTATTACATTTGGAAAATCTACACCAACACATCCTAAACCCCGAAAGAATTCTGTCTATTTTGACATAATCATCAGACATTTAAGATTTATGCCTCTCAGATGACAAAGTACACTTATTAAATGACAACAATAGTGTTATACCATTTCAAAATTAAAAATTGGTAAAATAGCTAAAAGTTTGAGGCCGTTCTGAAGAGGCATTCTCCAGATATAGCACAGATTGCAGTAGATTTCAACTATTTCGTAAAATCGTCCGATTTACACCTACATAAAACAAACTTAATAGCAGCAATCTCTCAGTAAGATGCATCAGCTTTAAATACTGAAGACGGTCTCAAGTTATCAACGAATCATTTCGTAAGAAGAAAAAAAAAAGAGAAAAATCAAACTGCCACTTTAATTTACCCCTTTAAAGAAGACTGTTGATATATATATAATCATTTTAATTTTCTATGTGGCACTGATTGCAATTATTCTTTATAGGTCTCTCGAGCAAATATTTTCTGTTCTGACGATGGTATCAGAGGCTGGAAATCACCGCCTCTTGGGGGCGGTAAAATCTTCATGTCTTTACATTCATGCCTTTGGTAAATAGATTTTTATCTCTAAATACACCATTAATACAATAAGAAACACTTCAGTTGTATATTAGACTAATGTCTACACGATGTCTCTAAAACTAATAACTAAAATAACTTGTAGCTATTAGTTTTAGACATCGTGTAGACATTAGTCTAATATACAACTGTAGTGTTTCTTATTGTATTAAAGGTGTATTTAGAGATAAAAATCTATTTACCCAAGGCATAAATGTACTGACATGAAGATTTTACTGCCCCCAACAGGGGGCAGTAAAATCTTCATGTCAGTTATTAATGTGTATCCGAAGTTATTGTATGAGACACTTGTGCCATAATTAATGTACCACTCAAGTGATTAAGACGCATGTCTCAAGAAATCGTAATGACACGATTGCAAACAAACAATACCCCCGGCCGGGGGTATTGTTTGTTTGCAATCGTGTCATTACGATTTCTTGAGTCATGTTGACGGCAGTGAAGGGACTTGAGCTAGAGTTCGTCACAGCCACGCTAGCTGGAGATTCGTCTGTAAAAACTTGCATTTGTGGTCACAGTGGTGCCTGTGCTAACCTTCCTATGGTGTAGAAATATACCTAGTTGGATGAATCTTATTGTGGCTAGCTGGTCTAGTGGCTAACGCGACGGGCTGGAGTTTTGAGACTCTATGACCGCGGGTTCAATCCCGGCCGGGGGTATGGTTTATTAAGACGCATTTGCAAGAGTTACGTATCATTATTCCGAAATGTTCCGCCTACACAGTAGACCTCTTCATTTGAATGCAGAGGAGACAGCGGAAGAGATGGATGTGTAAAGTTGATGCAATCAGTATATCTCCTCGACCATGTACTTTGAAGTGGTCAGTCCCTCAGATTACTTCGTTGAGGATGCTGCGCTGTTTACACCATCTTTACATCTCCGGGTTGTAGTTGTGGAACGTGAGGGACCACAGAGTATACTTTCCCGAGAGGTTCTTATCTGCGAAAAAGACAATACAGGTATATGATCGGTGTAAATCTTGATGGGGGTATTAACTCAAAGAGCGTATAATGGCTGAAGCTGTAGCAGTGAAGTGAGACCGACTGGGCATCGCGTCTCACTGACCTGGGCAGGCCTAGAGAGGGCAGCACCGTAGTGCCGAGGCATATGAATCTAACAGACAGCATAGGCTGTCCGGTAGATAGTACAGGCTGTCTACACTACTATCATTTCCACTACTACCACCACTACTGCCACCAATACTACTACCGCCACTATTACTACTACTACCATTACTACTACTACTACTGCTACCTCCACTGCTACCACCACTACTAACACCACCACTATTACTACCACCACTACTTCTACTACCCCACAACCACTACTACTACCACTACCACCACTACTACCACGACTATTACTACTACTGCTGCTGCTACTGCTGCTACTACCATTACTACTATTACTGCTGCTACTTCTATTACTACTACTACTGCTGTTACTACTATTACTACTACTACTGCTACTACTATTACTACTACTACTGCTGCTACTACTATTACTACTGCTACTGCTGTTACTACTATTATTACTACTACTACTATTACCACTACTACTAATACCATTTTTCTATTGTGTCAGATTAAAGGACACAAGTGCAACTAATGTGACACTTTATTGTGACAATGTTTCGCTCTCCAGGAGCGAAAAGTTGTCACAAAACAATAAACAAGGGTTTTACCAAGCCGCAAAGCCAAAAAATCAAAAATTACAGCGTAATAAATCTATTGAGTATACCTGGTAGTGTATGGTAGAGTTATTATTGAAAGAATTAAGAGTAAGACGGAGAGCAGGATAGCAGATGAACAGGGAGGATTTAGGAAGCGTAGGGGGTGTGTAGACCAACTGTTTACAGTGAAACATGTAGGTGAACAGTATTTAGATTAGGCTAAAGAGGTTTTTGCGGCATTAATGGATTTGGAAAAGGCGTATGGCAAGGTGGATAGAGTGTTGGTACCACTATACTCTCGTACAATCCCTTCTTTGCTTCCATGGATTACATATTTTTGTTTCCGCAGATACCTCAATGCACCGCTCACCCTATATATACATATATATATATATATATATATATATATATATATATATATATATATATATAAATATATATATATGTCGTGCCGAATAGGCAGAACTTGCGATCTTGGCTTAAATAGCAACGTTCATCTTGCCATATAGGACAAGTGAAAATTTGTGTATGCAACAATTTCGCCTAAATCATTCTGAACCTAACGAAAAAAATACATTTGATTGTGTTTGTTTAGTAATAAATTATTGTAAACGTATTTTAAATATATTTAGTTGGGTTAGGCTAAAATAAATTGCTCTTGTTATAATTAGGTTAGGTAAGTTTTCTAAGATTCTTTTGGTGTAAAATTAAAAATTTTTACATTAATATTAATGAAAAAAATATATCTTTAGACGTATGAGAGAAAATTTCAGAAAGGACTTAATTTTAAATGAGTTCTTGCTAATTGACCAGTTTTACATATTCGGCACGACATATATATATATATATATATATATATATATATATATATATATATATATATATATATATATATATATATATATATATATATATATAATATATATATATATATATATATATATATATATATATATATATATATATATATATACAGTTCTAGAGGTTGGTACCTCCCTATATATATATATATATATATATATATATATATATATATATATATATATATATATATATATATATATATATATATATATATATATACATATATATATACAAACACTGATCTCTGGCTGAAGGAGACTCGAACCTACGAACCTTGGAACAAGGTACGCAGTGCTTTACCAATCTACCCACACTGGACCATTACCTTGGAGTCCAGCTTGCGCTAGACTTTGATCCAAGGCAGCCAGCTTTCAGGGAGAAGGCTTACAGCTTTTCATCCCATCCCCTGCATGCATCAGCCTTACTAGAGATATTAACAATGCAAGGAATTCGCAAGAGCAGGTGAAATATACACAAACACTGATCTCTGGCTGAAGGAGACTCGAACCTACGAACCTTGGAACAAGGTACGCAGGCAGGAGAGGCAGGCAGGCAGGCAGGCAGGGAGGCAGGAAAGGCAGGAGAGCAAGGCAGGCAGGGAGGCATTGAGGCAGGAAAGGCAGGAAAGGCAGGAGAGGCAGGCAGGCAGGGAGGCAGGGAGGCGAGGAAAGGCAGAGAGAGCAAGGCAAGGCAGGGATGGGCATGAGGCATGGAAAGGCAGGAAAAGGCAGGAGAGGCAGGCCAGGCAGGGAGGCAGGGAGGAGAAAAGCAGAAGAGCCAGGCAATACAGGGAGGCCATGAGGCAGGAAAGGCAGAGAAAGGCAGAAAGGCAGGAGGCAGGGAGGCAGGGATGCATGAAAGGCAGGAGAGCCAGCAGGCAGGGATGCTTTGAGACAGGAAAGGCAGAAAGGCAGAAATGCAGTAGTAAGGAGGAGAGGCAGGGCAGGCGGGGAGGAAGGGAGGAGAAAAGGCAGGAGAGTGCCAGCATGCAGGGAGGCATGGAGCAGTAAAGGCAGATAGGCAGGCAGGCAGGAAGGCATGGATGCAAGAAAGTGCAGAGAGGCAGGCAGGCAGGGAGGCAGGGAGGGAGGAAAGGCAGGAAGAGCCAGGCATTCAGGGAGGCCATGGAGGCAGAGAGGCAGGCCAGGCAGGCAGGGAGGCATGGAGGCAGGAAAGAGGCAGGAGAGGCAAGGCAGGCAGAGAGGCAGGCAGGCACAGGCAGAGGCAGGAGGCAGGCGGCAGGAGGCAGGCAGGCAGAGGCAGGCAGGCAGGCAGGACAGGCAGGAGAGGAGGCAGCAGCAGGCAGGCAGGCAGAGAGGCAGGCAGGAGGCAGTGCAGGGCAGGCAGAGCAGGCAGCAGGCAGGCAGGCGGGATCAGCAGGCAGGCAGAGCAGGCAGGCAGGCAGCAGGAGGCAGGCAGCCAGGCAGCAGAGGCAGGCAGGCAGGCAGGCAGAGAGGCAGGCAGGCAGGCAGAGAGGCAGGCAGGCAGGCAGGCAGGCAGGCAGGCAGGCAGGCAGGCAGAGAGGCAGGCAGGCAGGCAGGAGAGGCAGGCAGGCAGGCAGGCAGGCAGGCAGGCAGCAGGCAGGAGCAGAGCAGGCAAGCAGGCAGGCAGCAGAGCAGGCAGGCAGCAGGCAGGCAGAGGCAGCGGGCAGGGCAGGAGGAGCAGGCAGCAGGCAGGGCAGCAGAGAGGCAGAGAGGCAGAGGCAGAGCAGGCAGGCAGAGGAGAGCAGGCAGGAGGCAGGCAGAGGCAGGCAGCAGGCAGGCAGAGCAGGCAGAGCAGCAGGCAGGCAGGCAGAGAGCCAGGTAGCAGCAGCAGGCAGAGCAGGCAGGCAGCAGCAGGAGCAGGCAGCAGGACAGCAGCAGGCAGGCAGGCAGCAGGCAGCAGGCAGCAGAGAGGCAGGCAGCAGGCAGGCAGAGCAGCGAGGCAGCACAGGCAAGGCAGGCAGGCAGGAGCAGGCAGCGAGGCAGGAGGCAGGCAGGCAGGAGGCAGGGGGAGGCAGGCAGGCGGGAAAGGGGGCAGGCGGGCCCGGGGGGGCAGGAGATTTAAGGGAGGCAGGAGAGGGCAGGAAAGGGGAGGCAGGAGAGGCAGGGGGAAAAAGGCAGGCGGGCAGGGAGGCAGGAGAGGCGGGGAGGAAAGGAAAGAGGCGGGCGGGCGGGGAAAGGCAGGAAGGCAGGGGGGCGGGAGGGGCCCAGGCGGGCAGGGAGACAGGAGGGGCAGGCAGGCAGGGAGTAAAAGAAGAGGCGGGGGCAGGAAAGGAGGGGGTCGGGCGGGCAGGGGAGGGCAGGGGGGAATACGGGGCGGGCCCGGGGGAGGCGGGAGAGGCAGGGGGCAGGAAAAGGCCGGCATGAAAGGAGGCAGGAGGGGCCCGGGGGGCGGGAAAGAGGCAGGCAGGCAGGACAGGAAGAGGCAGGGAGGCAGGGAGGCGGGGAAGGCTTTGGACAAGGAAAGGGGGAGGGGGCAGGGGGGGCCAGGGGAAAGGAGGCAGGGAGGCAGGGAGGCCCAAGGGAGGCAGGGAGGCGGGGAGCAGGAGGCGGGCAGGAGGCAGGGAGGCAGGAGGCAGGGAGGGGACGGGGAGGCGGGGCCAGGCACGCAGGCAGGCGGGAAAAAGGGGGAGGAAAAAAGGGAAAGGCAGGGGGGCGGGGAGGGGGGGAAAGGCAGGGAGGCGGGGAAAGGCAGGACGGGGAGGCGGGGAAGGAAACAGGGAGGCAGGGAAGCAGGGGAGGAAATGGGGGGGCAGGGAAGGGGGCAGGGAGGAAAGGGGAAGGGAAGGCAGGGAGGCGGGGAGGCAGGGGAGGCAGGGAGGCAGGCAGGCAGGCGGGCCCAGGCAGGCAGGGGGGGAGGCAGGAAAGGCCAGGGGGGGGGGCGGGGGCGGGGCAGGGAGGCAGGGAGGCGGGAAAGGCAGGCAGGAAAGGCAGGCAGGCAGGCGGGGAGGCAGGGGAAGGGAGGCAGGCAGGCAGGGAGGCGGGGATTCAGGGAGGCAGGGGGAAGGCAGGGGGGCGGGGAGAGGGAGGAAAAGGGAAGGCAGGGAGGGAAGGCCGGGGAGGGTAAAAGGCAGCAGGAAGGGAGGCGGGGAAAGGCAGGGAGGGGGGGAAATTAAGGAGGCAGGAGGGGGGGAAGGGCAGGAGGAAAGGGAGGCAGGGAGGCAGGGGTAGGGAGGCAGGGAGGGGGGAGGGGGCCAAGGGGAGGCAGGCGGGGCAGGGAGGCAGGGGGGAGGGGGGCAGGAGGCGGGAGGGCAGGCAGGGGGGAGGCAGGGAGGCCGGGTAGGCAGGGGGCGGGAGGGGGGCAGGCAGGGGGAGGCGGGGAGAAGGGGGGAGGCAGGGAGGAAAGGGAGGCAGGGGGGGCAGGAGGCGGGGAGGCAGGGGGGCCCGCCAGCAGGAAAGGGGGCGGGGGAGGCAAGGGAGGGCAGGGGAGGAAAAAGGGAGGCGGGGAGGCTGGGGAGGCGGGGCGGGGTCAGGGGGGGGCAGGGGGGCAGCAGGCGGGGAGGCAGGGAGGCAGGGGGGGAGGCAGGGGGCGGAGGCAGGGGAGGCAGGGAGGCAGGACGGGGAGGCGGGGAGCAGGCGAGGCAGGGAGGCATGGAGGCAGGGAGGGGCGGGCAGGCAGGCAGGCAGGGGGGGCAGGGAGGCTTGGGAGGCAGAGGCAGGCGGCAGGCGGGCATGGGGAGGCAAGGCGGGGAGGGGGGGCGGGGATGAAAGGGAGGCAGGGGGGGCATGGAGGCAGGGGGGGCAGGCGGGGAGGCAGGGAGGCGGGAGGCGGGGAGGCGGGGAGCGGGGAGGCAGGCAGGCAGGCGGGCAGGGGCAGGGAGGCGGGCCCGGGCAGGGAGGCAGGCAGGGGCAAAGGCAGGGAGGGGGAGGAAAGGAGGGGGGGAAAAGGCAGGCAGGGGGGGCAGGGGGGGCCAGGCATCAGGGAGGCAAGGCAGGAGGGGGGAGGCATGAGGCAGGAAAGGGGGCACCCAGGCGGGGAAAAGGGAGGCAGGAGGAGGGGAGGCAGGAGGAAAGGTGGAGAAAGGGGGCAGGAAAGGCAGGAGGCATGGAGGCAGCAGGCAGGAGGCAAGGCCCATGTAGGCAGGCAGGCAGGAGGGCAGGGGGCAGGCGGGGAGGGGGCGGGAAAAGGCGGGCAGGCGGCATGGAGGGCAGGCGGCAGGGGGGGGGGCGGGACATGGGGGCCCGGGACAGGCAGGGGGGGGAGGGGGAGGCAGGCACAGGAAGGCAGGAGGCAAGGGAGGCGGGGAGGCATGCAGGCAGGAGGCAGTCAGGGAGGCAGGCAGGAAAATTGGGAGGCGGGGGCAGGGAGGCGGGGAGGCGGGGGAGCAGGGAGGCGGGTTAAGGCAGCAGGAGGCACCCACAAGGAGGGGGGGAGGCAGGCGGGAGGAGGCAGGCAGGGAGCAGGCATCCCGGGGAGGCGGGGAGGCAGGCAGGCAGGAGGCGGCAGGCAGGCAGGCAGGGGGGCCCCCAGGGAAGCAGGGAGGCAGGGGAGGCAGGCAGGGGGGCCCGGGGAGGCAGGCGGGGCAGCAGGCAGGGAGGCAGGGGAGGCAAGGCAGGCAGGGAGGCAGGAGGCGGGCAGGGGAGGGAGCGGGGAAGGCAGGCAGGCAGGAGGAAAGGGAGGCGGCGGGGAGGGGGCAGGGAGGCAGGCGGGCATGGAGGCAGGAAAGGCAGGGGGGCTTCAGGCAGGAGGCAGGGGGGGCAGGAGGGGGCCCGGGAGGCAGGGGGGCAGGGAGGCAGGGGGGGGCCCGGCAGGGGGGCCCGGGGCAGGCGGGGGCAGGAGCAGGCAGGCAGGAAAGCAGGGCGGGGAAAGGCGGGCCCCAGGGGCAGGCAGGGAAGGCGGGAAAAGCAGGCAGCAGGGAGGCGGGGCAGGCCCAGGCATCAGGCAGGGGGGAAAGGCAGGCAGGCAGGGGGAAAGGCAGGCGAGGCAGGCGGGGAGGCAGAGGCAGGCAGGGAGGCAGGCAGGGAGGGGCCAGGGAGGGAAGGGCAGGCAGGCAGGCAGGGAGTGGGGAGGCGGCAGGCAGGCATAGGGAAGGGCAGGGAGGAAAGGCGGGGGCAGGGAGGGGGGCAAGGCAGGCAGGGACAGCAGGGGGGGCGGAGGCGGCGGGGGGCGGCGGGGAAGTGGGAAAAGGGCAGGGCAGGCAGGTTTGGCGGGGGTTTTTCAGGCAGTCAGGGGGGTTAGGGCAGCAGGCAGGGGCAAAGGGGGGGAAAGGGAAAAAAGGAAAAAGCAGGGGGCCAAAGGCGGGGAAGGCCGGCGGGGAGGGGGCGGGAAAGGAAAATCAAAAAAGGGCAAGGGGAAGGCAGGGGAAAAGGCATGCAAGGCCCCAGGGAGGCTTTGGGGGCCAGGCAGGGGGGAAAAGGCCGGCAGGCAGGCAGGAAAGCGGGCCCCAGGCCAAGGGAATTTGCGGGCCCGGGCCCAAGGCGGGGCCCAGGCCCCCAGGGAAAAGGCAGGGAGGGCAGGAAAGGGGAAGCAGGCGGGGGCCGGGGCAGGCATCCCTTTCGGCCCCCACCCGCGGGCAGGGGCCCGGAGGCAGTAAAGGCGGCCCCGCAGGGATTGGACCAGGCCCCAGGCGGGCCGGCCTGCCCCGGCTTTTTTGGCAGGCGGGCCAAGGAAAAGGGCAGGCAGGGGGGCCCCAGGCGGGCGGCAGGCAGGCAGGGCAGGCAGCGGGGAAAAGGAAAGGCGGGGTCAGGAAAGGAGGCAGGCGGGCGGGGCCCCAATCCCGAGGGCAGGCAAAAAAAAGGCGGGGAAAGGCAGGTTCGGGCAGGCCCCGCAGCGGGGCAAGGCAGGCAGGCACCCGGGGGAGGGAAAAGGGCAAAAAACCCCCCAGGGGGGAAAAAAAGGAAATGGGAAACAAAAAGGGGGGAAAAGGCGGCCCGGGGCAGCAATAAACCCACCAGGCGGGCAAAACCAAAACCTGGAAAAAAAAAAGGAAGGGGGGGAAAAGAAGGGGGAAGGGGGAAAGGGGAAAGGCAAGGCGGGGAAAAGGAAAGGCAGGGGGGAGGGAAAGGATGAAGGACGAAGGAAAAAGGGAAAGGGGGAAGGAAGGAAGGAAAAGGCAGGCTTCAAAAGAAGGGGGAAGAAGGAAGGAAGGAAGGAAAAGGAAGGAAAAAAGGCCCAAAACACCACCACCTGCCAACCAGTAGGAGGGGGAAAAAGGGAGGAATGAGGAAAACAGGAAAAGGAACCACACAGGGGGGGGGCAAAACCCGGGGAAAATTTATTAAATAATTTTTGTTGTTGTTTTGTGTTAAAAAAAAAATTAAAATTAATAAAAAAAAGGGGGGAAAAAAAAAAGTAAAAACCAAATTAAAAAAAAAAAGAAACCCCCAAAAAAAATAAAAAAAATAAAAACCCCCAAATTTAAAAAAATTAAAAACCAAAACCATAAAAAAAAAAATTAACCCCAAAAAAAAACCAACCCCCAAAAACCCCACCAAAAAACCCCCCACCACCCAAAAACAAAAACCAGTCAAAAAAAAATAAAAACAACCCAACCCCCAGTCAACCCCCACCACCATCAACACCCCACCAGCCCCAACCCCAACCACAAGTCAAAAAAAAAACCCCCTTCAACACCACCAAACCTTTCAAACACCACCACCAGCCCAAAAACCACCACCATAAAACACCACCAAAAAAGTCAACCCCAACCCCCCCGTCAAAAACCACCCCCACCCAAAAACCACCACCAGCCCAACACCACCACCAGTCAACACCACCACCAGTAAAACACCACCACCATCAACCCCCACCACCATTCCAACCCACCCCCAGTCAACACCACCACCAGTCAACACCACCACCAGTCAAAAAAACCCACCACCACCCAACACCACCACCACCCAACCCACCACCAGCCCAAACACCACCACCATCAACACCACCAAACCAGTAAAACCACCACCACCAGTCAACCCCAAACCACCATCAACCCCACCACCAGCCAACACCACACCAGCCCAAAACCACCACCTAAACGCCACCCCCCGTCAACACCACCACCAGCCCCAAACACCACCACCATTCAACACCAAACCACCAGTCAAAAACCACCACCAGCCCAACCCCCAAGAAACCATCAACCCCAAACCACCATCAACCCCCCAAACCCTTCAACCCCCCACCATCAACACCACCCCCTCAACCCACCACCAGTCACACCACCACCAGTCAACACCACCACCAGTCAACCCACCACCATCAAAAACCACCACCAGTCAACACCACCCCCCTCAAACCACCACCATTCAACCCACCACCAGCAACCCCAAACCCCCAGTAAACCCACCACCACAACACCCCCAAACCATAAACACCACCACCATTCAACCCCACCACCATCAACACCAGAAACCATAAACCCCAAACCACCACAAAAAACCACCCCCAAAGTCAACACCACCACCATCAACACCACCCCCCCAAGTAAACACCAAAAACCATTTCAACACCACCACCATTTCAACCCCACCACCCCCAAGTCAACACCACCACCAGCCAAAAAACCCACCACCAGTCAACACCACCCCCATAAACCCACCACCATTAAACCCCACCACCATCAACACCCCACCATTCAACACCACCCCATTCAACACCAGCCCCATAAAACCCCACCACCTAAACACCACCCCCATTAAAACACCACCCCCTTTTTCCCAACACCACCCCCAAACAACACCACCACCACCCAAAACCACCCCCAAACCCAACCCCCACCACCAGTCAACACCACCACCATTCAAAAACCACCACCAGCAACACCAGCAGCAGTCAACCCCCAGCACCAGTCAACACCACCACCTTTCAACACCACCCCCAAACAACCCACCACCATCAACAAAACCACCATCAAAACCACCCCCGGGCCCAAAACCCCCACCAGCCCAACACCACCACCTTTCAAAAACCACCCCCATTCAACACCACCCCAAAAACCCCCACCACCAGTCAACACCACCACCATTCAACACCCCCCAAACCATTCAACCCAACCACCACAACCCCACACCAGCCCAAAACCACCACCACCGGGTCAACACCACCCCCAGTCAAACCAGAAACCAGTCAAACACCACCACCAGCCCCAACACCGGGCCCCAAACAACACCACCCCATTAAACCCACCCCCCCCAGTCAACACCACCACCATCCCAAACACCACCACCAGTAAACACCACCCCCAAACAAAAAACCACCACCATTCAAAAACCACCAACCCTCAACCACCACCAGAAAACCCCCACCACCTTTCAAAACCCACCACCATTCAACACCCCCAACCATCAACCCCACCCCCCATCAACCCCAACCACCAGTCAACCCCCCAAAACCAAAGTCAACACCCCCAAACCCCAGCCCAACACCACCACCAGCCCAAACCACCACCAGCCAACACCAGCACCATTAAACCACACCAGAAACCCCAAAACCACCATTTCCAAACCACCCCCTCAAAAACCACCCCCAAATTCAACACCACCACCATCAACACCCCCAAACCAGCCCAACACCACCACCAGTCAACACCATCACCAGTCAACCCCACCACCAGCAACACCACCCCAGTAAAAACCACCTCCACCAGTCGGGCACCACCACCAGTAAAAACACCACCCCCAAACCCAACCCCCCACCCCCCGCCCAACACCACCACCATCAACCCCAGCACCTTTCCAACCCCAAACACCAGTCAACACCACCACCATTAAACACCACCACCATAAACACCACCACCAGAAAACACCCACCCCCCTTCAACACCCCCCCAAATCAACACCACCCCCATTCAACCCCATCACCTTCAACCCCACCACCATCCAACACCACCACCAGAAAACACCTCCCCCAGTCAGCACCAAAAACCAAACAACACCCCCCACCAGTCAAAAACCCACCACCATTAAACACCACCACCAGCCCAACCCCACCCCCATTCAACCCCACCACCAGCCCAACCCCCACCCCCAAATCAACCCACCCCCCAGTCAACACCACCACCATCAACCCCAAACCACCAGCAACACCACCACCAGAAAAACACCACCCCCAAACTCACCCCCCCAAACCGTAAACACCCCCCACCACTCAGAAACCCCCAAAACAACACCCCCAAACCATTCAAAAACCAACCCCCTCAACCCCAACCACCATTCAGCACCACCAGCCCAACCCAACCACCCTTAACAGCACCACCAACAATAAAACCACCACTCAGCATTTCCCCAAAAGCCCAAACACCACCAAAAAAACCCCCAAAACCCCCACCCCTTTTCCCCCAAATTTCAACACCACCACCACTCAGACCACCAGCCCAAACCCCACCACCACTCGGCACCACCTGTCAGCACCCCCCACCCTCAGCACCACCAGTCAACACCACCACCCCCCAGCACCCCCCTTTCAACACCACCCCCACTCAGCACCTCCATCAACCCCACACCAGTCAACACCACCGGGTCAACACCAGACCACCCCGCACCACCATTCCCCAACCCCCACCACTCAGCCCCACCAGTCAAAAACCCACCACCACTCGGCACCACCTGTAAACCCACCCCCCACCACTCAGAAACACCAGTCAGCACCACCACCACTCAGCACCCCCCAAGTCAACCCCAAACCACCACTCAGCACCACCAGTCAACACCCCCACCACTGGGCACCCCCGCCCAACACCCCCAAACCACCCCAGCACCACCATCAACACCACCTCACTAAAGCACCACCAGTCCAACACCACCATTCAAAAACCACCACCACTCACCCCACCTGTCAACACCACCACCCTCAGCACCCCCTTTTTTAACACCACCACCACTCAAAACCCCCAAATTCAACACCACCAAAAACCAGCACCCACCACCCAACACCACCCCCCTTCAACACCACCATCAACCCCAAAACCACCAGCAACACCACCACCAGCGACCCCACCACCATCAACACCACCAACCAGTCAAAAAAACCACCACCACTCACACCCCCAAATCAACCCCACACAGTCAAAAACCCCCTTCAAAACCACCACCCCCATTCAATACCACCCCCAATCAACACCACCAGTAACCCCACCACCTTTCGGGAAACCACCAGCCCAACACCCCCCAACCATCAATACCACCACCAGTAAACCACCACCAGCCAACACCCCCAAACCACACAGCACCACCAGTAAACCACCACCACCATTTGACCCCCCCGGGAAAACACCACCAAACTCGCACCACCATTCCCAAACACCCCACCATTCACACCCCCTTTTCAACACCCCCACCACTCAGCAAACCCACCCATCAACCCCACCACCACCAGCACCACCATTCAACCCCAAACCCCCCATCACACCACCAGAACAACCCCCACCACTCGGGCACCACCTGTCAACACCAACCACCACTCAGCCCCCACCAACCAACACCACCCCAGCGGGCAACCCCCCGGTCAACACCCCCACCACCAGACCCACCATAAAACCCCCCACCACCAGCACACCACCCCCCATCAACACCACCACCACTCAGCCCCACCCCCAACACCCCCCACCACCATTCAACACCACCACCACCCCTGCACCACCAGTCAACACCACCCCCACTCGGGCTCAACCAGTCAACACCCCCACCACCCCGGGCCACCACCAGCCCAACACCACCACCACTGCTCAACCAGTAAACACCACCCCCCCGCTCAGTCCACCAGCCCAACACCACCACCTCTCAGCACCTCCACCCCCCAAACCCACCACCACTTAGCACCACCTTTCCAACCCACCACCCCAGCACCCCAAAAACACCACTTTCACTCCGCACCGCCAGTCAACACCACACCACCAGCACCGCCAGTCAACACCACCACCACTCAGCACCACCAGTCAACACCACCACCACCACTAGTCAAAAAACCACCACCATTTCATCACCACCAGTCAACACCCCAAACCCCCAACAACCATCAACAAAAACCCACCACTACCACCAGTAGTAAACCCACCACCACCACCAGCACCACCAGTCAACACACCCCACCACCACCATCAACATCCCCCCAACCCCCAACCGTAACCCCCCAAATCAAACCACCATAACCCACCCCCACTGACACCACCCCAAATCCAAACACCACCACCATTTCAGCATCACCATTCAAAAACCACCACCAGTAAACACCACCACCACTTAGAAACCACCAGTAAAAACCACCACCCCCCCAGTAAACCCCCACCCCCACCCCCCTTACCCCAACCCCCACCAGCCCAATTTAACCAAAAACCACCCCACCCCAGTAAACCCCCCACCACCCCCTCCACCCCCCCCTGCACCCCTAACCCACCACCCCCAGCACCACCTTTCAAAACCAAACCCCCCCCCAGCCCCAAAAAAAAAAAAATAAAAAAAAGGGGAAAAAAAAAAAAAAAAGGAAAAATGAAAAAAAAAATAGAAAAAAAAAAAAAAAAATACCAAACCCAAAAATAAAAACCATTTTAAAAAAAAACCCCCAAAAAAATTAAAAATAAAAAAAAAAAAAAGAAATTAAAAAAAAAAAAAAGGGAAAAAAATTTAGAAAAAAAATTTTTTAAAAAAAATAAGAATTAAAAAAAATTAGATAATATAAGAAGGAATAAGAAAAATATAATAAAATATTTAAAAAAAAATTAAAGTAAAATAAAAAATAGAAAAAAAAATTGTCAAAAAAAAAAAAAGAAAAAAATAAGAACACCACCACCACCCCCACTCTCCCCCCAGCACCCCCCACCACACTCAAAACCCACCACCACTACTGGGCCACTCCCAAACCAAAAACCCCCCACTGCCAACCCTTCACCTAGCACCACCCCCAATCAACCACCTAACACCAGCAAAAAGGGCACCACCATCCCCCTACTAAGCACCACCTTTCCCCAAAAAAAAAAAAACCAAAAACCACCACCACCACCCACCACCAGCACCACCATCGGGACCACCATTCAAAAACCTTTAACACCCCCCCAAACCACCATCAAGCACCACCATACAACATCACTAAAACCACCACACCACCTGTACACCACCATCTGTACCACCCACCCAGCACCACCCCACTTTAAAACCCCACCACCCCACCATCACCCCCAACAGCAACAACCCCCCAGCTGTACCACCACCCAACACCGCCAGCACCATCACTCACCACCACCACCACACCACCAACAACAACAGAACCACTAAACCACCCCCCCACCCACACTCCCAACAACTTCACTCAGAAATTCCAAACCCAGAAACCCCCAACATCAAAAATTACCAGAAATTAACAACAGCAATGCATCAACAACATTTAAAAACAGATGCACCTTAAATAACAATAGAAAAATATGCAACAGCAAAACATAACACCACAACAAAGCAACAACAAAGCACCCCAAAAAAAAAACAGAAACAAGCACCATAACAACAAAAAACACCAGCAAAACAGTAATAACATAAGCAACAAGAGTAACGCAAAGTTCCCACAAAAAATAAACAAAAACTGAAATTTGGGAAATGAATGTGAATTTAAAGGGTTTTTCTGGAAAAGGGGGAAATGGTCCCAGCATTGAAAAATGGCAGCCGCTTTAAGTGGCAATTTGGGGGAAAAAAAATTTCAGGAAAAAAGGAAAAATGAGAATTTAAAAAGAAGATGTGAAGGGAAGAAATCGATTCTCTGTTTTCCCCAAACGAGTGTTACTTTAGTGGTTAGGGGAGGTTTAAGAAACCGCTGATTCCCCTGCTAATCAAGGAAAAAATATTTTAATAGAAAGGGGAAATTTTTAGGGAAGATATAATTTGGGAAAAGGGGGCATTTTGAAAAAGAGACAGAAAGGTCAGACAGAGATGGCCTTTCCCGGAGCTTGGTTATTACATAGTCAGCGGTTTGGGTAAATTAAGGGGAGGGAAGGAACAAACCCATTTTCTGTCTTAAATGCTAAAGGGGAATTTACATTGGGGGAAGGGGAGGAGAGAGGGGCTCTGGGGAAAAATTCAGGCGCCCTAGAAAATTTGTAGGGCTAAGGGAGGGAGCTCAAATCAAAGTACATCTTGCCTAGAAAGGGAGTGGGAAAGAAGGAGTCTAGAGCAATTGGTTTAAATTTTCTGGCTAGACAGGGACTTTCCCAAAAAACCCTTTCAATCCCCATTCCCTTGAAAACTGGGGCCTATTTTTTGGCAAACGTGATATTTTAAGCAAGGGATGGGGGTTTAACTCTCTGGGGATGGAGTGGTTGCAAATTTGCCAATTCGTTTGAGAGGGGAATTGATGACTTGTCTAGGAATTTAAAATGAAAAAATTATGAGTTTTTGGGGGTTTGTTTTGGGGAAAAAGTCAGGCTGCAGTATTAGGGGTTTAAAAAAAGAAGTTTTTTACCGGATACCTCGGGATAAGTTTTAAAAAAACAATATTCAAATAAAGTTCTAGTAATGGCAAATCAATTGATAACCCAAAAAAAGAGAATAGAGAGGGCAAAAGAGTGACTACTCCCTTAAAAATTTTCTATAAAAAAAAAGTAGGGGTTTAAGAAAAAAGAAGATGAGCTTTAAAAATTTCTTGCAAAAAATAGTAATAACAAATTATTGTGTATAAACAAGGACCTTTGGTTTTAACCTGAAAAAATAAAAGAAATGGGGGGCCCCTTTTGAAGGGGAACCCTCAGAAATTTAAACGTTCCCCCATTTTACAGGATCAACAGAAGGGTGTGGTGTTGGGGGATGTACATCAGAGAAAATTTTAAAATTTTTGCTTAGACATGATATAAGATTAGAAACAAAGAACAAGAAAACTGTTTTTCTAAAAAGTTTCTCGAGGGAAGTGCCAAAATTTAATTTTGGGGGTGATTTATAGGCCCCCCCAAACCTTGATAGGGATGCAGTAAACTGTTATGGGGGGGCGAAATTTATAATAAACTAGATAAAGAAAATTTGTATAATGGGAGATTTTAACTTTAAAAACAAATTGAATGGAACCCAAAATGACAGGAAATCTTGATCTAATGACTTTTTTGAAACGGTTCCAAAAATTGCTTTTTTGAACAGGTTTTTTAACAGAACCAACAAAGGGAAAAAATCTGCTTGGGCTTGGGGTTTTTTGCCAAAAAAGATTCACTAATTAATAACTTTAGGTTTAAAGAAGAACTTTGGGGGAAATGATCACAAATCACTTAATTTTTTTAATATTTTCAGGAAATTTCCCAGATAACTGCAATCAAATCTTGTCCAAAATTTTCGCTTGGCCCCCTTCATGGGACTGAAAAAATTTCCTGGGGGGCTAAATTGGGGTTCCTACTATGGGGCCCGGGAGGTGATCTTGTTTTCCAAATAAATTTTTTTTTAGAGCAAGTTCTAGCTGCCCCGGGCAAAAATTTTTTTTCCAAGAAAGGGGAAAATTAAAATTTTAAAAAAAAATGATCCCAAAAAGATGAACAAAGGATTAAAAAAAATCCATTGGGCAAAAGGGAGGGGATAAAAAACCGCAAACTAAAAAGGGAAAGGGCCCGTTAAAAAATCATTAAAAATTAAAAAAGGAAAAAATAGAAAGGAAAAAAGAAACAAAAAGGGATTTAAGGGTAAGGTTTGCAAAGGGGTTCAAAGACTAACCCAAAAGGGTTCTTTTAGGTATACAGAAGAAAATTAGGGGCAAGAATTGGGCCCCCTTAAAAGTAACTCCGGTCAATCACTGACAAAGGAAAAAGGGTTGTTTGGGAAAAAAACCCAAAACCTACTTCCTCTCAAATTTTTCCCCCAGGAAAAAAAAGCGAAAAATTTCCCAAATAAAAGATTAATTAGAACAGGTTCTAAAAAACTGTGCACGATAGCGGAAACCCATTTACAAAGTCCTCAAACAAATCCCCAGGCCCTGATTAGCTATTTACAAGGGGGGGGGTTTTTAAAAGGGAAAGTAAACAGGAACCCTTTGCATACCTTTTCCTAAAACTTTTTAAAAATTTTCACTACAAACTGGTAAAGGGCCCGGGTAAGTGGGGAAAAAGGGAAATTAATCCTTTTTAAAAAGGCAAAGGGGACAGGGCCTTTTGGGTTCAAAAAAAAGACCAATAAAACCCCACGGGCCAAAATGGGAAAAATTTTTTGGAATCAATAATTTCCGAAGCAAATTTGTAGCCATTTTTTTAAAGGCCAAAAGATTGATTAATGAATCCAAAACGGTTTTTAAAAAAAGGGCGTTCCTTTCCCTTAACCCAATTTACTTTAAAATTTTTCACTAAGGTTTTAGGATGTAATCATGGTAATTAATATGAAATTGCGTAAATGGACTTCGGTAAGCCTTTAAATAGATTTTTTTTATCAAGGGTTTTGAGGAAAATTATTTCACATGGGAAAAGGGGGGAAAATTTTTTTTCCCGGGGAGAGGCTAGCTGACAAATTTGGCACATGAGTTTGAATAAATGGAAAAATCAAATGGGGCCCCGCCACAAACGGTGTTCCCAAGGGGCCCGTGTTGGGCCCGTTTTTTTCACAATTTTCAAAAACGACCCTAATTGAGGGAAATAAATAGCGAAAATAACAAAATTTTTTTGATGACAAACCCAAAAAAGGCCCTCCAATTCATTCTTTAAAGTGGGACACTAAAGCACTCCCCGGAAAGATTTTAATAGACTGAAAGCAAAGGTCGGAGAAGGGCAGATCATTTAATAAAAGACAAAATGCAAAATTCTAAAAGTTGGAAAGGAAAATAAAACCATGCACATATAAACCCAAAAAAAGTAATTTTAAAACAACTTATTGCGAAAAAAAATTTAGGAAATTTTTTGTTACAGTAATCTAAAACCAAGCCCAAAAGAAACAAAAGTGTTTCACAATAAAGCTAAAAGAAAATTTTTGGGGTTTATATCTAAAAAGTAAAAATAATGAAGTCCTCAGGGGTTTTTCTTCAACTCTAATACCTTGGCTGGGCCCCAATTTTGACCAAAAGCTTCTAGTTCTGGGCACCGTATTTCAGAAAAGGAAATAAAAGCTCTGGAAAACGTAAGAGGAGGATGGGAAAGGGTTTATCCCATGTATCCCCAAAAACTCCCTATTAGGGTAGACTTTTGGCCCCGAATCTGCACCTCTTTAAAGGCGTTTGAATTAGGGGGGAAAGAAACGAGGGGGTAAAATAGAAAACAGGAATAAATAAAGAGGATGTAAAAGCGTGCTGAAAATTTTTTGGGCCCAAAACAGGACTCGCAGCAAGGGTTCAAAGGGGTTGGGGAAAAAATTCCCAAACAGGAAGGGATAAGGAAGCACTGGGTTTTGGGAATAGAGGTGGTTGGGGTTGGAACAAACTCCCGAAACAGTTTTTTGGGGGCTAAAACGTTGTGTAAATTTTTAAAAAAAAAGTTAGATAAATACATGAGTTGGGGTTTTGGGTGGGGGGAAATTGGACCTTACTGGGTTTTTGCGCTGGGTCTGGGGCCGTGCTCCTTTTTGAGTGGAGGTGGCCCCAAAGGGTGGGGCATTGAACTAATCCGGGGGGGGGGACTTCCTGCTCCGGGATTTGGGGCCCCAAAGGGCCCGGGTTTCAGTGTTTTCCCTTTTTTCTTATTTTCTTATGTCAATTTTTTAACGGGTGCCAACGTCAAATATTTTAAAAGTGGTGCCCAAAATCAAATATTTTAAAGTGGGGTTTTAAAAAGTTTTTCACAACTTTAATTATTTAACTTTTGGGCTCCCAAAATCCCCAATTTTTTTAACCCTGGGGGCTCATTGAAAAATTTTTTAACGTGGGTTTCTCCAAATTTTAATTATTTAACGTGGTGCTTTAACGTCAATTAAATTTAACGTGGAGCTCAACATCAAATTAAATTTTAAAAGGTTCTCAACGTCAATTATTTAATGTGGTGCTAAACATCAATTTTAAATTAAACGTGGTGCTCAACGTCAAAATTTTTAACGTGGTTTTTTTCAACATCAAAAATTAACGTGGGGCTCAACGTCAATTTTTTTTAAAGTGGTGGGTCAAAATCAATTTTTTAAAACCCTGGTTCCCCCAACATCAATTTTTTAACGTTGGGGGCTCAAAGGGCCCAAAATTTAATGTGGGTTTTCAACATCAATTTAAATTTTAACCCTGGTGGGTAAAAGTCAATTAATTTTAAAGGGTTGCCAACGGGCAAAAAAATTTTAACCCTGGTGCCAAAGCAATTATTTTAACGTGGTGCTCAACATCCCAAATTAAATTTTAAGTGGGGCTCAAATTCAATTAATTTTAAAGTTTGCTCAACGTCAATTATTTAACGTGGGCTCAAAGCAATTAAATTTAAAGTTTTGGGGCTCAACGTCAATTATTTTAAAAGTGGGGGCCAAAAGGGC
>NC_069442.1:36348288-36363288 GCF_026875155.1 Cherax quadricarinatus
ATTTTACATTGACATAAATAATTTTTTTCTAGAAAGGATTTAATTTTAAATGAGCTCTTGCTAATTGACACGACACACACCCACACACACACACACACACACACACACACACACACACACACACACACACACACACACAAACACACTCACACACACACACACACACACACACACACACACACACACACACACACACAAACACACTCACACACACACACACACACACACACACACACACACACACACACACACACACACACAACACACACACACACACACACACACACATATATATATATATATATATATATATATATATATATATATATATATATATATATATATATATTATATATATATAATATATATATATATATGCAATAAGATCACAGTAAACAGGTGATTTCAAAATATGCAAAACAACCACTCTGAAAGAATAGAGAAATTCCAAGCGCTTTCGTGACTACTCACATTATCAAGGAACTATGAAAGAGAGGCATCCAAGGAAGCTATATAAGGGGTCGGCCAGCACCTCACTATCAAATCCCACAAATCGCGCGTCACGTGTTTAACCGTTGTGGGATCTGATAGTGAGGTGCTGGCCGGACCCCTTATATAGCTTCCTTGGATGCCTCACTTTCATAGTTCCTTGATAATGTGAGTAGTCACGAAAGCGCTTGGAATTTCTCTATTCTTTCAGAGTGGTTTGTTTTGCATATATATATATATAATATATATATATATATATAAAATATATATATATATATATAATATATATATATATATATATATATATATATATATATATATAAATATATATAATATATACACACACACAAAAGTATTACTGGTGTCTTTCCTTTCTGCCTCATAAGTAAGATAACAGGTATATCTTGCTACTTCTACTTACACTTAGGTCACATGCATGTACACGTATATGCATCCTCACAGATCTGAATTTCCTTCTATTTGCTTAATAGTTCTTGTTCTTATTTGCTTTCATCTTCACGGGAAAGTGGAATAAGAATATTTGCTCCACAAGTCATGTATGTCGTGAAAAGCAACTAAAATGCCGGAGCAAAGAGCTTGTAATTCCTTTTGTAAGCATTACTTAAAATAAGAAGAAACCTTAAGTGACATTGTTTGTGCGTGAATGTAGTGCAGATAAGACAGAGATTGTTAATGTTATGAATGAAAAGAAGCTGGTTGTCGTGGATCTATGTGAAGCAAAACTGAAGGATGAGGCAGGAGAGTTTCAGTACGGAGAAATAAATGGAACTAGGACAAGTCTTTTGAAGAGAGTTGAAGCTAAGCAGGGAATAACAATGTTTGGTATAAGAACATAAGAACATAGGAAAGAAGGAACACTGCAACAGGCCTACTGACCAATGCGGAGCAGGTCCGTGTCCCCCCACCCGGATTAGCCAAATGTCCCCCCCCCCCGCGGACTAGCCCAATCTGGTTACCTCCACTCAAGGATGGGGCACGGCAACAGACCCAGCAGCACAAGCTAGTCAGGTCCAACTCACACCCACCCACACCCACTCATGTATTTATCTAATCTATTTTTAAAACTACACAACGTTTTAGCCTCAATAACTGTACTCGGGAGTTTGTTCCACTCATCCACAACTCTATTACCAAACCAGTACTTTTCTGTATCCTTCCTGAATCTGAATTTTTCCAACTTAAAACCATTGCTGCGAGTTCTGTCTTGGCTGGAAATTTTCAGCACGTTATTTACATCCCCTTTATTTATTCCTGTTTTCCATTTATACACCTCGATCATATTATCCCTAATTCTACGCCTTTCGAGAGAGTGCAGATTCAGGGCCTCAGTCTATCCTCATAGGGAAGATTTCTGATACATGGATCAACTTTGTCATCCCCCTTTGTACGTTTTCCAGAGCATTTATATATTTTTTATTATTATCACGCTGGCCGATTCCCACCAAGGCAGGGTGGCCCGAAAAAGAAAAACTTTCACCATCAATCACTCCATCACTGTCTTGGCAGAAGGGTGCTTTACACTACAGTTTTTAAACTGCAACATTAACACCCCTCCTTCAGAGTGCAGGCACTGTACTTCCCATCTACAGGACTCAAGTCCGGCCTGTCGGTTTCCCTGAATCCCTTCATAAATGTTACTGTGCTCACACTCCAACAGCACGTCAAGTATTAAAAACCATTTGTCTCCATTCACTCCTATCAAACACGCTCACGCATGCCTGCTGGAAGTCCAAGCCCCTCGCACACAAAACCTCCTTTACCCCCTCCCTCCAACCTTTCCTAGGCCGACCCCTACCCCGCCTTCTGGACAACAGTTTTGGTAATCCTGCACCTCCTCCTAACTTCCAAACTACGAATTCTCTGCATTATATTCACACCACACATTGCTCTCAGACATGACATCTCCACTGCCTCCAGCCTTCTCCTCGCTGCAACATTCATCACCCATGCTTCACACCCATATAAGAGCGTTGGTAAAACTATACTCTCATACATTCCCCTCTTTGCCTCCAAGGACAAAGTTCTTTGTCTCCACAGACTCCTAAGTGCACCATTCACCCTTTTCCCCTCATCAATTCTATGATTCACCTCATCTTTCATAGACCCATCCGCTGACACGTCCACTCCCAAATATCTAAATACATTCCCCTCCTCCATACTTTCTCCCTCCAATCTGATATCCAATCTTTCATCACCTAATCCTTTTGTTATCCTCATAACCTTACTCTTTCCTGTATTCACTTTTAATTTTCTTCTTTCGCATACCCTACCAAATTCATCCACCAATCTCTGCAACTTCTCTTCAGAATCTCCCAAGAGCACAGTGTCATCAGCAAAGAGCAACTGTGACAACTCCCACTTTATGTGTGATTCTTTATCTTTTAACTCCACGCCTCTTGCCAAGACCCTCGCATTTACTTCTCTTACAACCCCATCTATAAATATATTAAACAACCACGGTGACATCACACATCCTTGTCTAAGGCCTACTTTTACTGGGAAATAATTTCCCTCTTTCCTACATATCCATTCTGTAATACGGTGACCAAAACTGAGCAGCATAGTCTAAATGAGGCCTAACCAAGGAAGTATAGAGTTGAAGAACAACCTGAGGTCTTCTATTATTTATACTTCTTGATATGAAGCCAAGAATGGTAGATGAATGGTTCAGAGAACCGACACATTGATAAATTAGACACATGTGCAACTCTTGGGTATCTTTATTGAGGAAACGTTTCGCCACACAGTGGCTTCATCAGTCCATACATAGGAGAAACTTGAAGAACAGGAGGAGAATGAGGTAATCAGTCCCTCAACCTTGAGTCGATGTGGTCAGTCCATCATTCTTGAATAGAATAAGGCATATGTGCGGAGAAGCAGCTTATAAACCGTAGGCAGGAGAGGTGCAGCAGATGTAGGTGGTGTCACATTTGTTCAATGTGGAAATAGGTCGTGCCCAAGGGTTAGGCAAGCGAAGAATTCTCAGACTGATAGACTGACCACATCGACTCAAGGTTGAGGGACTGATTACCTCATTCTCCTCCTGTTCTTCAAGTTTCTCCTAAGTATGGACTGATGGAGCCACTGTGTGGCGAAACGTTTCCTCAATAAAGATACCAAAGAGTTGCACATGTGTCTAATTTATCAAGCCAAGAATTCTGTTAGCTTTATTGTGAACACTAATGCACTGTTGTCTTGGTTTTAGATTACTGCTAACCAGAACTCCTAAATCCTTTTCGCAATCGGTAGTATTAAGATCTACATTATTTAGTTTATATGTGGCATGGTTATTTAACTGTCCATCATTTAGAACTTTGCATTTGTCAATATTAAACTGCATCTGCCACTTCTCCAACCATTGCATCAGTCTATTCAAATCATCCTGAAGTGCTCTAGTGTCCTCATTAGAATGAATTGGACGGCCTATTTTGGTGTCATCAGCAAATTTGCTTATGTCGCTATTTATTCCCTCATCTATATCGTTTATGTAAATTGTGAACAACAACGGGCCCAACACTGACCCCTGAGGAACACCGCTTGTGACGTGCCCCATCTGATTTCTCCCCATTTATGCAAACTCTCTGCTGTCTATTTGTCAGCCATGCCTCTACCCAGGAAAAAATTTCTCCTCTTATTCCGTGTGCCTTAAGTTTCCTCAATAGCCTCTGGTGTGGAACTCTATCAAAAACATTACTGAAGTCCATATACACAATATCATATTCATTACCATGATCTACCTCCTCAAACACCTTAGTGAAAAAAGTTAATAAATTCGTAAGACAGGAACGCCCCTTTGTAAAACCGTGTTGAGATTCATTAATCAATCTGTGCCTGTCAAGATGGCTACAAATTGCCTCTGCAATTATTGATTCCATAAATTTTCTCACTATGGAGGTAAGGCTTATTGGTCTATAGTTCGAGGCCAAGAACCTGTCACCTGCCTTGTAAATAGGTATTACATTTGCCATTTTCCACTTATCAGGCACTATGCTAGTTTTTAGTGATTTGTTAAAAGGATTAGCCAAAGGTATAAGAACATAAGAACATAAGAACGAAGGAACACTGCAGAAGGCCTACTGGCCCATGCGAGGCAGGTCCAAGTCCCTACCGGCTTAAGCCAATGCACCCAACCTAGTCAGGTCAGGTCACATTGAGTTAAGGGAGGAACACGGCAACCGACCTGTTAGCACAAGCTATCAGGTCTAACTCACACCCACCCACATCTACTCATGTATTTATCCAACCTATTTTTAAAGCTACACAACGTTCTGGCCTCTATAACGGTACTTGGGAGTTTGTTCCACTCATCCACAACTCTATTACCAAACCAGTACTTTCCTATATCCCTCCTGAATCTGAATTTTTCCAACTTAAAACCATTGCTGCGAGTCCTGTCTAGGCTAGATATTTTCAGCACACTATTTACATCCCCTTTATTTATTCCTGTCTTCCACTTATAAACCTCAATCATATCCCCCTGATTCTACGTCTTTCTAGAGAGTGCAGTTTCAGGGCCCTTAGTCTATCCTCATAGGGAAGGTTTCTGATACATGGGATCATCTTTGTCATCCTCCTTTGTACATTTTCCAGAGAATTTATATCCATTCTGTAATACGGTGACCAAAACTGTGCAGCATAATCTAAATGAGGCCTAACCAAGGATGTATAGAGTTGAAGAACAACCTGAGGACTCCTATTATTTATGATTCTTGATATGAAGCCAAGGATTCTATTAGCTTTATTGCGAACACTTATGCACTGTTGTCTTGGTTTCAGATTACTGCTAACCAGAACTCCTAAATCTTTTTCGCAATCCGTAATATTAAGATCTACATTATTTAGTTTATATGTGGCATGGTTATTGTCCTGTCCAACATTAGAACTTTGCATTTGTCTATATTAAACTGCATCTGCCACTTCTCCGACCACTGCATCAGTCTATTCAAATCTTCCTGGAGTGCTCGAATGTCCTCGTCAGAATGAATTCGACGGCCATTTTTGGTGTCATCGGCAAACTTGCCGATGTCGCTCTTTATGCCCTCATCTATGTCGTTTATGTAGATTGTGAACAGCAGGGGGCCCAACACTGACCCTGTGGAACACCGCTCGTGACGCTTCCCCACTCTGATTTCTCCCCATTTATGCAAACCTCTCTGCTGCCTATTTGTCAACCATGCCTCTATCCAGGAAAAAATTTCTCCTCCTATTCCATGTGCTTTAATTTTCCTCAATAGTCTCTGATGTGGGACCCTGTCAAAAGCCTTACTGAAGTCCATATACACAATACATATTCATTACCATGATCTACCTCCTCAAATACCTTAGTGAAAAAAGTTAATAAATTCGTAAGGCAGGAACGCCCCTTTGTAAAACCATGCTGAGATTCGTTGATTAATTTATGCTTTTCAAGGTGGCTACGAACTGCCTCGGCAATTATTGATTCCATAAATTTTCCCACTATGGAGGTTAGGCTTATTGGTCTATAGTTCGAAGCTAAGGACCTGTCACCTGTTTTGAAAAATAGGTATCACATTGCCATTTCCACTTATCTGGCACCATGCCAGTTTTGTAGTGATATGTTGAAAAGATTAGCCAAAGGTGTGCTAAGCTCCTCTTTACATTCCTTTAGAACCCTTGCATACAGTTCATCAGGGCCTGGGGATTTGTTAGGTTTTAATTTATCTATTTGCCTAAGGACCATGTCACTTGTGACCCTAATCGTGCACAGTTTATTATCGTCCTGTTCTACATAATTTATCATTACTGGAATATCGCTGGTATCCTCCTGTGTAAAAACTGAGAGGAAGTATGTGTTAAAAATTCTACACATTTCCTTATCACTGTCAGTGAGCTGACCCGAGGAACTTTTGAGTGGGCCTATCTTGTCCCTGATCTTACTTCTGTATACCTGAAAGAATCCTTTTGGGTTAGTCCTTCGATTCTCTTGCAACTTTAACCTCATAATCCTTTTTGCTTTTCTAATTCCCTTTTTTATTTCTCTCTTTAACTGAATATATCGATTTCTTAATTGCCCCTCTCCTCTTTTGATTTGCCTATATATGCCTCTCTTTTGACCAATCAGATATTTTAATCTATTGTTCATCCATTTAGGATCATTTTGTTTGATCTGATTTCCCTATTTGGAACATAATTTGACTGAGCAGCTAGAACTATGCCCTGGAAAGCATCATATCGGCAACCATCACCACCTACCTGACCCCTAGTCAGGTCATTCCAGTTCAGCCCACCTAAGTAATTTTTCAGTCCTATGAAATCAGCCAAGCGAAAGTCAGGGACGGAGACTTGATTGCCATTATTAGGGAATTCCATGATATGTTAAAACTGAGTGATTTGTGATCACTCTCCCCAAGCTCATCATTAACCTCAAGATTATTAATTAGTGTTTCCCTACTGGCAAGAACCAAGTCAAGGAGGTTATTTCCCCTAGTTGGCTCTGTCACAAACTGTTTTAAAAAACAATCCTGGATCGTATCAAGAAAGTCACCCGACTCTAAATTTCCTGTCAAATTGCTCCAGTCAATCTGTCTAAGTTGAAATCTCCCATTAGCACACATTTTCGTATGTAGATGCCTTACGAATTTCGTCCCATAGAAGTTTACTGCACTCCCTATCAAGATTTGGGGCCCTGTAAATCACACCCAAAATTAGTTTTTCTCGGCCCTCGAGAAGCTGTAACCAAACAGATTCAGTGGCTGACGCTTCTAATTTTAATATCTTGTCTAACACAACAATTTAAATTGTCTCTGACATACATCGCTACTCTCACCACCTTTCCTGTTGACCCTGTCAGTGTGGAATAATTTATAGCCTTGTATGTGACATTCAGAGGGCATCTCTCTATCTTTCAGATTGAGCCAGGTCTCTGTTATAGAATAATATCTATGTTTCCTGCACTTGCAATTAATCTTAGCTCATCTATCTTATTTCTAACACTCCTGCTATTAGTATAGTAAACCTTAAGGGAGCTAGTCCCTTGCTGCCCTCTGCTGTCCCCCTTTGTTTGCTGACCTGTTCTATTGTCTTTATTTATAACTTCATGCTGAATGCCTTTTATACATTTAATGTTTCCAACCCTAGTGTTGCAACCTGCTTGTTTCCCACACACACCCATACCTCTATCTTCCATCAGTTTAAAATCATAGGCATTTCACCAATGGCCTTCTCAATCGAGTCTGCAAGTGCTACCACCCCTGCCCCAGAGAGATGAACCCCATCCCTTGCATACATATCATGTTTGCCATAAAAGTTGTTCCAGTTGTCAATGAATGGGATTGCAAGCTCCTTGCAGTATCTGTCTAGCCAGCAATTTACACCAATTGCCCTAGACAACCATTCATTTCCTACTCCCCTTCTAGGCAAGATGCTACATATGATTGGGATCCCTCCCTTAGACTTAATGAAATCTATAGCTGACCTGTACTTATCTAGCAGCTCTTCTCTCCTACCCTTCCCAATATCATTTCCACCAGCACTGAGACAGATAATGGGCTTGTTCCCATTACCTGACATGATATTATCCAGTCTGTTGACAATGTCCCCAACACCAGCTCCAGGGAAGCACACTCTATCTCTCATCTTCTTATTCCTATTACAAAAAGCACGGTCAACATATCTTACCTGAGAGTCACCAACCACAAGAATGCGCTTACCTTCATTAGCAGGGGCAGTAGTACCCTTACCTTCACTGGCCACTGAAGTACATTCATCCTGGAGAACAGAGAAGCGATTTCCTACCTTCAGATCTTCACTCTTAACTTTCCTTACTCTGATGCGCCTCCCATTACTGTGAACAACTCGCCACTTGTAGCAGGTGCTGGGCTGCACCTCACTGCTGGTAGCCGTTGCTACCTCCCCACCTACAGCCTCCTCACAGTGAGAGACAGACTGCACCTCACTGCTAGAAGCCTCATTCCCCACATCTCCAACCACCTCACACTCTCTCCCAGGCCCATTGAGGTGGACCTTCAGCCTCCTAATCTCCTCCTGGAGAAGCAAGACCTCCTCCTTCAACTCTCCAACCTCAGTTTTTAAAACACTGCAGAAGCAAGCCATGCTTTGTAACCGTCCACGCTAATCCCCAAAGCAGCTCAGGGTCTGTGACCTCACGTGACGACTGACCACGTGACGACTGCAAACAGTTCGTCAGGACCTTGGGATTTGTTAGGTTTTAGTTTCTCTATTTGTCTGAGGACCATGTCACTAGTTACCGCAATCGTACATAGTTTATTATCCTGTTCTACATAATCTATTATTTCAGGAATATCGCTAGTATTTTCCTGGGTGAAAACTGAGAGGAAGTAGGTATTGAGAATTTCACACATTTCCTTATCACTGTCAGAGATCTGACCAGAGTTACTCTTAAGTGGACCAGTCTTGTCCCTAATCTTACTTCTATATACCTGAAAGAACCCTTATGGGTTAGTCTTTGAATCCCTTGCGTGCTTTGCCTCATAATCCCTTTTTGCTTTTCTTATTCCTTTCTTTATTTCTCTCTTTAATTGAATATATTGATATCTTAACTGCCCATCCCCTCTTTTGATACGCCTATGTATGCCTCTCTTTTGACCAATGAGATGTTATAATCTATTGTTCATCCATTTGGGATCATTTTTGTTAGAACTAATTTCCCTACTCGGAACAAAAGTTGTCTGGGCAGCTAGAACTATGCTCTGAAAAACGTCATATTGGCAACCAAGATCACCTACCTGACCCATAGTCAGGACATCCCAATTTAGCCCACCCAGGTAATTTTTCAGTCCCATGAAGTCGGCCAAGCGAAAATCTGGGACAGAGATTTGATTGCAGTTATCTGGGTAATTCCATGATATATTAAAACTAAGTGATTTGTGATCACTTTTCCCAAGCTCATCATTAACCTCAAGATTATTAATTAGTGAACCTTTGTTGGCAAGAACCAAGCCATGCAGATTGTTTCCTCTAGTTGGTTCTGTCACAACCTGTTCTAAAAAGCAATCTTGAACCGTATCAAGAAAGTCACTAGACTCAAGATTTCCTGTCATATTGTTCCAATCAATTTGTCTAAAGTTAAAACCTCCCATTATCACAACATTTTCATATCTAGATGCCTTATGAATTTCGTCCCATAACAGCTTACTGCACTCCCTATCAAGGTTTGGGGGCCTATAAATCACACCCAAAAATAATTTGTCATGTCCCTCGAGAAACTGTAGCCAAACAGATTCTGTGTTCGAAGTTTCTAATCTTATATCATGTCTAAGACAACAATTTAAATTTTCTCTGAGATACATCGCCACTCCACCACCCTTCCTGTTGATCCTATCAATGTGGAATAGTTTATAACCCTGTATGTTGCATTCAGAAGGCAGTTCTCTATCTTTCAGGTTGAACCAGGTCTCTGTTATACCAATAATATCTATATTACCTACACTTGCACATAATCTTAGCTCATCTATCTTATTTCTTAGACTCCTACTATTTGTATAGTAAACCTTAAGAGAGCTAGTCACTCGTTGCCCTCTACTATCTCTCTTTGTTTGTTGATCAGTTGATTTGCCGTTACTAGCAACTTTATTTTGAATATTGTCTTTTAAACATATCCCTGAGGTATCCCGGTAATAACTGCTGTTTTTAACCCTAATACTGCAGCCTGATTGTTTCCCACAAACACCCATACCTCTATAATCTATCAGTTTAAATTCCTAGACAAGTCATCAATTACCCTCTCAATTGAATTGGCTAATGCAACCACACCAGCCCCAGAGAGATGAACCCCATCCCTTGCATACATATCACGTTTGCCAAAAAAAAGGGTTTCCCCCAGTTATCAATGAATGGGATTGCAAGTTCCTTGCAGTACCTGTCTAGCCAGCAATTTATATCAATTGCTCTAGACATCATTCATTGCCCACTCCCTTTCTAGGCAAGATGCTATATATGACTGGGATCCCTCCCTTAGACCTAACTACTTACATGGCTGACCTGTACTTATCCAGCAGCTCCTCTCTCCTGCCCTTCCCAATGTCATTACCTGCCATAATATTATCCAACCTGCTGACTATGTCACTAACACCAGCTCCAGGAAGACACACTCTCTGTCTGACCTTTCTGTCTCTGTTACAAAATGACTAATGTGACATTTTATTGTGGCAACGTTTCGCTCTCTAGGAGCTTTGTCAAGCTGTTACAAACAATACATGGACACAGTGGGTATATATAGGCTTAGAGTGAGATGTAATACTACTACTAGTAGTAGTATTACACCTCATAATAATAATAATAGTAGTAGTAGCAGTAGCAATAATATTAGTTATACTAGTACTAATACAATATGGTAGAAGAATCAACTAGCACATAGCTACGACTACTACTACAACTAATATTATTACTACTACTACTATTACCACTAGTATTACACTTCACTTTAAGCCTATATATACCCTCTGTGTCCATGTATTGTTTGTAACGGCTTTACAAAGCTCCTGGTGAGCGAAACGTTGCCACAATAAAATGTCACATTAGTTGCACTTGTGTCCTTTTACCTAACATATAGTCGTTAATTCTACCAACATTAATACAATAGCAATAATGTTGAAGCATCAATTATGGCAAGAAACGAGGGATTATAAATGAAAAAGTTCAAAGATTCTCTGGTGTAAAATAAGGGTTGGATGTGAAAAGTCGGTTATAATAAATTTTGAAATAAGTGAGAGAGTAATTGTGGTAGGGGACCTGAAAGCTGAAGTGGGAGAAACGATTATAGAGGGTGTGGTACGTAAGTTTGGGGTGCCAGGTGCAAATGATAATGGGGGCATTTGATTGAACTTTGTATAGAAAGGGGTTTAGTAGTAAATAATATATATTTTAAGAAAAAGAGGATAAATAAGTCTTTGAGATATGATACAGAGCATAATGGCAGTAGTTAATTGGATTATGTGTTGGTGGATAAAAGGTTGATGGGTAGACTTCTGGACATGCATTTTTATAGAGAAACAAAAAATATATCAGATAAAAAAATGGCATCAGTGAGTAAATGAGAGGTGAAAATTTGTAAATTAAAGGAAGAAGTAGTCAGAGTAAGTTATAAATAATTACTGGGAGAAAGACTGCGAGAATAGGCAATGAAGAGGTTAAGTTAAAGAGGTTTGGAGTAGATTTAAAAAATGCTGTGCTAGAGTGTGCAATAAAAGTTTGTGGATATAGAAGGGTGGGTGTGGGAGAGAAGAGGAGCGATTGGTGGAATGATGAGATAGTTGGAGTGGTAAGGGAGAAAAAGTTAGCACATGAGAGGCTTTTACAAAGCAGAAGTGATATAAGAAGGGTGGAGTGTATGAATAGTAAGAGAGATTAAGAGAGTAGTGAGGAGTGTAAACGAAGAGCAAATAAGAGAACGAGCTAGGTTCTGTCAACAAACTTTGCTGAGATTAAGAAAAAGTTTTGTAGCGAGATAATAGGCTGAGAAAGCCTAGGGAACAAATATATTTGGCAGTTAAAAATAGAAGACGGGAGCTAGATGGGGAGATGGAGGTGTTGGGAAGATGGCAGGAATATCTTGAGGAACTGTTAAATGTTGATGAAGAAAGGGGGGCAGGGATTTCATGCACTGACCAGGGAGATATAACATCTTTTAGGAGTAAGGAAGACCTAGATCAGAGAGTGAGGGAGGTACGTAAAACAGTGCGTAGAATGAAATCGGGGGTAAAGAAGCTGGGAATAATGGGTTGAAGAAAGAAAAGTTAAAAGCATGAGGTGATATAATTTTGGAGAGGTTGGAACATTTGTCAAATATATTTATGAAAAAGGGAAAGATACCTAGGGACTAGCAGAGAGCATGTATAAAGAAAAGGGGGACAATAGAGAATGTAAAAAATTAAAGGTAATAAGCCTACTGAGTATACCATTTGAAGTGTATAGTTGAATTATTATTGAAAGTATTAAGGGTAAGACGGAGAGCAGGATCGCAGTTGAGCAACTTAGGATGGGTAAGGGATGTGTTGATCAAGTGTTTACATAAAAGCATTTAAATAAACAATATTTAGAAGTTTTCGTTGTTTTCATGAATATAGAAAACGCATATGATAAGGTGGAGAGGAAAGCAATGTGGCAGATGTTGCAAGTGTGTGGGATAAGTGGTAGGTTACTAAATGCTGTTAGAGTTTTTATGAAGATAGTGAGGCTCAGGTTAAGGTATATAAGAGAGAGGGCAATTACTTTCCAGTAAAAGTAGGCCTTAGACAGGGATGCATCACCACTGCTGATTAACATATTAATAGACGGGGTTGTAAAAGAAGTGAATACCAGGGTGTTGGTCAGGAAGTGGGATTAAAATATGCGGTATCTGGTACAGAATAGGAGGTGTCACAGGTACTTTTTGCTGGTAGAACTGTGCTTTTGGGAGATTCTGAAGAGAAACTGCAAAGGTTGGTGGACAAATTTGGGAGTGTGTGTAAAGGAATGTGAAATTGAACATGGGAAAGTGATGTGGGTAACAAATGAGATAGGTAACGAGAGACTGGATATCAAACTGGAGGGAGGGAGGGGAATGTATGAGAGTATAATTATACGAACGCTCTTATATGGGTGTGAAGCATGGGTGGTGAATGTTGCAGCGAGGAGGATGGAGGCAGTGGAGATATTGTGTCTGAGGGCAATGTGTGATGTGAATATTATGTAGAGAATTCGTAGTTTGGAGATCAGGAGGAGGTGCAGGGCTACTAAAATATTATCCAGAGGGCCGAGAGGTAGTTGAAGTGGTTTGATCATTTAGAGAAGCTGGAGCAAAATAGGATGACTTAGAGGGAAGGCGGTGTAAGGGTCGTCCTAGGAAAGGATTGGGGAAGGGAAGAAAGGAGGTTTTGTGTGCAAGTGGCTTAGACATCCAAGAGGCAGGTGTGAGCGTGTTAGACAGGGGTGGAGGCAAATGATTTTTGAGACCTGACGAGTTGTTAGAGAGTGTTTCAAGGAATCCAGTTAGCCGAACTTGAGTTCTGGAGTTGGGAAGTACAGTGTCTGCGCTCTAGAGGATGTTAATATTTGCTGTTAGGAGAAACATCTGAACTGTTGTAGCTACGCGCCTCTGGCAAAACAGTGATAGTGTGAATGATAGAGAGTACTGCTGGTCTCGACCCAAGCAAAAATACAGTGCGAGTACACATAATTATTTTAGCAAGGTTGTATCGATCTAGGTGACCTATCTTCGCCTGGCCTCAGGTTCTTCACTCGTGTATGGTGCTTAATAACAGTGTCCTAGACAAGTGTGTCATGTTTGCAACGTGTCAGAAGCCTGATGATGATGCAAATAATCGCGCATGAGATATGACATGACGTGATAGTGTAATATATTATTATGACAGTACTAGCGCTTGAGAGAGAGAGAGAGAGAGAGAGAGAGAGAGAGAGAGAGAGAGAGAGAGAGAGAGAGAGAGAGAGAGAGAGAGAGAGAGAGAGAGAGAGAGAGAAGAGAGAGAGAGAGAGAGAGAGAGAGAGAGAGAGAGAGAGAGAGAGAGAGAGAGAGAGAGAGAGAGTATGTGTGTGTGTGTGTGTTTGCTCGCTCGCTCACCTAATTCAACTCACATATTTGTGGTTGCATAGGTCGAGTCATACCTCCTGGCCCCGCCTATCAACTTACTGCTTACCAGATTCACACCTTCCTAAGCTCATTGGCCCTATCATACCTACTCTTAAAACTATGTCTGAAGCCTGCCTCCACCACTTCATCATCGACGTCATAAAACTTACTGACTACCATAAGACTAAAGAAACACTTCCTGACTTCCCATTGACTCATCTGAGTCCCTAACAAGCTGACCCTATGAGTACTTTACATGTTGTTGTTATTTCCTCCCCGATTCTTTTGTCCTAAAATGTTAAATTTGATTTCGTTAGCCTCGTTCCCTCCAATGAAAAGCAGGGGCGCCACGAGTACACTGAGAGACAACACAATAAGTGTCAGGGGCCCAAGACTGTTCAACTGCCTCCCAGCATACATAAGGGGGATTACCACTAGATCCCTGGCTGTCTTTAATTAAGAAGGCACTGGACAGGCACCTAAAGTAAGTACGGCCAGTAGTAACAGCCTGGTTGATCAGACCCTAATCCACCATGTGGCCTGGTCTCAGACCAAGCCGTGGGGGGCGTTGACCCCTGAAACCCTCTCCAAGTAAACTCCAGGTAACTCTCCTTGTACGTCAAGACTCTTAGCTACCGAACAAGTCTCATTGCATCCTTCTGCACTTTCACCAATTTCTGAAATGCTTGTTTCAGGTGTGGGCTCCATGCCGGTGCTGCATACTCCAAGACTGGCTTGACATGTTGTCTAGATTGTTGAGATTATCAGATTTGCCAGACGAGCAATGGCTGCAAAGCTTTTCGTCTGATTTGAGCCTCTGATGATATGCCAGATAGTTTGGTTACCTTTAGGTCTTTCTCTCTGAGTGAGATTTGCACCTTCTGTCCTCCGAGTGTATACTCCGTGTCTGGTCTTCTTGACCC
>NC_069442.1:36365788-36369786 GCF_026875155.1 Cherax quadricarinatus
ACAATAATTGTATAGAAGTACATAATGTGTATAGAATGTACATAATGTTTAGGATTGTACAATTAATGTTTAATAGTGATGTACAATAATGTGTACAGATGTTAATTAATGTAATATATGTACATATATATGTATCAGGATGTACATAATGTGTATAGGATGTACAATAATGTGTATAGGATGTACAATAATGTTTATAGGATGTACAATAATGTGTACAGGATGTACAATAATGTGTACAGGATGTACAATAATGTGTACAGGATGTACAATAATGTGTATATGATGTACAATAATGTGTATAGGATGCACAATAATGTGTACAGGATGTACAATAATGTGTATAGGATGTACAATAATGTGTATAGGATGTACAATAATGTGTATAGGATGTACAATAATGTGTATAGGATGTACATAATGTGTATAGGATGTACAATAATGTGCACAGGATGTACAATAATGTGTATAGATGTACAATAATGTGTATAGGATGTACAATAATGTGTATAGGATGTACAATAATGTGTAAGGATGTACAATAATGTGTATAGGATGTACAATAATGTGTATAGGATGTACAATAATGTGTACAGGATGTACAATAATGTGTATATGATGTACAATAATGTGTATAGGATGTACAATAATGTGTATAGGATGTACAATAATGTGTATAGGATGTACAATAATGTGTACAGGATGTACAATAATGTGTATAGGATGTACAATAATGTGTAAGGTGTACAATAATGTGTATAGGATGTACAATAATGTGTATAGGATGTACAATAATGTGTATAGGATGTACAATAATGTGTATAGGGATGTACAATAGTACAGGTGTACAGGATGTACAATAATGTGTATAGGATGTACAATAATGTGTATAGGATGTACAATAATGTGTACAGGATGTACAATAATGTGTATAGGATGTACAATAATGTGTACAGGGTGTACAATAATGTGTATAGGATGTACAATAATGTGTACAGGTGTACAATAATGTGTTATGATGTACAATAATTGATGATGACAGGAGATGTACAATAATGTGTATATGATGACAATAATGTGTATAGGATGTACAATAATGTGATAGGATGTACAATAATGTGTAAGGTGTACAATAATGTGTATAGGATGTACAATAATTGTAAGGATGTACAATAATGTGTATAGGATGTACAATAATGTGTATAGGATGTACAATAATGTGTATAGATGTACAATAATGTGTATAGGATGTACAATAATGTGTATAGATGTACAATAATGTGTATAGGATGTACAATAATGTGTACAGGGTGTACAATAATGTGTATAGGATGTACAATAATGTGTATAGGATGTACAATAATGTGTATAGGATGTACAATAATGTGTATAGGATGTACAATAATGTGTACAGGATGTACAATAATGTGTATAGGATGTACAATAATGTGTACAGGGTGTACAATAATGTGTATAGGATGTACAATAATGTGTATAGGATGTACAATAATGTGTATAGATGTACAATAATGTGTATAGGATGTACAATAATGTGTACAGGTGTACAATAATGTGTATAGGATGTACAATAATGTGTATAGGTGTACAATAATGTGTAAGGATGTACAATAATGTGTATAGGATGTACAATAATGTGTATAGGATGTACAATAATGTGTATAGGATGTACAATAATGTGTACAGGATGTACAATAATGTGTATAGGATGTACAATATGGTAATGTGTACATATGTGTATAGGATGTACAATAATGTGTATAGGATGTACAATAATGTGTATAGGATGTACAATAATGTGTACAGGGTGTACAATAATGTGTATAGGATGTACAATAATGTGTATAGGATGTACAATAATGTGTATAGGATGTACAATAATGTGTATAGGATGTACAATAATGTGTATAGGATGTACAATAATGTGTACAGGATGTACAATATGTGTATATGTTACAATAACTGTGTATAGGATTACAATAGTACAGGAGTAAATAATGTGTATAGGATGTACAATAATGTGTACAGGATGTACAATAATAGTGTATAGGATGTACAATAATGTGTACAGGATGTACAATAATTGTACAGGAGTGACAATAATGTGTATAGGATGTACATAATTGTACAGGATGTACAATAACTGTGTAAGGATGTACAATAATGTATAGATGTACAGAAAGTGTACAATACAATAATGTGTAAGGATGTACAATAATATGAACAGGATGTACAATAATCTGTACAGGATGTACAATAATGTGTACAGGATGTACAATAATCTGTACAGGATGTACAATAATCTGTACAGGATGTACAATAATGTGTACAGGATGTACAATAATCTGTACAGGATGTACAATAATATGTACAGGATATACAATAATCTGTACAGGATGTACAATAATATGAACAGGATGTACAATAATATGTACAAGATGTACAATAATCTGTACAGGATGTACAATAATGTGTAGAGGATGTACAATAATCTGTACAGGATGTACAATAATCTGTACAGGATGTACAATAATATGTACAGATGTACAATAATCTGTACAGGATATACAATAATCTGTACAGGATATACAATAATTTGTATAGGATGTACAATAATCTGTACAGGATGTACAATAATCTGTACAGGATGTACAATAATCTGTACAGGATGTACAATAATCTGTACAGGATGTACAATAATCTGTACAGGATGTACAATAATCTGTACAGGATGTACAATAATCTGTACAGGATGTACAATAATATGTACAGGATGTACAATAATATGAACAGGATGTACAATAATATGAACAGGATGTACAATAATATGTACAGGATGTACAATAATCTGTACAGGATATACAATAATCTGTACAGGATATACAATAATTTGTATAGGATGTACAATAATCTGTACAGGATGTACAATAATCTGTACAGGATGTACAATAATCTGTACAGGATGTACAATAATATGTACAGATGTACAATAATCTGTATAGGATGTACAATAATCTGTACAGGATGTTCAATAATCTGTACAGGATGTACAATAATCTGTACAGGATGTACAATAATGTGTAGAGGATGTACAATAATCTGTACAGGATGTACAATAATGTGTACAGGATGTACAATAATGTGTAGAGGATGTACAATAATCTGTACAGGATGTACAATAATGTGTACAGGATGTACAATAATCTGTACAGGATGTACAATAATCTGTACAGGATGTACAATAATATGTACAGGATGTACAATAATATGAACAGGATGTACAATAATATGAACAGGATGTACAATAATATGTACAGGATGTACAATAATCTGTACAGGATGTACAATAATGTGTAGAGGATGTACAATAATCTGTACAGGATGTACAATAATCTGTACAGTATGTACAATAATATGTACAGATGTACAATAATTTGTACAGGATATACAATAATCTGTATAGGATATACAATAATTTGTATAGGATGTACAATAATCTGTACAGGATGTACAATAATCTGTACAGGATGTACAATAATCTGTACAGGATGTACAATAATCCGTACAGGATATACAATAATCTGTACAGGATATACAATAATGTGTACAGGATGTACAATAATCTGTACAGGATGTACAATAATCTGTACAGGATGTACAATAACGTGTACAGGGTGTACAAAGATCTGAGGGACCACAGGCTGCACAGCATCTGCAGCATAACATATACCATCCTGTACGTATAATTTACATGGTTCTATTTTCAATTGCTTTCTGGAGAACAAAGACACAATACCGTGACTGGAACAACACACAAATAACCCGCACATACACACAAACTTATGACGACGTTTTGCGCCATTAACTAGTTAACTGTTTCCTTTGTGGAGCCTTCCACCTGAGAGTTGCGGGAGGTGAGGCTGTGTCGGTATGTGCGTCACACACACACACACACACACGCACACACACACGCCACACAC
>NC_069442.1:36375286-36382786 GCF_026875155.1 Cherax quadricarinatus
TAAGGCCTACTTTTACTGGGAAATAATTTCCCTCTTTCCTACATATCCATTCTGTAATACGGTGACCAAAACTGAGCAGCATAGTCTAAATGAGGCCTAACCAAGGATGTATAGAGTTGAAGAACAACCTGAGGTCTTCTATTATTTATACTTCTTGATATGAAGCCAAGAATGGTAGATGAATGGTTCAGAGAACCGACGCATTGATAAATTAGACACATGTGCAACTCTTGGGTATCTTTATTGAGGAAACGTTTCGCCACACAGTGGCTTCATCAGTCCATACATAGGAGAAACTTGAAGAACAGGAGGAGAATGAGGTAATCAGTCCCTCTATCGAAAACCTTACTGAAGTCCATATACACAATATCATATTCATTACCATGATCTACCTCCTCAAACACCTTAGTGACAAAAGTTAGTAAATTCGTAAGACAGGAACGCCCCTTTGTAAAACCGTGTTGAGATTCATTAATCAATCTGTGCCTGTCAAGATGGCTACAAATTGCCTCTGCAATTATTGATTCCATAAATTTTCTCACTATGGAGGTAAGGCTTATTGGTCTATAGTTCGAGGCCAAGAACCTGTCACCTGCCTTGTAAATAGGTATTACATTTGCCATTTTCCACTTATCAGGCACTATGCTAGTTTTTAGTGATATGTTAAAAAGATTAGCCAAAGGTATGCTAAGTTCCTGTTTACATTCCTTTAACACCCTTGCAAACAGTTCGTCAGGGCCTTGGGATTTGTTAGGTTTTAGTTTCTCTATTTGTCTGAGGACCATGTCACTAGTTACCGCAATCGTATATAGTTTATTATCCTGTTCTACATAATCTATTATTTCAGGAATATCGCTAGTATTTTCCAGGGTGAAAACTGAGAGGAAGTAGGTATTGAGAATTTCACACATTTCCTTATCACTGTCAGAGATCTGACCAGAGTTACTCTTAAGTGGGCCAGTCTTGTCCCTAATCTTACTTCTATATACCTGAAAGAACCCTTCTGGGTTAGTCTTTGAATCCCTTGCGTGCTTAGCCTCATAATCTCTTTTTGCTTTTCTTATTCCTTTCTTTATTTCTCTCTTTAATTGAATATATTGATTTCTTAACTGCCCATCCCCTCTTTTGAAAACGCCTATTTTATGCCTCTCTTTTGACCAATGAGATGTTATAATCTATTGTTCATCCATTTGGGATCATTTTGTTAGATCTAATTTCCCTATTGGAACAAAAGTTGTCTGGGCAGCTAGAACTATGCTCTGAAAAACGTCATGTTGGCAACCAAGATCACCTACCTGACCCATAGTCAGGACATCCCAATTTAGCCCACCAGGTAATTTTTCAGTCCCATGAAGTCGGCCAAGCGAAAATCTGGGACAGAGATTTGATTGCAGTTATCTGGGTAATTCCTGATATATTAAAACTAAGTGATTTGTGATCACTTTCCCCAGCTCATCATTTAACCTCAAGATTATTAATTAGTGAACCTTTTTGGCAAGAACCAAGTCAAGCAGATTGTTTCCTCTAGTTGGTTCTGTCACAACCTATTCTAAAAAGCAATCTTGACCGTATCAAGAAAGTCACTAGACTCAAGATTTCCTGTCATATTGTTCCAATCAATTTGTCTAAAGTTAAAATCTCCCATTATCACAACATTTTCATATCTAGATGCCTTATGAATTTCGTCCCATAACAGCTTACTGCACTCCCTATCAAGGTTTGGGGCCATATAATCACACCCAAAAATATTTGTCACGTCCCTCGAGAAACTGTAGCCAAACAGATTCTGTGTTCGATGTTTCTAATCTTATATCATGTCTAAGACAACAATTTAAATTTTCTCTGACGTACATCGCCACTCCACCACCCTTCCTGTTGATCCTATCAGTGTGGAATAGTTTATAACCCTGTATGTTGCATTCAGAAGGCATTTCTCTATCTTTCAGGTTGAACCACGTCTCTGTTATACCAATAATATCTATATTACCTACACTTGCACATAATCTTAGCTCATCTATCTTATTTCTTAGACTCCTACTATTTATATAGTAAACCTTAAGGGAGCTAGTCACTCGTTGCCCTCTACTATCTCTCTTTGTTTGTTGATCAGTTGATTTGCCGTTACTAGCAACTTTATTTTGAATATTGTCTATTAAACATATCCCTGAGGTATCCCGGTAATAACTGCTGTTTTTAACCCTAATGCTGCAGCCTGATTGCTTCCCACAAACACCCATACCTCTATAATCTATCAGTTTAAATTCCTAGACAAGTCATCAATTACCCTCTCAATTGAATTGGCTAATGCAACCACTCCATCCCCAGAGAGATGAACCCCATCCCTTGCATACATATCACGTTTGCCAAAGAATAGGTCCCAGTTATCAATGAATGGGATTGCAAGTTCCTTGCAGTACCTGTCTAGCCAGCAATTTATATCAATTGCTCTAGACATCATTCATTGCCCACTCCCTTTCTAGGCAAGATGCTATATATGACTGGGATCCCTCCCTTAGACCTAACTACTTACATGGCTGACCTGTACTTATCCAGCAGCTCCTCTCTCCTGCCCTTCCCAATGTCATTACCCCTAGCACTAAGACAGATAATGGGCTTGTTCCCATTACCTGCCATAATATTATCCAACCTGCTGACTATGTCACTAACACCAGCTCCAGGAAGACACACTCTCTGTCTGACCTTTCTGTCTCTGTTACAAAATGACTAATGTGACATTTTATTGTGGCAACGTTTCGCTCTCTAGGAGCTTTGTCAAGCTGTTACAAACAATACATGGACACAGAGGGTATATATAGGCTTAGAGTGAGATGTAATACTACTACTAGTAGTAGTATTACACCTCATAATAATAATAATAGTAGTAGTAGCAGTAGCAATAATATTAGTTATACTAGTACTAATACAATATGGTAGAAGAATCAACTAGCACATAGCTACGACTACTACTACAACTAATATTACTACTAATACTACTACTACTACTACTACTACTACCCACTAGTATTACACTTCACTTTAAGCCTATATATACCCTCTGTGTCCATGTATTGTTTGTAACGGCTTTACAAAGCTCCTGGTGAGCGAAAAGTTGCCCCAATAAAATGTCACATTAGTTGCACTTGTGTTTCCCTTTTAAATAAAAATATAGTCGTTAATTCTACCAAACCCTTAATACAATAACAATAATGTTGAAGCACAATTATGGCAAGAAACGAGGGATTATAAATGAAAAAATTCAAAGTTCTCTGGTGTAAAATAAGGGTTGGATGTGAAAAGTAGGTTATAATAAATTGAAATAAGGAGAGAGTAATTGTGGTAGGGGACCTGAAAAGCTGAAATGGGGAGAAACGATTATAGAGGGTGTGGTACGTAAGTTTGGGGTGCCAGGTGCAAAAAGATAATGGGGGGGCCTTTGATTGAACTTTGTATAGAAAGGGGTTTAGTAGTAAATAATATATATTTTTAAAAAAAAGAGGATAAAAATAAGTCTTTGAGATATGATATAGGGGATAATGGCAGTAGTTAATTGGATTATGTGTTGGTGGATAAAAGGTTGATGGGTAGACTTCTGGACATGCATTTTTATAGAGAAACAAAAAAAAATATCAGATTAAAAAAAAAGGCATCAGTGAGTAAATGAGAGGTGAAAATTTGTAAATTAAAGAAGAAGTAGTCAGAGTAAGTTATAAATAATTACTGGGAGAAAGACTGCGAGAATAGGCAATGAAGAGGTTAAAGAGGTTTGGAGTAGATTTAAAAAATGCTGTGTTAGAATATGCAATAAAAGTTTGGGGATATAGAAGGGTGGGTGTGGGAGAGAAGAGGAGCGATTGGTGGAATGATGAGATAAGTGGAGTGGTAAGGGAGAAAAAGTTAGCACATGAGAGGCTTTTACAAAGCAGAAGTGATATAAGAAGGGTGGAGTGTATGAATAGTAAGAGAGATTAAGAGAGTAGTGAGGAGTGTAAAAGAAGAGCAAATAAGAGAACGAGCTAGGTTCTGTCAACAAATTTTGCTGAGATTAAGAAAAAGTTTTGTAGCGAGATAATAGGCTGAGAAAGCCTAGGAAACAAATATATTTGGCAGTTAAAAATAGAAGACGGGAGCTAGATGGGGAGATGGAGGTGTTGGGAAGATGGCAGGAATATCTTGAGGAACTGTTAAATGTTGATGAAGAAAGGGGGGCAGGGATTTCATGCATTGACCAGGGAGATATAACATCTTTTAGGAGTAAGGAAGACCTAGATCAGAGAGTGAGGGAGGTACGTAAAACAGTGCGTAGAATGAAATCGGGAGTAAAGAAGCTGGGAATAATGTGTTGAAGTAAGAAATGTTAAAAGCATGAGGTGATATAATTTTGGAGTGGTTGGAACATTTGTCCAATATATTTATGAAAAAGGGAAAGATACCTAGGGACTAGCAGAGAGCATGTATAAAGAAAAGGGGGACAATAGAGAATGTAAAAAATTAAAGGTAATAAGCCTACTGAGTATACCATTTGAAGTGTATGGTTGAATTATTATTGAAAGTATTAAGGGTAAGACGGAGAGCAGGATCGCAGTTGAGCAACTTAGGATGGGTAAGGGATGTGTAGATCAAGTGTTTACATAAAAGCATTTAAATAAACAATATTTAGAAGTTTTCGTTGTTTTCATGAATATAGAAAACGCATATGATAAGGTGGAGAGGAAAGCAATGTGGCAGATGTTGCAAGTGTGTGGGATAAGTGGTAGGTTACTAAATGCTGTTAGAGTTTTTATGAAGATAGTGAGGCTCAGGTTAAGGTATATAAGAGAGAGGGCAATTACTTTCCAGTAAAAGTACGCCTTAGACAGGGATGCATCACCACTGCTGATTAACATATTAATAGACGGGGTTGTAAAAGAAGTGAATACCAGGGTGTTGGTCAGGAAGTGGGATTAAAATATGCGGTATCTGGTACAGAATAGGAGGTGTCACAGGTACTTTTTACTGGTAGAACTGTGCTTTTGGGAGATTCTGGAGAGAAACTGCAAAGGTTGGTGGACAAATTTGGGAGTGTGTGTAAAGGAATGTGAAATTGAACATGGGAAAGTGATGTGGGTAACAAATGAGATAGGTAACGAGAGACTGGATATCAAACTGGAGGGAGGGAGGGGAATGTATGAGAGCATAATTATACGAACACTCTTATATGGGTGTGAAACATGGGTGGTAAATGTTGCAGCGAGGAGGATGGAGGCAGTGGAGATATCGTGTCTGAGGGCACTGTGTGATGTAAATATTATGTAGAGAATTCGTAGTTTGGAGATCAGGAGGAGGTGCAGGGCTACTAAAATATTATCCAGAGGGCCGAGAGGTAGTTGAAGTGGTTTGATCATTTAGAGAAGCTGGAGCAAAATAGGATGACTTAGAGGGAAGGCGGTGTAAGGGTCGTCCTAGGAAAGGATTGGGGAAGGGAAGAAAGGAGGTTTTGTGTGCAAGTGGCTTAGACATCCAAGAGGCAGGTGTGAGCGTGTTAGACAGGGGTGGAGGCAAATGATTTTTGAGACCTGACGAGTTGTTAGAGAGTGTTTCAAGGAATCCAGTTAGCCAAACTTGAGTTCTGGAGTTGGGAAGTACAGTGTCTGCGCTCTAGAGGATGTTAATATTTGCTGTTGGGAAAGAAACTTCTGAAACTGTTGTAGTTTACGCGCCTTGGCAAAACAGTGATAGTGTGAATGATAGAGAGTACTGCTGGTTCGACCCAAGCAAAAATACAGTGCGAGTACACATAATTATTTTAGCAAGGTTGTATCGATCTAGGTGACCTAACTTCGCCTGGCCTCAGGTTCTTCATCGTGTATGGTGTTTAAATAACAGTGTCCTAGACAAGTGTGTCATGTTTGCAACGTGTCAGAACCCTGATGATGATGCAAATAATCGCTCATGAGATATGCATGACATGATAGTGTAATATATTATTATGACAGTACTAGCGCTTGAGAGAGAAGAGAAGGAGGAGATGAGAGAGAGGGGAGAGAGAGAGAGGGGAGAGAGAGAGGAGAGAGAGAGAGAGACGAGAGGGAGAGAGAGGGGAGAGAGGAGTATGTGTGTGTTTTGTGTGTTTGCTCGCTCGCTCACCTAATTCAACTACATATTTGTGGTTGCATAGGTCGAGTCATACCTCCTGGCCCGCCTATCAACTTATCTGCTTACCAGATTCACATTTTCCCTAAGCTCATTGGCCTATCATACCTAGTTTTTAAAACTATGTCTGAAGCCTGCCTCCACCACTTCATCATCGACGTCATAAAACTTACTGACTACCATAAGACTAAAGAAACACTTCCTGACTTCCCATTGACTCATCTGAGTCCCTAACAAGCTGACCCTATGAGTACTTTACATGTTTTTGTTATTTCCTCCCGATTTCTTTTGTCTAAAATGTTAAATTTGATTTCGTTAGCCTCGTTCCCTCCAATAAAAAAGCAGGGGCGCCACGAGGTACACGAGAGAAACACAATAAGTGTGGGGGGCCCCAAAGGGACTGTTCACTGCCTCCCAGCATACATAAGGGGGGATTACCACTAGATCCCTGGCTGTCTTTAATTAAGAAGGCACTGGACAGGCACCTAAAGTAAGTACGGCCAGTAGTAACAGCCTGGTTGATCAGACCCTAATCCACCATGTGGCCTGGTCTCAGACCAAGCCGTGGGGGGGGTTGACCCCCGAAACCCTCTCCAAGTAAACTCCAGGTAACTCTCCTTTTACGTCAAGACTCTTAGCTACCGAACAAGTCTCATTGCATCCTTCTGCACTTTCACCAATTTCTGAAATGCTTGTTTCAGGTGTGGGCTCCATGCCGGTGCTGCATACTCCAAGACTGGCTTGACATGTTGTCTAGATTTTCGAGATTCTCAGATTTGCCAGACGAGCAATGGCTGCAAAGCTTTTCGTCTGATTTGAGCCCCTATGATATGCCAGATAGTTTGGTTACTCTTAGGTCTTTCTCTCTGAGTGAGATTTGCACCTTCTGTCCTCCGAGTGTATACTCCGTGTCTGGTCTTCTTGCCCTTTCCCATTCTCATAACCCTTTCATTTGCTGGGGGTGAATTCAAGATCCAATTTATCCAACCCATTTTAAAGTTTGTCCAGATCCATTTGTAGCCTCTGTTCTCATATGCTTTTGTTAGCATTATTTACTTAACAAAAAAGAGAAATACAGGCGACTCATTTCATGTGATAATTCCATTCACATAAACCAGAAACAAAACTGTTCCCCAAAGCCGACCCTTGCGGAACCTACTTCTTACTCGTCTCCATTCTGGTTCTTACCCTGACAATCTTTGCATCTCTCTCCTAAATCATTTTCTGAGGCACCTCTGTGTATTATTTGTTATTCCATAATGCACCTCAAGTTTTTGTCCCATCCTCTTATGGGGTACAGCATCAAATGCCACCTTGTTGTCAAAGAAAGTGCAATCCACCCATCCCTCTCCTGCCTCACCTCTGTTATTT
>NC_069442.1:36387786-36412786 GCF_026875155.1 Cherax quadricarinatus
ACCAGTGTGTGTGCCACCAGTGTGTGTGCCACCAGGGTGTGTGCCACCAGTGTGTGTGCCACCAGTGTGTGTGCCACCAGTGTGTGTGCCACCAGGGTGTGTGCCACCAGTGTGTGTGCCACCAGTGTGTGTGCCACCAGTGTGTGTGCCACCAGTGTGTGTGCCACCAGTGTGTGTGCCACCAGTGTGTGTGCCACCAGGGTGTGTGCCACAAGTGTGTGTGCCACCAGTGTGTGTGTCACCAGTGTGTGTGCCACCAGTGTGTGTGCCACCAGTGTGTGTGCCACCAGGGTGTGTGCCACCAGTGTGTGTGCCACCAGTGTGTGTGCCACCAGGGTGTGTGCCACCAGTGTGTGTGCCACCAGTGTGTGTGCCACCAGTGTGTGTGCCACCAGGGTGTGTGCCACCAGTGTGTGTGCCACCAGTGTGTGTGCCACCAGTGTGTGTGCCACCAGTGTGTGTGCCACCAGTGTGTGTGCCACCAGTGTGTGTGCCACCAGGGTGTGTGCCACCAGTGTGTGTGCCACCAGTGTGTGTGCCACCAGTGTGTGTGCCACCAGGGTGTGTGCCACCAGTGTGTGTGCCACCAGGGTGTGTGCCACCAGTGTGTGTGCCACCAGTGTGTGTGCCACCAGGGTGTGTGCCACCAGGGTGTGTGCCACCAGTGTGTGTGCCACCAGTGTGTGTGCCACCAGGGTGTGTGCCACCAGGGTGTGTGCCACCAGGGTGTGTGCCACCAGTGTGTGTGCCACCAGTGTGTGTGCCACCAGTGTGTGTGCCACCAGTGTGTGTGCCACCAGTGTGTGTGCCACCAGTGTGTGTGCCACCAGTGTGTGTGCCACCAGGGTGTGTGCCACCAGTGTGTGTGCCACCAGTGTGTGTGCCACCAGTGTGTGTGCCACCAGTGTGTGTGCCACCAGTGTGTGTGCCACCAGGGTGTGTGCCACCAGTGTGTGTGCCACCAGTGTGTGTGCCACCAGTGTGTGTGCCACCAGTGTGTGTGCCACCAGTGTGTGTGCCACCAGTGTGTGTGCCACCAGTGTGTGTGCCACCAGTGTGTGTGCCACAAGTGTGTGTGCCACCAGTGTGTGTGCCACCAGTGTGTGTGCCACACGTGTGTGTGTGCCACCAGTGTGTGTGCCACCAGTGTGTGTGCCACAAGTGTGTGTGCCACCAGTGTGTGTGCCACCAGTGTGTGTGCCACCAGTGTGTGTGCCACCAGTGTGTGTGCCACCAGTGTGTGTGTGCCACCAGTGTGTGTGCCACCAGTGTGTGTGCCACCAGTGTGTGTGCCACCAGTGTGTGTGCCACCATTGTGCGTGCCACCAGTGTGTGTGCCACCAGTGTGCGTGCCACCAGGGTGTGTGCCACCAGTGTGTGTGCCACCAGTGTGTGTGCCACCAGTGTGTGTGCCACCAGTGTGTGTGCCACCAGTGTGTGTGCCACCAGTGTGTGTGTCACCAGTGTGTGTGCCACCAGTGTGTGTGCCACCAGTGTGTGTGCCACCAGGGTGTGTGCCACCAGTGTGTGTGCCACCAGTGTGTGTGCCACCAGGGTGTGTGCCACCAGTGTGTGTGCCACCAGTGTGTGTGCCACCAGTGTGTGTGCCACCAGTGTGTGTGCCACCAGTGTGTGTGCCACCAGTGTGTGTGCCACCAGTGTGTGTGCCACCAGGGTGTGTGCCACCAGTGTGTGTGCCACCAGTGTGTGTGCCACCAGGGTGTGTGCCACCAGTGTGTGTGCCACCAGTGTGTGTGTCACCAGTGTGTGTGCCACCAGTGTGTGTGCCACCAGTGTGTGTGCCACCAGGGTGTGTGCCACCAGTGTGTGTGCCACCAGTGTGTGTGCCACCAGGGTGTGTGCCACCAGTGTGTGTGCCACCAGTGTGTGTGCCACCAGTGTGTGTGCCACCAGGGTGTGTGCCACCAGTGTGTGTGCCACCAGTGTGTGTGCCACCAGTGTGTGTGCCACCAGTGTGTGTGCCACCAGTGTGTGTGCCACCAGTGTGTGTGCCACCAGGGTGTGTGCCACCAGTGTGTGCGCCACCAGTGTGTGTGCCACCAGTGTGTGTGCCACCAGGGTGTGTGCCACCAGTGTGTGTGCCACCAGGGTGTGTGCCACCAGTGTGTGTGCCACCAGTGTGTGTGCCACCAGGGTGTGTGCCACCAGGGTGTGTGCCACCAGTGTGTGTGCCACCAGTGTGTGTGCCACCAGGGTGTGTGCCACCAGGGTGTGTGCCACCAGGGTGTGTGCCACCAGTGTGTGTGCCACCAGTGTGTGTGCCACCAGTGTGTGTGCCACCAGTGTGTGTGCCACCAGTGTGTGTGCCACCAGTGTGTGTGCCACCAGTGTGTGTGCCACCAGTGTGTGTGCCACCAGTGTGTGTGCCACCAGTGTGTGTGCCACCAGTGTGTGTGCCACCAGTGTGTGTGCCACCAGGGTGTGTGCCACCAGTGTGTGTGCCACCAGTGTGTGTGCCACCAGTGTGTGTGCCACCAGTGTGTGTGCCACCAGTGTGTGTGCCACCAGTGTGTGTGCCACCAGTGTGTGTGCCACAAGTGTGTGTGCCACCAGTGTGTGTGCCACCAGTGTGTGTGTGCCACCAGTGTGTGTGCCACCAGTGTGTGTGCCACCAGTGTGTGTGCCACAAGTGTGTGTGCCACCAGTGTGTGTGCCACCAGTGTGTGTGCCACCAGGGTGTGTGCCACCAGGGTGTGTGCCACCAGTGTGTGTGCCACCAGTGTGTGTGCCACCAGTGTGTGTGCCACCAGTGTGTGTGCCACCAGTGTGTGTGCCACCATTGTGCGTGCCACCAGTGTGTGTGCCACCAGTGTGCGTGCCACCAGGGTGTGTGCCACCAGTGTGTGTGCCACCAGTGTGTGTGCCACCAGTGTGTGTGCCACCAGTGTGTGTGCCACCAGGGTGTGTGCCACCAGTGTGTGTGCCACCAGGGTGTGTGCCACCAGTGTGTGTGCCACCAGTGTGTGTGCCACCAGTGTGTGTGCCACCAGTGTGTGTGCCACCAGTGTGTGTGCCACCAGTGTGTGTGCCACCAGTGTGTGTGCCACCATTGTGCGTGCCACCAGTGTGTGTGCCATCAGTGTGTGTGCCACAAGTGTGTGTGCCACAAGTGTGTGTGCCACCAGTGTGTGTGCCACCAGTGAGTGTGCCACCAGTGTGTGTGCCACAAGTGTTTGTGCCACCAGTGTGTGTGCTAGCAGGGTGTGTGCCACCAGTGTGTGTGCCACCAGTGTGTGTGCCACCAGTGTGTGTGCCACCAGTGTGTGTGCCACAAGTGTGTGTGCCAGCAGGGTGTGTGCCACCAGTGTGTGTGCCACCAGTGTGTGTGCCGCAAGTGTGTGTGCCACCACTGTGTGTGTGCCACCAGGGTGTATGCCAACAGTGTGTGTGCCACCAGGGTGTGTGCCACCAGTGTGTGTGTCATCAGCGTGTGCCACCAGTGTGTGTGCTACCAGTGTGTGTGCCACCAGGGTGTGTGCCACCATGGTGTGCGCCCCCAGTGTGTGTGCCACCAGTGTGTATGCCACCAGTGTGTGTGCCACCAGGGTGTGTGCCACCAGTGTGTGTGTCACCAGTGTGTGTGCCTCCAGTGTGTGTGCCACCAGTGTGTGTACCACCAGTGTGTGTGCCACCAGGGTTTATGCCACCAGTGTGTGTGCCACTAATGTGTGTGCCACCAGTGTTTGGGCCACCAGTGTGTGTGCCACCAGTGTGTGTGAAACCAGTGTGTGTGCCACCAGAGTGTATGCCACTTGGGTGTGCCATCAGGGTGTGTGTCACCAGTGTGTGTGTCACCAGGGTGTGTGCCACTTGGGTGCGTCATCAGGGTGTGCGCTACCAGGGTGTGTGCCACCAGGGTGTGTGCCACTAGAGTATGTCCCCAGGATGTGTGCCACCAGGGTGTATGCCACTAGGGTGTGTCACTAGGGTGTGTGCCACCAGGGTGTATGCCACTAGGGTATGTCACTAGAGTGTGTATCACCAGTGCGTGTGCCACCAGGGTGTATGCCACCAGTGTGTAGGCCACCAGGGTGTATGCCACCAAGTTGCATGCCACCAGGGTGTATGCTACCAGGGTGTATGCCACCAGGTTGTATGCCACCAGGATGTATGCCACCAGGGTGTATGCCACCAAGTTGCTTGCCATAAGAGCGTATGCCACCAGGGTGTATGCCACCAGGTTGTATGCCACCAGGGTGTATGCCACCAGGGTGCATGCCAACAGGGTGTATGCCACCAGGTTGTATGCCACCAGGGTGTATGCCACCAGGTTGTATGCCACCAGGTTGTATGCCACCAGGTTGTATGCCACCAGGTTGTATGCCACCAGGGTGTATGCCACCAGGGTGCATGCCACCAGGGTGTATGCCACCAGGTTGTATGCCACCAGGTTGTATGCCACCAGGTTGTATGCCACCAGGTTGTATGCCACCAGGTTGTATGCCACCAGTGTGTAGGCCACCAGGGTGTATGCCACCAAGTTGCATGCCACCAGGGTGTATGCTGCCAGGGTGTATGCCACCAGGTTGTATGCCACCAGGATGTATGCCACCAGGGTGTATGCCACCAAGTTGCTTGCCACCAGAGCGTATGCCATCAGGGTGTATGCCACCAGGTTGTATGCCACCAGGGTGTATGCCACCAGGGTGCATGCCGCCAGGGTGTATGCCACCAGGTTGTATGCCACCAGGGTGTATGCCACCAGGTTGTATGCCACCAGGTTGTATGCCACCAGGTTGTATGCCACCAGGTTGTATGCCACCAGGGTGTATGCCACCAGGGTGCATGCCACAAGGGTGTATGGCACCAGGTTGTATGCCACAAGGTTGTATGCCACCAGGGTGTATGCCACCAGGGTGCATGCCACCAGGGTGTATGCCACCAGGTTGCATGCCACCAGGTTGTATGCCACCAGGGTGTATGCCACCAGGTTGTATGCCACCAGGTTGTATGCCACCAGGTTGTATGCCACCAGGTTGTATGCCACCAGGGTGTATGCAACGATGGTGCATGCCCCCAGGGTGTATGCCACCAGGTTGTATGCCACCAGGTTGCATGCCACCAGGGTGTATGCCACCAGGGTGCATGCCACAAGGGTGTATGCCACCAGGTTGTATGCCACCAGGTTGTATTCCACCAGGGTGTATGCCACCAGGGTGCATGCCACCAGGGTGTATGCCACCAGGGTGTATGCCACCAGGTTGTATGCCACCAGTTTGTATGCCACTAGGGTGTATGCCACCAGGTTGTATGCCACCAGGGTGTATGCCACCAGGTTGTATGCCACCAGGTTGTATGCCACCAGGTTGTATGCCACCAGGTTGTATGCCACCAGGTTGTATGCCACTAGGTTGTATGCCACCAGGGTGTATGCCACCAGGGTGTATGCCACCAGGGTGTATGCCACCAGGGTGTATGCCACCAGGTTATATGCCACCAGGTTGTATGCCACCATGGTGTATGCCACCAGGTTGTATGCCACCAGGTTGTATGCCACCAGGTTGTATGCCACCAGGTTGTATGCCACCAGGTTGTATGCCACCAGGTTGTATGCCACCAGGGTGTATGCCACCAGGTTGTATGCCATCAGGGTGTATGCCACCAGGGTGTATGCCACCAGGTTGTACGCCACCAGGGTGTATGCCACCAGGTTGTATGCCACCAGGTTGTATGCCACCAGGGTGCATGCCACCAGGTTGTATGCCACCAGGTTGTATGCCACCAGGTTGTATGCCACCAGGGTGTATGCCACCAGGGTGTATGCCACCAGGTTGTATGCCACCAGGTTGTTTGCCACCAGGTTGTATGCCACCAGGTTGTATGCCACCAGGTTGTATGCCACCAGGTTGTATGCCACCAGGTTGTATGCCACCAGATTGTATGCCACCAGGTTGTATGCCACCAGGGTGTATGCCACCAGGTTGTATGCCACCAGGTTGTATGCCACCAGGTTGTATGCTACCAATGTGTATGCCACCAGGGTGTATGCCACCAGGGTGTATGCCACCAGGGTGTATGCCACCAGGGTGTATGCCACCAGGTTGTATGCCACCAGGGTGTATGCCACCAGGTTGTATGCCACCAGGTTGTATGCCACCAGGTTGTATGCCACCAGGTTGTTTGCCACCAGGTTGTATGCCACCAGGGTGTATGCCACCAGGTTGTATGCCACCAGGTTGCATGCCACCAGGTTGTATGCCACCAGGTTGTATGCCACCAGGTTGTTTGCCACCAGGGTGTATGCCACCAGGGTGTATGCCACCAGGGTGTATGCCACCAGGGTGTATGCCACCAGGGTGTATGCCACCAGGTTGTATGCCACCAGGTTGTATGCCACCAGGTTGTATGCCACCAGGTTGTATGCCACCAGGTTGTATGCCACCAGGTTGTATGCCACCAGGTTGTATGCCACCGGGTTTGTATGCCACCAGGGTGTATGCCACCAGGGTGTATGCCACCAGGGTGTATGCCACCAGGTTGTGTGCCACCAGGTTGTATGCCACCAGGTTGTATGCCACCAGGTTGTATGCCACTAGGTTGTTTGCCACCAGGTTGTATGCCACCAGGGTGTATGCCACCAGAGTGTATGCCACCAGGGTGTATGCCACCAGGTTGTATGCCACCAGGTTGTATGCCACCAGGGTGTATGCCACCAGGGTGTATGCCACCAGGGTGTATGCCACCAGGTTGTATGCCACCAGGTTGTATGCCACCAGGGTGTATGCCACCAGGGTGTATGCCACCAGGTTGTATGCCACCAGGGTGTATGCCACCAGGGTGTATGCCACCAGGGTGTATGCCACCAGGGTGTATGCCACCAGGGTGTATGCCACCAGGGTGTATGCCACCAGGTTGTATGCCACCAGGGTGTATGCCACCAGGGTGTATGCCACCAGGGTGTATGCCACCATGTTGTATGCCACCAGGGTCTATGCCACCAGGGTGTATGCCACCAGGTTGTATGCCACCAGGGTGTATGCCACCAGGGTGTATGCCACCAGGTTGTATGCCACCAGGGTGTATGCCACCAGGGTGTATGCCACCAGGTTGTATGCCACCAGGGTGTATGCCACCAGGGTGTATGCCACCAGGGTGTATGCCACCAGGGTGTATGCCACCAGGGTGTATGCCACCAGGGTGTATGCCACCAGGGTGTATGCCACCAGGGTGTATGCCACCAGGGTGTATGCCACCAGGGTGTATGCCACCAGGGTGTATGCCACCAGGGTGTATGCCACCAGGGTGTATGCCACCAGGTTGTATGCCACCAGGGTGTATGCCACCAGGGTGTATGCCACCAGGGTGTATGCCACCATGTTGTATGCCACCAGGGTCTATGCCACCAGGGTGTATGCCACCAGGTTGTATGCCACCAGGGTGTATGCCACCAGGGTGTATGCCACCAGGTTGTATGCCACCAGGGTGTATGCCACCAGGGTGTATGCCACCAGGTTGTATGCCACCAGGGTGTATGCCACCAGGGTGTATGCCACCAGGGTGTATGCCACCAGGGTGTATGCCACCAGGGTGTATGCCACCAGGGTGTATGCCACCAGGGTGTATGCCACCAGGGTGTATGCCACCAGGTTGTATGCCACCAGGGTGTATGCCACCAGGGTGTATGCCACCAGGGTGTATGCCACCAGGGTGTATGCCACCAGGGTGTATGCCACCAGGGTGTATGCCACCAGGGTGTATGCCACCAGGGTGTATGCCACCAGGGTGTATGCCACCAGGGTGTATGCCTGTTGCAACACCTGAATGGATTGCAATGTATATTATTTATATATAATACATGTATATTACCTTTTCATATAATTTTATATTGCTTATGTTTGCGATAATAGCTAAATCGTAAATATATGACTTTATATTATTATTTGACTTCGTTTCCTTTTATTAGGTAGGATGTAACACATATATTATATGCTCAAAGTTCAAGTCTTGATTGTCTAACTACTGTAATTATCGCTTGTGGCTCGTTACTCTGCCGGCTTCTGTTGCTGGGCAACAGCTGTCCACGGGGCTATCACGTGATCGAGGGGAGGGGTGTCCTCACCTCGCCTGAAGTATTCAGTGTGGGCTAGACTCGCTGGGTGGTTGGACGTATTCTTGACAAGACGAGCCTAAATCTTCCTTATAGGCCCTTGTTGGAAGATCGTCTCTGTAGCTTTCTTGTTGGTTCTGAGAGACTCTGTTCACAGAACATTGTATAGATTTAGTGATTTTCGACGTTGTACTGAGGTTGTGTGTCGCATAGACACTCTGAGCAACTCAGGTCCTGAGCTGTAGCTTCTGACCTAATTTGTACTGGTATCTGTGTACTGTCACAGTCGGGGATTTTCTTATGCTGAACATAGATTCAGTAGTATGGGAGTTTTATGACTTTTGTGGAGGATCTGCTGATGGTCCCTACTTAGTGTCGTTATATTATCTCCTTGTTCCTGATTCTATGTCGCAGTTGCTTGTTATATTGCTATTGGGCTTAGCATTCTTTTTATTGTTCAAGGAGACTGTTCTGATTGCCAGTTGGTCAAGAAGTCAGTTTATGTGAGGACTTTGTCAGTCACTTGTTTAAGTCTAGTCGAGTCGTGAGACATAGTGAACTACTTAGAGCACTTACACATATACACACAAACTTACTTGTACATATTTGTAATATCTTATTAAATGTTAACGTACCAGACGGTACTTAAGAATTATAAATGTGATATGTGCTTTCAGCACAATAATATTGTACACGAGAGAAGTGATTATTATTAATTTGTTTGAATTGATTAATTTAATTTAATTTGATGATATACCTCTAGACGATACTTAATAAATTTATTAAATTTTATTTTCTGTAGTTAGTAGCCTACCAGTTGTAATCCTGAAGCACTAATAAATCATACTGAATTCTAATGGATAATTGGACAAGGATACTGACTACTTGTTACGAAAACCCAGTAACAGGCTGGATGCTAGAAGGGCAGTACTTTCTAGTATTACCTGGAGATCTCTAAGCTTTTAGAATCTCGTTTTTTGTAACAATGTCACAAGGGTGTATGCCACCAGGGTGTATGCCACCAGGGTGTATGCCACCAGGGTGTATGCCACCAGGGTGTATGCCACCAGGGTGTATGCCACCAGGGTGTATGCCACCAGGGTGTATGCCACCACGTTGTATGCCACCAGGGTGTATGCCACCAGGGTGAATGCCACCAGGGTGTATGCCACCAGGGTGTTTTGCCACCGGGTGTATGCCACCAGGGTGCATGCCACCAGGGTGCATGCCACCAGGGTGTATGCCACCAGGGTGTATGCCACCAGGGTGTATGCCACCAGGGTGTATGCCACCAGGGTGTATGCCACCAGGGTGTATGCCACCAGGGTGTATGCCACCACGTTGTATGCCACCAGGGTGTATGCCACCAGGGTGTATGCCACCAGGGTGTATGCCACCAGGGTGTATGCCACCAGGGTGTATGCCACCAGGGTTGTATGCCACCACGTTGTATGCCACCAGGGTGTATGCCACCAGGGTGAATGCACACAGGGTGTATGCCACCAGGGTGTATGCCACCAGGGTGTATGCACCAGGGTGCATGCCACCAGGGTGCATGCCACCAGGTGTATGCCACCAGGGTGTATGCCACCAGGGTGGTATGCCACCAGGGTGTATGCCACCAGGGTGTATGCCACCAGGGTGTATGCCACCAGGGTGTATGCCACCACGTTGTATGCCACCAGGGTGTATGCCACCAGGGTGTATGCCACCAGGATGTATGCCACCAGGGTTGTATGCCACCAGGGTGTATGCCACCAGGGTGTATGCCACCACGTTGTATGCCACCAGGGTGTATGCCACCAGGGTGTATGCCACCAGGGTGTATGCCACCAGGGTGCATGCCACCAGGGTGTATGCCACCAGGGTGTATGCCACCAGGGTGTATGCCACCAGGGTGCATGCCACCAGGGTGTATGCCACCAGGGTGTATGCCACCAGGGTGTATGCCACCAGGGTGTATGCCACCAGGGTGTATGCCACCAGGGTGTATGCCACAAGGGTGTATGCCACCAGGGTGTATGCCACCAGGGTGTATGCCACCAGGGTGTATGCCACCAGGGTGTATGCCACCAGGGTGTATGCCACAAGGGTGTATACCACCAGGCAGGGCCAGATTAAGAAGTCTCCGGGCCCTAGGCTATTCAGATTGGCGGGGCCCCTTTGAGTTACGGGTAAGCGAAGCGACCCCTTCCAGCTTGGGGGTGGGGGGGGGGGTCGGTGTGAGCCTGTTTAAGGTCTTCTTCTTGAATTTTCTTCTTTCTTTTCTGTGACTCACTCGCATAAGAACGTCCAACATCACGTTCACGAGATGCCATAATGAGGATGTATCACTGTCTGTAATCATGCAAATACAAATTTTTCATTTTCAATTATTATTAATTTTTTAATTATTATTAAAATTTTTTTTCTGTCAATTGGGGGGATATGGCCCTTGTAGCCCCCTTTCCTCTGGCTGCGCATCTAAAAATTCAAAACGTTACCAGAAAGGAGTCATATACAGAACTTTTACCATAGATTAGGTTAGTGATTTGGGCTACGAATATTTTACTAATTCATCCTCCTTGATCTCCAATTTACTTAAACAGAAATCATACTGAGTCCAAGAACAATGCACAATGGTATTTATATTACCATTTTCATAACTAAACTAATCATTATGTTTTGCATGATATATGGCCTACCACCATAGATAAGGACATGAGAATTAAAGAATGCAGGGACAAATTTCAGTTTCACCCAACCAACGATTTTCTGATGTGGCTTATGTGTTTCTGGGGAAATATGTAGTAAATTAATTGATGTTCTACATCACTTCCGTCGCAACTTGAAAACTAAGCATTTGCGACGGAAGTGATGTAGAACATCAATCAATTGAGATCTGTTATTGAAATGATAAAAGACTTAAAGACAGGACAAAGTGCTTTTAAAACCTACAAACGGAAGTCAGTTTGCGTTTTTAGGTTTTTCTTTATAAGTATTTTTACCAAAAATGCGTCTTTACTGGTCCATGCGTCTTTACTGGTCAAGTAACCCTATCAGGTACCTCCCTTAACATTTAGAGGCGAAAACAAACATTTATCCATACACATCAATGTCTATCAACAACACTTCAGTTAATTTGTCACAGTACAAGTCTAGATAAACGTGTAATTACTACAGAAAATTGGAGAGGAATCTCCCATACTCAGCCATTAGCGGGAAAACACAGCTGTTCTGATGTAAACAAAGGCGTGTTGAGTGTTGCCATCTATGGTTAGGTTTATTTATTTTTATTTTATTTTATTTCATTATTTATTTTTGTTTTGATTAATTTTTAAAAATCAATTTTACTCTCCGAACACTTGAACTTTTTAGGTAGGGACCCCTTTGCACTTGCACCATGTGCGCAGTCTTGGATGAGCCCCTGAACCCCTTGGACCGCAGGGCCCCCAAATGCCTAGTTTGCCTATGCGGTAATCCGGCCCTGCCACCAGGGTGTATACCATCGGAGTGTATGCCACCAGGGTGTATGCCACCAGGTTGTATGCCACCAGGTTGTATGCCACCAGGGTGTATGCCACCAGGTTGTATGCCACCAGGGTGTACGCCACCAGGTTGTATGCCACCAGGTTGTATGCCACCAGGTTGTATGCCACCAGGGTGTATGCCACAAGGTTGTATGCCACCAGGTTGTATGCCACCAGGATGTATGCCACCAGGTTGTATGCCACCAGGTTGTATGTCACCAGAGTATATGCCAGCAGGTTGTATGCCACCAGGGTGTATGCCAGCAGGTTGTATGCCACCAGGGTGTATTCCACCAGGTTATATGCCACAAGGTTGTATGCCACCAGGTTGTATGCCACCAGGTTGTATGCCACCAGGTTGTATGCCACCAGGTTGCATGCCACCAGGTTATATGCCACCAGGGTGTATGCCACCAGGGTGTATGCCACCAGGGTGTATGCCACAAGGGTGTATGCCACCAGGGTGTATGCCACCAGAGTGTATGCCACCAGGGTGTATGCCAAAAGGGTGTATGCCACCAGGTTGTATGCCACCAGGTTGTATGCCACCAGGTTGTATGCCACCAGGGTGTATGCCACAAGGTTGTATGCCACCAGGTTGTATGCCACCAGGGTGTATGCCACCAGGTTGTATGCCACCAGGGTGTATGCCACCATAGTATATGCCAGCAGGTTGTATGCCACCAGGGTGTATGCCACCAGGTTGTATGCCACCAGGTTGTATGCCACCAGGTTGTATGCCACGAGGTTGTATGCCACCAGGTTGTTTGCCACCAGGTTGCATGCCACCAGGTTATATGCCACCAGGGTGTATGCCACAAGGGCGTATGCCACCAGGGTGTATGCCACCAGGTTATATGCCACCAGGGTGTATGCCTCCAGGTTGTATGCCACCAGGGTGTATGCCACCAGGGTGTATGCCACCAGGGTGTATGCCACCAGGGTGTATGCCACCAGAGTGTATGCCACCAGGGTGTATGCCACCAGGGTGTATGCCACCAGGTTGTATGCCACCAGGTTGTATGCCACCAGGTTGTATGCCACCAGGTTGTATGCCACGAGGTTGTATGCCACCAGGTTGTATGCCACCAGGTTGCATGCCACCAGGTTATATGCCACCAGGGTGTATGCCACCAGGGCGTATGCCACCAGGGTGTATGCCACCAGGTTATATGCCACCAGGGTGTATGCCTCCAGGTTGTATGCCACCAGGGTGTATGCCACCAGGGTGTATGCCACCAGGGTGTATGCCACCAGGGTGTATGCCACCAGAGTGTATGCCACCAGGGTGTATGCCACGGGTGTATGCCACCAGGTGTATGCCACCAGGTTGTATGCCACCAGGTTGTATGCCACCAGGTTGTATGCCACCAGGTTGTATGCCACCAGGGTTGCTGCACCAGGTTATATGCCACCAGGGTGTATGCCACAGGGCGTATGCCACCAGGTGTATGCCACCAGGTTATATGCCACCAGGGTGTATGCCTCAGGTTGTATGCCACCAGGGCGTATGCCACCAGGGTGTATGCCACAGGTTATATGCCACCAGGGTGTATGCCTCCAGGTTGTATGCCACCAGGGTGTATGCCACCAGGGTGTATGCCACCAGGGTGTATGCCACAGGGTGTATGCCACCAAGGTGTATGCACCAGGGTGTATGCCACAGGGTGTATTGCCACCAGGTTGTATGCCACCAGGTTGTATGCCACCAGGTTGTATGCCACCAGGGTGTATGCCACAAGGTTGTATGCCACCAGGTTGTATGCCACCAGGGTGTATGCCACCAGGTTTTATGCCACCAGGGTGTATGCCACCAGAGTATATGCCAGTAGGTTGTATGCCACCAGGGTGTATGCCACCAGGTTATATGCCACCAGGTTGTATGCCACCAGGTTGTATGCCACCAGGTTGTATGCCACCAGGTTGTATGCCACCAGGTTGCATGCCACCAGGTTATATGCCACCAGGGTGTATGCCACCAGGGCGTATGCCACCAGGGTGTATGCCACCAGGTTATATGCCACCAGAGTGTATGCCTCCAGGTTGTATGCCACCAGGGTGTATGCCACCAGGGTGTATGCCACCAGGGTGTATGCCACCAGGTTATATGCCACCAGGGTGTATGCCACCAGGTTATATGCCACCAGGGTGTATGCCACCAGGGTGTATGCCACCAGGGTGTATGCCACCAGGGTGTATGCCACCAGGTTAAATGCCACCAGGGTGTATGCCACCAGGTTATATGCCACCAGGGTGTATGCCACCAGGGTGTATGCCACCAGGGTGTATGCCATCAATGATGGTGGCAGTATCCCACGTTCATCATCGTTCATTCCCTTTATATTATTATCCTGCCGGAAGGTCACGACCACAGTCCACTGTAACCCAGTGAATAATTACCATCCATCCCACAGAGTACCAACCCATACCACAGAGTGCCAACCCATCCCACAGAGTACCAACGCATACCACAGAGTGCCAATCCATACCATAGAGTACCAACCCATACCACAGAGTGCCAACCCATACCACAGAGTGCCAACCCATACCACAGAGTACCAACCCATACCACAGAGTACCAACCCATACCACAGAGTGCCAACCCTTCCCACAGAGTACCAACCCATACCACAGAGTGCCAACCCATATCAGAGAGTGCCAACCCATCCCACAGAGTACCAACCCATACCAACAGAGTACCAACCCATACCACAAGAGTGCCAACCATCTTAAGAGTACCAACCCATACCAAGAGTGCCAACCCATACCCAGAGTGCCAACCCATCCCACAGAGTACAACCATACCACAGAGTACCAACCCATACCACAGAGTGCCAACCCATCCCACAGAGTACCAACCCATACCACAGAGTGCCAATCCTACCACAGAATGCCAACCCATCCACAGAGTACCAACCCGTACCACAGAGTGCCAACCCATCCCACAGAGTATCAACCCATACCACAGAGTACCAACCCATACCACAGAGTGCCAACCCATCCCACAGAGTACCAACCCATACCACAGAGTGCCAACCCATACCACAGAGTACCAACCCATACCACAGAGTGCCAACCCATCTTACAGAGTACCAACCAATACCACAGAGTGCCAACCCATACCACAGAGTGCCAACCCATCCCACAGAGTACCAACCCATACCACAGAGTACCAACCCATACCACAGAGTGCCAACCCATCCCACAGAGTACCAACCCATACCACAGAGTGCCAACCCATCCCACAGAGTGCCAACCCATACTACAGAGTGCCAACCTATCCCACAGAGTGCCAACCCATACCACAGAGTGCCAACCTATCCCACAGAGTGCCAACCCATACTACAGAGTGCCAACCTATACCACAGAGTGCCAACCCATACCACAGAGTGCCAACCTATACCACAGAGTGCCAACCCATACCACAGAGTGCCAACCCATCCCACAGAGTGCCAACCCATACCACAGAGTGCCAACCCATCCCACATTGCCCACTCATCAAAGAGTGCAAACTTTGATTCCCCATCTCCAGAGAGCAAGTCCGGCTGACCGGTTACCCAGAATCCCTTCATACACGTTACGCTGCTCACACTACATCACCTTAAACACCAAAACCAACATGATTCCCCCTCCCGACTACCAGGCTCACCCATGCTCTGCATGCTCTATATGCTTTACACCTCTATCAATATTTTTCAAACACACTCGCCCTCTTGAGCAATTTATTCCATTACTTCTTTTGTAATTAAACAAAGCTTTACAACAACCCGTCCTCGTCTCTTTGAACTCTGTCTAAAACTCTCACACCGTCTTGTAAATTTTTCATATCCTCGCATACCATCGTCATGACTGGGAGTGATCAAGTTACGCCAGGTGTTATTATCTGACTGTAACTGTGTTAATGTAAGTTTGTCTCTCTTTTGTTTACCCACGAGAAATAACCTGGGTAACCTCTCCCTTCAACAACACCTGCCCTCACAAGAATTACTTCCGCCACCATTACCACTCAATCATCATCACTATCTCCATCACCACGGCCATTACCATCACCACCCGCATGGATCATTATTAATATGTCCATCGCCCACCACCTCCTTTAGCCATGACTATCACTACCTGTAACTATCACCACCACTACTATCAGCATCACCAACACCACTACCTATCTTGTCCAACCTTTGGACGAAGACCTACTTCGACTAGTGGATGGTACCACTATGACCCCGCCTCCTCTTGCTTCGCGTCACCTGACTACAGTATATAAGCCACGTCTACGGCCTTATGCTGTACATTCTCCAAGATTGATGGATTGAACACATCGACTCCAGGCTGAGGGACTGATTACCTCAAACTCCTTCTCCCCTTACACCTTACTGCTTTGTATTGGACTGATGAAGCCACTCTGTGGCGAAACGTTTCCTCAATAAAGATTCCCATATGTTGCATAAGTGTCTCAATCTTCAACTTGTCTTTTTTTTTAAGCCATTTATCACACCATTACCTGCCCGGAGTCTACATGGAGGGAATCCCGGGGATCAACGCCCCCGCGGCCCGGTCCACGACCAGGCTTCCAGGTGGACCAGGTTACTACTGTCCGCACGCAGTCCAACATACGAACCACAGCCCAACTGATCCGGCACCGACTTTAAGTATCTATCCAGTTCCCTCTTGAAGACAACCAGGGGTCTATTGGTAATTCCCCTCATGCCTGGTAATTCCCCTTATGCATATAACTGCTATCACCACCTCTCCACACCTGTCACTACCATAACAACAAGAAACGAGACACCTGCAAACACACATGGGTGTGGGGGACATAGATAAATATTTTGTAACGTATTGACCAAAAATAAATTATCAGGCAAGAAATGCTGAGAGATATAAATGTAAGTGAATTATTGACTAAAGAAATGCGAGTTAAGAGGAAAGATTTGGAAACTTAAAATTGATTTCATTGCGGAAAAGACGTAAAGGAGAATGAAATAAACATGGTTAGCAAAATAGAGAACAATGCTGAAAAGATGAGAGAAAACATAAGAATGGAGGAACACTGCAGGAGGCCTACTGGTCTATACTTGACACTTGACAAGTGCAATAATCTACACAAGAAGGCATAGAGAACAACAACTATTGCGAAATTTAAAAAAGAAGAATGTGTATATAATAAATTTAATTATTCTAAATGGATATAGTGAGATTAGCTCTATTTCTAGATCCATAAATAAATAAAATACTCTCAAAACACACACACACACACACACACACACACACACACACATACATACACAGGACAGTGATGTAGCGGGGGTTGGATCCATGCATAGCTTTAAGAAGAGATACGATAGAGCTTAAGGAGAAAAAAGTGTGTGGACCTAGTAGCGACCAGCGAAGAGGCAGGGCCAGGAGCTGTGAAACAACCCCTGCAACCACTAATAGGTGAGTACAAATAGGCGAGTACAACAACATAATCAGCCACATGGAAAATAACTTTTTAGACTCTCTGATCGCGGGGTCTAACCCCACCCGTGGTACGGTTTGTTTACATGGAAGGTAGATCATAAGAGGAAGGAAAAGAAGGATGGTTCCCATATCTTGAGCTGGACTGTCAAACAAAAGGAAAGAATGAAAAAAAAGGCCAGTTTAAACACTAACCATGAATAGAGGCAAAGGCAGACACACCTAGGCAATGTTTACACAGATAACCTGTACATAGAACAACGAACTTATGATGAACATTTCGGTACTGTGCCTTTGTTATTTAGTGTGTTACACTGGCCAGGAGTCTCACCAAGCCTCAATGTATATATTAATAGTTGAGTGATTATCTTACGAGGATCGAGCGAGGTTACAATAATGAATTAATAACAACTGCATTGTATAGATTGAATTGTTCTTGGGAAGGTTGTGCTCTAGCTTAGATTGAACTGTTCTTGGGATGGTTGTACTCTAGCTTAGATTGAACTGTTCATGGGAAGGTTGTACTCTAGCTTAGATTGAACTGTTCATGGGATGGTTGTACTCTAGCTTAGATTGAACTGTTCTTGGGATGGTTGTACTCTAGCTTAGATTGAACTGTTCTTGGGAAGGTTGTACTCTAGCTTAGATTGAACTGTTCTTGGGAGGTTGTACTCTAGCTTAGATTGAACTGTTCTTGGGAAGGTTGTACTCTAGCTTAGATTGAACTGTTCTTGGGATGGTTGTACTCTAGCTTAGATTGAACTGTTCTTGGGAAGGTTGTACTCTAGCTTAGATTGAACTGTTCTTGGGATGGTTGTACTCTAGCTTAGATTGAACTGTTCTTGGGAAGGTTGTACTCTAGCTTAGATTGAACTGTTCTGGGATGGTTGTACTCTAGCTTAGATTGAACTGTTCTTGGGAAGGTTGTACTCTAGCTTAGATTGAACTGTTCTTGGGAAGGTTGTACTCTAGCTTAGATTGAACTGTTCTTGGGAAGGTTGTACTCTAGCTTAGATTGAACTGTTCTTGGGATGGTTGTACTCTAGCTTAGACTGAACTGTTCTTGGGAAGGTTGTACTCTAGCTTAGATTGAACTGTTCATGGGAAGGTTGTACTCTAGCTTAGATTGAACTGTTCATGGGAAGGTTGTACTCTAGCTTAGATTGAACTGTTCTTGGGAAGGTTGTACTCTAGCTTAGATTGAATAACAGAGTTGCACAAACTGTTTACATCTGTAACAGGTGTCAAGTGGTTTCTGTTGTGGTAATTCATGACTGTTCTTAATAACTCGGACATACGACTAGATGTATTTCGGTCGCTGCATGATCACAGATAAATATCCGCGTATTGCTTAATCACAGACCTTTGTACCTCAATACATGCGATTGGAATAGTGCAGAGTGCGGCACTATTATTATCACTGAAGATTTGAAGACAATCAGAAGATGCAATCACAAATCATATGGAAATTAATAACTCAGTTCCCTCAATAAAATGGAAAATTGAGACATACCCAGCCTAAATTTAATTTAATTCCACCACATAGTACATTATCATGAGAGATAATTGAAAAGATAATCGAGAAAAACCGTCGTAGGTCATAGATGGCAAAGGTTTAAATCCTGTTTAAATCCTGTTGCATAAACCTGCTGAAAATCTATGACAGGGCAACAGAAATGAAGCAAAGAAAGGAAGACAAAAAGGGGTAGTTCAGAGAGAGACGTCAGAGCGGGAAAGTGTACCAAGTGGGGTGCCATAAGCATCAGTACTGGGGCAGGAATGTCATACACAGGGTAGAGCAAGGGAAACATGATGACAAGGTACAAAATAATACGAGGACTTGATAACATAGATAAAAGATATGTGTGCTCAGTAAGTGACAAAGATGTACAAAGTAACAGAGGTGAAGAAATCAGACAAACATCTGATGAAGCGGAAACAGATAATTCAAGGCCATTGTAAGTTAGCAACACTGTTGGGAAGGGTTCGTGGAGGTGTGATGGTTGGAGTTAAACACACTTGTTGGATGGTAACACTTATATTGCAGAGTGTGAGAAGGGGGGAGCCAAGACTGCCTGTGTTGGCCGTAGACCTAAGCGTGGAGAACTGAGGGAGTTACAGGGATTCTCACGCACACATGCGCATCACGTGACGTCACACATGCTAGTCGCTGAGCCTACTGAAAGGGGGCCTAAATATATACATGGATGGTACGATCTACAATATACTACACAAGTATACGTAGAGGGGAATTCAGTAGCTATACTGCCAACACTACAATAACTAGAGCACAACAGTGACACAGTGTTGAGCAGGCAACAGTGACACAGTGCTGAGGAGCAGGCAACAGTGACACAGTGTTGAGGAGCAGGCAACAGTGACACAGTGCTGAGTAGCAGGCAACAGTGACACAGTGTTGAGGAGCAGGTAACAGTGACACAGTGTTGAGGAGCAGGTAACAGTGACACAGTGTTGAGGAGCAGGTAACAGTGACAGTGCTGAGGAGCAGGTAACAGTGACACAGTGCTGAGGAGCAGGTAACAGTGACACAGTGTTGAGGAGCAGGTAACAGTGACACAGTGTTGAGGAGCAGGTAACAGTGACAGTGCTGAGGAGCAGGTAACAGTGACACAGTGTTGAGGAGCAGGTAACAGTGACACAGTGTTGAGGAGCAGGTAACAGTGACACAGTGTTGAGGAGCAGGTAACAGTGACACAGTGTTGAGGAGCAGGTAACAGTGACAGTGCTGAGGAGCAGGTAACAGTGACACAGTGTTGAGGAGCAGGTAACAGTGACACAGTGTTGAGGAGCAGGTAACAGTGACAGTGCTGAGGAGCAGGTAACAGTGACACAGTGCTGAGGAGCAGGTAACAGTGACAGTGCTGAGGAGCAGGTAACAGTGACACAGTGTTGAGGAGCAGGTAACAGTGACACAGTGTTGAGGAGCAGGTAACAGTGACAGTGCTGAGGAGCAGGTAACAGTGACACAGTGTTGAGGAGCAGGTAACAGTGACACAGTGTTGAGGAGCAGGCAACAGTGACAGTGCTGAGGAGCAGGTAACAGTGACACAGTGTTGAGGAGCAGGTAACAGTGACACAGTGTTGAGGAGCAGGTAACAGTGACAGTGCTGAGGAGCAGGTAACAGTGACACAGTGTTGAGGAGCAGGTATCAGTGACAAACAGTGTTGAGTGAGTAGGCAACAGTGACAGTGCTGAGGAGCAGCAACAGTGAACACAGTGTTTGAGGAGCAGGTACAGTGACACAGTGTTGAGGAATGCAGGAAACAGTGACACAGTGTTGAGGAGCAGGCAACATGACACAGTGTTGAGGTAAGCAGCAACAGTGAGCACGGTGTTGGAGGATCAGGTAACAGTGACACAGTGTTGAGAGCAGGCAAAGTGACACAGTGCGATATCAGAAACAGTGACACAGTATTGAGGAGCAGGCAACAGTGACACAGTATTGAGGAGCAGGCAACAGTGACACAGTATTGAGGAGCAGGCAACAGTGACACAGTATTGAGGAGCAGGCAACAGTGACACAGTGCTGAGACATGGCAACATTGACACAGTATTGAGGAGCAGGCAACAGTGACACAGTATTGAGGTAGCAGGCAACAGTGACGACAGTGTTGAGGAGCAGGTAACAGTGACACAGTATTGAGGAGCAGGTAACAGTGACACAGTATTGAGGAGCAGGCAACAGTGACACAGTATTGAGGAGCAGGAAACAGTGACACAGTGTTGAGGAGCAGGAAACAATAACTGGAATAAGCTAAGTGGATCAAAGAGTATATATATAAAGGAAGGGAGACTGAGCAAGTGCCTCAGATGAGGTATCAGAATGGACACGAGTAACAAGTGTGTCAGAGGATCCGATGCTCGAGCCTGTGTTGTTCCTGGTATATGTGAGTGACGTACCTGTATGGTAGGTCATGTATCTCTGTTCACAGAGGATTTTAAATTAATGAGGAGAATAAAAACAGATGAGGACAAGAAAAGGCAATGAAACGATTTGTAAATGATGAAGAATTAGCAAGAACAGGATGAGTCAAAGATGAATAACGATGTATGATGATAACAAAAGGATCTGTAGATTTTAGTGTTCAGTAGCATATACCTGTAGTGGGATATACCTGTACTGGGATATACCTGTACTGGGATATACCTGTACTGGGATATACCTGTACTGGGATAACCGTACTGGGATATACTTGTACTGGGATATACCTGTACTGGGATATACCTGCACTGGGATATACCTGTACTGGGATATACCTGTACTGGGATATACCTGTACTGGGATATACCTGTACTGGGATATACCTGTACTGGGATATACCTGTACTGGGATATACCTGTACTTGGATATACCTGTACTGGATATATTTGCACTGTGGGATATACCTGTAGCTGCAGGGAATATACCTGTACTGGGAAATACCCTGTACTGGGATATTACCTGTACTGGGATATACCTGTACTGGGATATACTTGTACTGTGATATACTGTCCTGGGATATATCCTGCACTGGGATATAACTGTTACTGGGATATACCTTGTACTGGGATAACCTGTAACCTGGGGATATACCTGTACTGCGAATTATACCTGTACTGGGATAATACCTGTACTGGGATATATCTGTACTGGGATATACCTGTACTGGGATATACCTGTACTGGGATAAACCTGTACTGGGATATACCTGTACTGGGATATACTTGTACTGGGATATACCTGTACTGGGATATACCTGTACTGGGATATACCTGTACTGGGATATACCTGTACTGGGATATACCTGTACTGGGATATACCTGTACGGGATAATACCTGTACTGGGATATACCTGTACTGGATATACCTGTTACTGAGATATACCTGTACTGGGATATACCTGCACTGGGATATACCTGTACTGGGATATACTTGTACTGGGATAAACCTGTACTGGGATATACCTGCACTGGGATATACCTGTACTGGATATACCTGTACAGGGATATACCTGTTACTGGATATACATCAGTAATTGGGGATATACCTGTACTGTGATATACCTGTACTGCGATTACCTTTACTGGGATATACCTGTCACTGGATATATCTGTAACTGGATATACCCTGGTACTGGGATTCCTGTACTGGGATAAACCTGTACTGGGATATAACCTGTAACTGGGATATACTTTACTGGGAAATACCTGTACGGGTATATACCTGTACTGGGATATACCTGTACTGGGATATACCTGTGCTGGGATATACCTGTACTGTGATATACCTGTACTGAGATATACCTGTACTGGGATATACCTGTACTGGGATATACCTGTACTGGGATATAGGAGACATAATATGAGAAAGATGAGACCAGCCACTAAGAATAACATTGCCAGAGATAAAGCATAAGAAAGAATGCCTAAAGATATTTAGAGATAAAAATATGGATGTCTATAATAATACCCAAATTATGAAATCTGTTTCAAAGAAGAATAGCAAATAATAAAAACTTGATAAATACTGTTAAGTGGTTAAATGAAGATAGAAGTGAGAAGGAGAATTTGATAAGAAAAATGAGAGATTAAATACTGAAGGAATCAAGAGTTTGGGTGAAAATGGAAACAAGAGATTATAGATTTATAAGAACTAAATCGCAAATATATGGTGTAACGAGGTGTTTATGTATCATTATACGAGTATAACTGTAGTAACGCGAGTATAACTGTAGTAACGCGAGTATAACTGTAGTAACGCGAGTATAACTGTAGTAACGCGAGTATAACTGTAGTAACGCAAGTAAACTGTATAACGCGAGTATAACTGTAGTAACCGCGAGTATAACTGAAGTAAACGCGAGTATAACTGTAGTAATCCGCGAGAATAACTGTAGTAAACGAGTATAACTTGTATAACTGCAGTATAACTGCAGTAACGCGAGTATAACTGTAGTAACGCGAGTATAACTGTAGTAACGCGAGTATAACTGTAGTAACGCGAGTATAACTGTAGTAACGCGAGCATAACTGTAGTAACGCGAGTATAACTGTAACTAACGCGAGTATAACTGTAGTAACGCGAGTATAACAGTAAGTAACGCGAGTATAACAGAGTAACGCGAGTATAACTTGTAAAACGCAGTAAAAAACTGTAGTAAACGCGAGTATAACTGTAGTAACGAAGTAAACATGTAGTAACCGCGAATATATAACAGTAGTATACGCGAGTATAACTGTAGTAACGCGAGTATAACTGTGTAACCGAGTATAACTGTAAGTAACGCAGAAAACTGTAGTAACCGCGATATAACAGTAGTAACGCGAGTATAACAGTAGTGAACCGAGTATAAACTGTAGTAACGCGATGTATAACTGTATTAACGCGAGTATAACTGTATAACGCTAGTATAACTGTAGTAACGCGAGTATAACTGTAGTATACGCGAGTATAACAGTCGTAACGCGAGTATAACAGTAGTAACGCGAGTATAACTGTAAAACGCGAGTATAACTGTAGTAACGTCAGTAAAAACTGTTAGTAACGAGAGTATAACAGTATAAACGCGAATATAACAGTAGTAACGCGATTATAACTGTAATAACGCGAGTATAACTTGTATTAACGCGATATAACTGTAGTAACGTCGGAGTATAACAGTAGTAACGCGAGATAACTGTAGTAACGCGAGTATAACAGATTAACGCGAGTATAACTGTAGTAAAACGAGAGTATAACATAGTAACGCGAGTATAAACTGTAGTAACGAGAGTATAACAGTAGTAACCGCGAGTATAACTGTAGTAACCGAGTATAACTGTAGTAACGAGAGTATAACAGTGTATAAACGCAGTATAACTGTAGTAACGCGAGTATAGCAGTAGTAACGCAGTATAACAGTAATAACCGAGTATAACTTCATAAGACGCGAGTAAACTGTAGTAACGCTAGATAACTGTAGTAACGAGAGTATACCAGTAGTAACGCGAGTATAACTGTAATAACGCGGATATAACTGTAGTAGACGCGAAGTATAACTGTAGTAAACGAGATATAACAGTACAGTAACGGCGAGTATTAACTGTAGTAACGCGAGTATAACTGTAATAACGCGAATATAACTTAGTAACGCGAGTATAACTAGTAGGTACGAGAGTATATACAAGTAACGCGCGAGTAAAACTGTAGTAACGCGAGTATAACTGTATAACGCGAGTATAACAGTAGCAACGAGAGTATAAAGTAGTAACGCGAGATAACTGTCGTAAAGGAGTATAACAGTAGTAACGCGAGTATAACTGTAGTAACGCTAGTATAACTGTAAAGTAGATGGAACGAGAGGTAAACATTCTAGTAACGCGAGAATACTGTAGTAACGCGAGAATAACATAGAACGCGATATAACAGTAGTACGAGAGTATAACGGTAATAACGCGAGATAAAACTGTAGTTAAACGCGAGTATAACTGTAGTAACGAGAGTAAAACAGTAGTAACGCGATATAACAGTAGTAACGCGCAGTATAACTGTAGTAACGCCGAGTAATAACAGTAGTAACGCGAGTATAACTGTAATAACGCGAGTATAACTGTTAGTAAAACGCGAGAATAACTGCAGTAACGAGAGTATAACATAGTAACGCGAGTATAACATTAGTAACGGCGAGGTATAACTGTAGTAACGCGAGTATAACTGTATAAACGCGAGTATTACTTGTAGTAACGCGAGTATTAACAGTAGTAACGCGAGCATAACTGTAGTAACGGCGAGTATACTGTAGTAACGCGAGTATAACAGTAGCAAACGCGAGTAATAACAGTAGTAACGCGAGTATAACTGTAGTAACGCGAGTATAGCTGTAAGTAACGCGAGTATAACTGAGTAACGCTAGTATAACATTAGTAACGGCGAGTTAAAACAGTAGTAAACCGCGAGTATACTGGTATTAACTGCGAGTATAAATA
>NC_069442.1:36417786-36426114 GCF_026875155.1 Cherax quadricarinatus
TTCAAGGGTATATTAATTAACCTATATTTACGTACCGGTATAGACAGCAACCAATAAATAAACAGATTTGCAGTGAGAGTATTTCATAGTTAACTATTGCTGGCATTACCAGGAACGCTGCTTAAGTTAGTATTCATAAATCCGCATCATAAAAATGCGCTTAAAGACTACGACGCTGAGTAGATGTGCATTATAATACATCAACATTAATCATGGTACAAAAAGAGCATTTAAGAACAACTACGATATTAAATCCATAAAGGAATGAAGATTTTCTAAGGCTATATAACCAGAATGAGACGACAGTCAAGATGGATTTCCAAAAGAGCAGAGACAAAGTGCAATGTCATCAGAAGCCTGTGATTATAACAGGAAAATTAAAGGAAGCTGGAAGGTACAACAGCATCGTCAAAAGATCCTAGAGAAAAACAAACAAAAAGGTCAACAGAAGCCGGAAGATACTTATAAAAAGTTAGCAAAAGCTATATGAAGCTTTAAATAGCTTCGCAATAGCCACAAGATACAAGAAGAAAGTTCGCCTAAGCTAAAAGTGAAATATATTGCAAACTCTTAAATAATCGAACATCCGTGTGTCTGTGAATGTGGACTGTCCTTAAAGTTAATATAACCTGCAGATGTTAGGTTATATTAAGGTGGTTTAGGCCGAGAATATGAAGTATAGAGTACAAACAAGAACCGAAAAGAAGGAATGAAGAATCGACATAACGGATGAAGAAAATGCTGCACGATAATGCTGGAATCAAGCGAAATATTTTACAAATCCATGTCCCAAAATTTTTGGCAGTGAAAAATTGTGTGCAAATATTGTATGTATTGTATGTAGTACTGTCCGTGTAAGAGGTGAGTGAAAAAATCTATGTGATGAATTTTACAGAATATTCATGAGTTATAATTGATCCGAAAGATTTATATTTCCGGATGGTTTGCTGTTCCAGACGTGGAACTGACTGGCCAGCAAAATATGTATAGTATACTGAATAGAATCTACAACATGTAAATGGTTCAGTGGGTCATCGCCCCGTGACGACCTGGTCACTCACTGGACCTTGTGGGTGACGACCTGGTCACTCACTGGACCTTGTGGGTGACGACCTGGTCACTCACTGGACCTTGTGGGTGACGACCTGGTCACTCACTGGACCTTGTGGGTGACGACCTGGTCACTCACTGGACCTTGTGGGTGACGACCTGGTCACTCACTGGACCTTGTGGGTGACGACCTGGTCACTCACTGGACCTTGTGGGTGACGACCTGGTCACTCACTGGACCTTGTGGGTGACGACCTGGTCACTCATAATCAATCATAATCAATCAAGCAACTAGAATAATGGATAAAATAGGTCATCTATGCGGTTCTCGGTTTACGTTAGAGGAAAAAATTTTAACCTATTTAAAACCCCCAGTCAAAAAAAGACAATCACGAAAATTTCATATAAAAGCTACAGTGAAAAAATAATTGGTACTTTTTAAAATATTTATTTTCAATTACGAGGATTTTAAATTTCGGTTAAAATTTTGCTTTTAAGAGATTTTAAGGGGTTTTTAAAAATTTTGATATATTTCGTTTTAAGGGAATAAAAATTGACTGTATCAGGGGTAATGGCCCTTTTGGAAACAGAGGAGATTTTTCCAAGACTCCAAATAAAAGGGTTAATTTGGTTTTCTCCAGAAAAATTTTTGGGAAATTTAGGGAAAGAAATTTAGAAAGCTTTTCAAAAAAGATAAAATAGCCCTCTTCCCTTTAAATTTCTACTGATTCGGAAAGCTAAAAACCGACTGACTTACATCCAAGGGAAGCTAGAGTCAGAGTTGTTGATGACTGGGTTTTTCGGCAAGGAAAAATACTGATCAGCCATCAAATTTTTTAAATTTGAAAAAAGTAAATTTAGCCTAAAAATAGGGAGAAAAAAAATTTAACAAAGGATGATAAAATTAAAATTTTAAAAAAAAATGGGGGTAAGAAGAAACAAATTTTTTGGAAAATTTTGTATGAAGAAAAGATTTTTTTTAAGAGAATTGCGCTCCCATTTGAAAAAAGGGATTTAAAATGACAGAAAAAAAATCACGAGGAAAAAAAAGGCAAAATCCGGACTGGAACATTACAAAAAAAACCCGCACAAAACAGAAAGAAACAATGACGAGTTTCGGTCCACTTGGTATAAAAATTAGTCACCCACTAAACAAAAAGGGTAAAGAGCAGTATATATGCGAGAGGGGGGAAAAGGACGGGACAAAGAGGGGGAAAGAAGGGGAGATATAGTGGTAAGAATCTGGTGTGGTGTGGACAGATGCAAGGGGAGTAAAGCGGGCAATAAGTGGAGTAGAAAGTAGCAGCAGAGAGTAAAGAACAAAAAAACATAAGAAAAAGGAACACTGCAAAGGCCTACGGGCCCCTGCGAGGGCCAAAATCCCCTCCCGGGTTAAGCCAATGCCCCAAACCTAGTCAGGTCGGTCACATTGACTTAAGGGGGAACCGGCAACCCCGACCTTTTAGCACAACTACAGGCCAACTCACACCCCCCCCACATCTACCATGAATTTACCAACCTTTTTTTTAAAGCTAACAACGTTCGGCCTCTAAAGGGTACGGGGGAGTTTGTCCCCTCATCCACAATCTATTCCCAAACCATACTTTCCTATACCCCCCCTGAATCAAATTTTTTCCCAATTTAAAAACCCTTTGCTGGACCTGTCTGGGCTAGACTTTTCACACACTATTTACCCCCCTTTTTATTTTTTCCTGTCTTCCACTTTAAACCTCAATCTATCCCCCCTAATTCTACGTCTTTCTAGAAGGCAGTTTCAGGCCCTTATCTACCCCTAGGGGAAGGGTTTCGATACATGGGACACTTTTTTCTTCCCCCTTTTACATTTTCCGAGTTTATATCCATTCTGTAATACGTACAAAACTGTGCGCATAACTAAAAGAGGCCTAACCAGGATTATAAGTTGAAAAAAACAACCTGACGCTCCTATTATTTACTTTTGATATAAGCCAAGGGTTTTATTTCTTTATTTCGAACCCTTTTTGCCTGTTGTCTTGTTTCAAATTTCTGCTAACCAGAACTCCTAAATCTTTTTTTGCAATCCCAAATTAAGATCTACTTTTTTAGTTTATAGGGCTGGTTATTTGTCCCCTCCCAAAATTTAAACTTTTCATTTGTCTTATTAAACTGCATTGCCACTTCCCCGACCACTGCACAGTCTATTCAAAACCTCCTTTGGAGTGTCGAATGTCCTCGCAGAATGAATTTGACGGCCCCATTTTGTGTCATCCGGGAAACTTGCCGATGTCGCCTTTACCCTCATCATGTCGTTTTTGTAATTGTGAACAGAGGGGGCCCAACACGACCCCCGTGGAACACGCTCGGGCTTCCCCACCTTTTTTCTCCCCCTTTATGCAAACTCTCTGCTCCTATTTGTCAACCCCTGCCTCTATCCAGGAAAAAAATTTTTTCCTTATTTCCCTGTGCTTTTAATTTTTTCAATGTCCTGTGTGGGGGCCCCGTCAAAAACCTTATGAATCCATATACAAAATCATATTTTAAAACCATGATCACCCCTCAAAAACCTTATAAAAAATTTAAAAATTCGTAAGGCAGGAACGCCTTTGTAAAACCATGCTGAATTCGTTGATTAATTTTTGCTTTTCAAGGGGCAGAACTGCCTCGGCAATTTTGATTCCATAAATTTTCCCACTAAGGAGGTTAGGCTTATTGGTCTATAGTTAATTCGATGTAAGGCCTGTCACCTGTTTTGAAATAGGTATTCACATTGCCATTTTCCACTTATCTGGCACCATGCAGTTTGTAGTGATATGTTGAAAAGATTAGCCAAAGGTGTGCTAAGCTCCTCCCTTTCATTCTTTAGAACCCTTGCATACAGATCATCAGGGCCTGGGGATCTGTTAGGTTTTAATTTATCTATATGCCTAAGACCATTGTCACTTGTGGACCCTAATAGTGCACAGTTTATTATGTCCTGTTCTACATAATTTATCATTACTGGTATATTCGCTGGTATCCTCATGTGTAAAAATGAGAGGAAGTTATGTGTTAAAAATTCTACACATTTCCTTATCATGTCAGTGAGCTGGACGGAGGAACTTTTGAGTGGGCTATTTGTCCCTGTCTTACTTCTGTCTACCTGAAAGATCCTTTTGGGTTAGTCTTCGATTCTCTTGGCAACTCTAACCTCATTATCTCCTATTTGCTTTTCTAATTCCCTTTTTTATTTCTCTCTTTAACTGTATATATCGATTTCTTAAATTGCCCTCTCTCTCTTTTGCATTTGGCCTATATATGCTCTCTTTTGACAATCAGATATTTTAATCTATTGTTCATCCATTTAGGATCATTTTTGTATGATCTGATTTCCCCTATTTGGAACATAATTGATGAGGCAGCTTGAAAACTATGCCCTGGAAACGCTTCATATCGGCAAACCATCACCACCTACCTGGGAACCCATAGTCAGGTTCATTTCCAGTTTCAGGGGCCCCCCTAAGTAATTTTTCAGTTCCTATGAAATCAGCCAAGCGAAAAGTCAGGGACGGAGACAAGATTGCCATTAGTAGGGGCTGAATTCCCATGCTATGTTAAAACTGAGTGATTTTGTGATCACTCTCCCCAAGCTCATCATTATCCTCAAGTTATTAATTAGTGTTTCCCTACTTGGCAAGAACCAGTCAAGGAGGTTATTCCCCTAGTTCGGTCTGCCAAAACTGTTTTAAAAAAACAAAACAATCCTGGATCGTATCAAGAAGTCACCCGACCTCTAAAATTTCCTGTCAAATTGCTCCCAGTCAACTGTTATAGTTGAAATCTCCCATTAGCACAACCATTTTCGTTTATGTGATGCCTTTCGAATTTCGTTCCCAATTGAATACTAGCAGTAGTAGCAGTAGTAGTAGTGCGGTAGTAGTAGTAGTAGCAAGTAGTAGTAGTTAGTAGTAGTTGTAGTTTGTACTACTTATAGTAGTAGCAGTAGTTGTAGTAGTAGTAGTACTACTAGTAGTAGTAGCAGTAGCTAGTAGTAGTAGTAGTAGTAGTGTACTACTTGTAGTTAGTCGGCAGTAGTTGTAGTAGTAGGTAGTAGTTAGTAGTATACTAGTAGTTAGCAGTGTAGTAGTAGTAGAGTGCTAGTAGTGTACTTACTAGTAGTGTAGCACAGTCGTAGTAGTATTAGTAGTAGTATAGGAGTAGTAGAAGTGGAGTAAAGTAAGTCTAATGATTAGAAAAATCATAACTTTGACCAAGGCTGGTCAGACCACCATCACCAGACCCAGGGATGTAGACCCACCATACAGACCCAGGCTAATAACACCACCATACCAGATCCAGGCTGTCAGACCACGATCACAAGACCAGGCTACTAAACCACCATTACCAGACCAAGGCTGTCCGACCACCATCACCAGACCCACGTGATCAACCACCATCACCAGACCCAGGCTGTCAGTCCACCATCACAAGACCCAGGCTGTCAGTCCACCATCACCAGATCCAGGCTGTCAGACCACCATCACCAGACCCAGGCTGTCAGACCACATCACCAGGACCGCCAGGCTGTCAGACCACCATCACTGCACGTGGCTGTCAGACCACCATCACCAGGACCCAGGCTGTCAGACACCATCACCACACAGAAAGCAGCTGTCAGACCACCATCACCAGACACGGCTGTCAGAAACCATCACCAGACCCAGGCTGTCAGACCACCTCACCAGGGACGCAGGCTGTGTCAGACCACCATTACCAGACCCAAGCTGTCAGAAACCGCCCATCACCAGTCCCAGGCTGTCAGACCACCATCTCCAGACCCAGTGCTGAACAGGGACCACCATCACCAGACCCAGGCTGTCAGACCATCCATCACCAGACGCAGGCTGTCAGACACCTCCATCACCAGACCCAGGCTGTTGTCAAAACCACAATCACCAGACACAGGCGTCAGACCACCATCACCAAAGCAGGCTGACAGACCACCACACCAGACCCAGGGCTGTCAAACACCCTCACCAGACCCGAGCTGTCAGACCACCATCACAGACACCAGTCTGACAGACCCACTCATCACCAGTCAGGCTGTAAGACCACCATCACCTGACCCAGGCTGTCAGACCACCATCAGCAGACGCAGGCTGTCAGACCACCTTCACGACTCAGGCTTATTCAGACCAATTATTACCAAGACCCACGGCTGTCAGAGCACCATACCAGACCCGGCTGTCAGATCACAATCACCAGATCCAGGCTGTCGACCACCATCACAGCCGGACCGAGGCTGTCAGACCACAAATCAACAGACCAGAGCTCTCAGGCCACCATCACCAGACCCAGGCTTATCAGACCACCATCTGCAGACCCAGTCTATCAGACCACCATCCACCCAGACCCAGGGTATCCAGACTACATCACCAGACACAGGCTGTCAGGACACAATCCACCAGACCAGGTTGACAGGGACCACCATCACAGACTCAGGTTCTGTCAGACCACCATCACCAGACCCAGGCTGTCAGACGACCATCACCAGACCAGGAGTCAGACCATATCACCAGAACCCAGGCTTACAGAACACCATCACCAGACTAGGGCTATCATGCACAAACACCAGACCAGGCTGTCAGTCCACTATCACCAGACCAGGGCCGCAGACCACCATCACCTGAAGACCCAGGCTATCAGGCCACCATCAAAGACCAGGCTATCAAGACCACCATCACCAGACCCCACCAGGGACCCAGGCTATCAGACATCATCTACGGACCCAGGGCTATTAGACCACCATCACCAGGGGACCCACGGCAGTAGACAACCATCACCAGACCCAGGCTATCAGGCCACCATCACCAGACACAGGCTATCAGACCACCATCACCAGACCCAGGCTATAAGACCATCATCAACAGACCCTCCCTGTAAGACCACCATCACCAGACTCAGGCTGTCAGACCACCATCACCAGACCCAGGCTGTCAGACCACCATCACCAGACCAAAGCTATCAGGCCACCCTCACCATAGCCAGGCTGTCAGACCATCATCACAAGACTCAGGCTATCAGACCACCATCACCAGACCCAGGCTGTCAGATCGCCATCACCAGAACCAGGCTGTCAGACCACCATCACCAGATTCAGGCTATCAGACCATCATCAACAGACCCAGGCTGTCAGACCACCATCAACAGACCCAGGCTGTCAGACCACCATCACCAGACCCAGGGTATCAGGCCACCATCACCAGACCCAGGCTATTAGACCACCATCACCAGACCCAGGCTATCAGTCAATTATCAACAGACCCAGGCTGTCAGACCACCATCACCAGACCCAGGCTCTCAGATCACCATCAGCAGACCCAGGCTGTCATTTCACAATCACAATACCCAGGCTATCAGACCACCATCACCAGACCCAGGCTATCAGACCACCATCACCAGACCCAGGCTGTCAGACCACCATCACCAGACCCAGGCTATCAGACCACCATCACCAGAGCCAGCCTATCAGACCACCATCATCAGACCAAAGCTATCAGACCACAATCACCAGACCCAGGATATAAGACCACCATCACCACACCCAGGCTATCAGACCACCAACACGAGACCCAGGCTGTCAGACCCCCATCACCAGACCCAGGCTGTCAGATCATTACAAGACCCAGGGTGATAGTCCACCATCACCAGAGCCAAGCTGTCAGGCCACCATCACCAGACCCAGACTATCAGGCCACCATCATTAGACCCAGGCTGTCAGACCACCATAACCAGACCCACGTTGTCTGACGACCATCACCCGACCCAGGCTATCAGGCCATCATCACCATACCCAGGCTATCAGACCACCATCACCAGACTCAGGCTATCAGACCATTTTTCACCAGAACCAGGCTGTCAGACCACCATCACCAGACCCAGGCTGTCAGACAACAATCACCAGACCCAGGCTGCCAGACCACCATCACCAGACCACCATCACCAGACCCAGGCTGTCAGATCACCATCACCAGATCCAGGATGTCAGACCACCATCACCAGACACAGGCTGTCAGACCACAATCACCAGACCTAGGCTCTCAGGCCACTATCACCTGACCCAGGCTATCAGACCACCATCAGCAGACCCAGGCTATCAGACCACCATCAGCAGACCCAGGCTATCAGACCACCATCACCAGACCCAGGGTATCGGATCACCATCACCAGACCCAGGCTGTCAGACCACCATGAGCAGACCCAGGCTTTCAGACCACCATCACAAGACCCAGGTTGTCAGACCACCCACATCAATCAGGTCTC
>NC_069442.1:36426614-36446789 GCF_026875155.1 Cherax quadricarinatus
AGGGGGTCTTCGGGTGAGGGGTGGGTCAGAATTTGGTCTTTGGGTGACGGGTGGGTAAAGGTATGTCTTGGGGTTTGGGTGGTGATTTCAGAAGTGGGTCCTAAGGTGGGTAAAGAGTGGTCTTGAAGTGGGTGGTGAGTCAGGAGTTGGTCCTAAGGTGGGTCAAGAGTGGGTCTTGAAGTGGATGGTGAGTCAGGAGTGGGTCCTAAGGTGGGTCAAGAGTGGGTCTTGAAGTGGGTGGTGAGTCAGGAGTGGGTCCTAAGGTGGGTCAAGAGTGGGTCTTGAATTGGGTGGTGAGTTAGGAGTGGGTCCTAAGGTGGGTCAAGAGTGGGTCTTGAAGTGGGTGGTGAGTTAGGAGTGGGTCCTAAGGTGGGTCAAGAGTGGGTCTTGAAGTGGGTGGTGAGTCAGGAGTGGGTCCTAAGGTGGGTCAAGAGTGGGTCTTGAAGTGGGTGGTGAGTCAGGAGTGGGTCTTCAGACAGATATTCCGCCTCACCTTCCATCATGGTACAGTACCCAGATACCTGCGGTAGGGATGGAGGGGCCTGGGAAGGGATTGGTGAGTAGGGAAGGAAGATAATGAAGAACGAGGGATAGAGGGAGGGAGGGAGTAAGGGAGGGAGAGAGGGAGGGAAACAGCTGGTTCCTTCCCTCCCTCCTTCCCTCCCTCCTTCCCTCCCTCAGCTTGCAACAGTAACATAAGGACCACCAGCGCTGCCTGCGTGATGCACAAGGGTAACGCTACACTTCTTTGCATTTCCCACTTGTGATGTTTCGCGCACTGCGGTCAGTGTTCTAGTCTCCCTCCAACCGCCATTGTCACTCCCATGAAATGTCATCCAGGGAGGAATGCGGCAGTACAATGGATGAACAATACCACAGATGATACTGTAAACCACGTACTATTGTGTACTCTCCCCTTGTTAAGTCACCCCTCTCAACAGTCACCCCTGTCAATAGTCACCTCTGTCAATAGTCACCCCTCTCAACAGTCACCCCTGACAACAGTCACCCCTGACAACAGTCACCCCTGACAACAGTCAACCCTGTCAACAATTATCCCTGGTAACAATTACCTCTGTTAACTGTTTTTTCCAGGAACAGGCAGTGCCATAAATAGATTACATCTAAACACAGACGTCTTAGAGCAGTGACGTTGGTGGTGTCTGTCACTGACCCTGACTCTCCCCGTCCAGGGTACAACCCAGCCCCCGGGGCACTGGGATTCTCCCCGTCCAGGGTACAACCCAGCCCCCGGGGCACTGGGAATCTCCCCGTCCAGGGTACAACCCAGCCCCCGGGGCACTGTGACTCTCCCCGTCCAGGGTACAACCCAGCCCCCGGGGCACTGTGACTCTCCCCGTCCAGGGAACAACCCAGCCCCCGGGGCACTGGGATTCTCCCCGTCCAGGGTACAACCCAGCCCCCGGGGCACTGGGATTCTCCCCGTCCAGGGTACAACCCAGCCCCCGGGGCACTGGGAATCTCCCCGTCCAGGGTACAACCCAGCCCCCGGGGCACTGTGACTCTCCCCGTCCAGGGTACAACCCAGCCCCCGGGGCACTGTGACTCTCCCCGTCCAGGGTACAACCCAGCCCCCGGGGAACTGGGATTCTCCCCGTCCAGGGTACAACCCAGCCCCCGGGGCACTGGGATTCTCCCCGTCCAGGGTACAACCCAGCCCCCGGGGCACTGGGAATCTCCCCGTCCAGGGTACAACCCAGCCCCCGGGGCACTGGGATTCTCTCCGTCCAGGGTACAACCCAGCCCCCGGGGCACTGGGATTCTCCCCGCCCAGGGTACAACCCAGCTCCCGGGGCACTGTGATTCTCCCCGACCAGGGTACAACCCAGCCCCCGGGGCACTGGGATTCTCCACGTCCAGGGTACAACCCAGCCCCCGGGGCACTGGGATTCTCCCCGTCCAGGGGACAACCCAGCCCCCGGGGCACTGTGATTCTCCTGTCAGGGTACAACCCAGCCCCCGGGGCGTTAATCCGGTAGTGTTACTTTTAACTCTTAAATACATTTTAAAAATCCCAGATAAACTTTACAGGAGTAAATCGGAAAATTTCCCGGGAAGGGGAACGAAGATCTCTGGTTTGGGGGTGTCGCGGGAACAACAGCTAACCCCCGCGCGCCGCCCATCTGATCGCCAGCCTTGATCAGGGCTGACTGGAACCTCTAGTATTTGTCCTCTCGCAAGCGCGGCCACAGGAAAGACGCCTAGCACCCACTTCCAGTTATCCAGGGCTCTTCCGATACGTTGAGTTAATACACCTAGGGATTGGTAAAGGCCACGGTACAGTATGAACTTATCAAATGCTTTATTATAGTAAATAGAGAAAAAAAAAAACCATTAAAATTATGAAAAAAACATAGATGGAAAAAACTCATTCTGTGTAAACAGATTAATATGTATTAAATTATTATTAATGTATACATTATTATTATTATTATATAATTATTATTATTATTATTATATTAACTTATTATTATTATTAATTAAAATTATATTACAACATTCAGGAAACAACATAAACATACTTCATATAGACAAGCAATGCAACAACAACAACCAACTTTAATAAGACAACAACAACAACAACAACAACAACAACAACAACAACAACAACAACAACAACATCTATATTACAACAACAACACCAACAACAACAAGCAACAACAACAACAAACAACAACAACAACAACAACAACAACATCAACAACAAAACAACAAGCCCCCACTAAACCTCATAAATACACCACCAGCCCTCCCCCTTACAACAATACCCACGCCAATACCTCCCCCTCATCCTCCAGTCCACAAGGAACTTGCGGCTCACCCTCCACCTCACCAGACAACCCGTTCCATGCAACACCTACACCCCTCTCAAATGTTCCCGTGACCACTCTACCACGTTATGGGAAATCACCACCTACCAGAGACAGTTACACGTCCCCTGCTGCCCGTCCCTAACGCCCACAGACGCCTAAATAAGAACGTCAGTCATCCGTCCAGGGTAACGACAACCCACCCGTCCACCCGGGGCACTGGGATTCTCCCCGTCCAGGGTACAACCCAGCTCCCGGGGCTACTGTGATTCTCCCGAACCAGGGTACAACCCAGCCACCCGGGGCACTGGGATTCTCCACGTCCAGGGTACAACCCAGCCCCCGGGGCACTGGGATTCTCCCCCGTCCAGGTACAACCCAGCCCCCGGGGCACTGTGATTCCTCCCTGTCAGGTACAACCCAGCCCCCCGGGGCACTTGTTTGGGGGTGATTCCCCTGTCCCAGGGTTAACCATCAATGTATGTGCAGACTGAGCCATCAGTGTCTCTGCAGGACTGAACCATCCAGTGTATCTGCCTGGACTGAGCCTTCAGTGTACTCAGCTGGGACTGAGCTATCAGTGTGTCTGCAAGACTGACCATCATGTAGTCTGCTGTACTGAAGCCATCAGTATAGACGCTGACTGAGTCCATCAAGTGTGGTCTGCAGGACTGAACCATCAGTTATTTCAAGACTGAGCCATCAGTGTAGTCTGCAGGACTGAGCCGTCAGTGTAGTCTGCTGGACTGAACCCATGCAGTGAGATCTGAGCTGCAGGACTCAACCCTCAGGTAGTCTGCTGGACTGACAACCATCAGTGTAGTCTGCTGGACTGAGCCATCAGTGTAGTCTGCAGGACTGAACCATCAGTGTAGTCTGCTGGACTGACCCATCAGTGTAGTCTGCTGGACTGAGCCTTCAGTGTACTCTGCTGGACTGAGCCATCAGTGTAGTCTGCAAGACTGAGCCATCAGTGTAGTCTGCTGGACTGAGAAATCAGTATAGACTGCTGGACTGAGCCATCAGTGTGGTCTGCACGACTGAACCATCAGTGTAGTTTGCAAGACTGAGCCATCAGTGTAGTCTGCAGGACTGAGCCGTCAGTGTAGTCTGCTGGACTGAACCATCAGTGTAGTCTGTCAGGACTCACTCCATCAGTGTAGTCTGCTGGACTGAACCATCAGTGTATCGCTGACCTGAACCATCAGTGCAGTCTGCTGGACTGAAACCATCAGTGTGTCCTTGCGGACTGAGCCATCAGGTATAGTCTTCTGGGACTGAAACTCACTGTGTTCTGCAGGACGAACCTCAGTGTATCTGCAGGACTGAACCATCAGCGTAGTCTGCAGGACTGAACCATCAGTGGTAGTCTACCAGGACTGAACCATCGTGTAGTCTGTCAGAAACTGACCATCCTGTGTAGTCTGCAGGACGGGAACCATCAGTGTAGTCTCAGGTCTGAACCATCAGTGTAGTCTGCTGACTGAACCATCAGTGTAGTCTGCAGGAACTGAATCCATCAGTGTATTCTGCTAGGACTGAACCATCCGTGTAGTCTGCGGACTGAACCATCATGTAGTCTGCTGGACTGAACCATCAGTGTAGTCCTGCAGGACTGAACCATCAGTGTTCTGTCTGCGGACTGAACCCTCATTGTAGTCCCTGCAGGACTGAACCAACAGTGTAGCTGCAGGACTGAACATCAGTGTAGTCTGCAGGACTGAACCATCAGTGTAGCCCTGCAGGACTGAACCCATCAGTGTAGTCTGCAGGACTGAACCATCAGTGTGTCTGCTGGACTGAACCATCAATGTAGTCCTGCTGGACTGAACCATCAGTGTATTCTGCTGGACTGAACCATCAGTGTAGTCTGCAGGACTGAACCATCATTGTATCTTGCAGGACTGACCATCAGTGTATCTGCAGGACTGAACGTCATCTGTAGTCTGCAGGACTTGAACCATCATGTAGTCTGCAGGACTGAACCATCAGTGGTAGTCTGGCAGGACTAAAAACCACAGTGTAGTCTGCAGGAACTGAACATCAGTGTAGTCTGCTGGACTGAACCATCAGTGCATCTGCAGCGACTGAACCATCAGTGTAGTCTGCAGGACTGACCCATCGGTTAGTCCCTCTGGAACTGACCATCAGTGTAGTCTGCAGGACTGAAACCATCATGTAGTCTGCAGGACTGAACCATCTGGTGTATCCTGCTGGACTGAAACCATCATGTAGTCTGCAGGACTGACCATCAGTGTATCTGCAAGAAGAACCATCGGTGTAGACTGCTGGACTGAACCATCAGTGTAGTCCTGCAGGATGAACCATCAGTGTAGTCTGCGGAACTGAGGCGTCAGGTAGTCTGCAGGACTGAACCATCATGTGTAGTCTGCTGGACTGAACCATCAGTATAGTCTGCTGGACTGAACCATAATGGTTCATCATAGTGGTTCATCATATGTTCAACCTAGTGGTTTCATCATATGGTTCATCATAGTGGTTCATCATAGTGGTTCATATAGTGGTTCATCAACAATAATTTGCATCATAATGGTTCATCATAGTGTTCATCATAAATGGTTCATCATAGTGGTTCATCTTAGTGGTTCATCATAGTGATTCCAGCATAATGATTTTTCATAATGGTTCCTCATGATGGTTCATCAAGTGGTTCATCACAATGGTCAATCATAATGGTTCATCATAGTGGTTTGTCTCAGTGGGTTCACATAATGGTTTTCATTATAGTGGTTCTCATAGTGGGTTCATTCATAGTGGTTCAATCACAATGGTTCATCCATAGTGTTCATCATAGTGGTTCATCAACAATGGTTCATCATAAGGGTTCTTCATAGTGGGTTCATCATAAGTGGTTCATCATAGTGGTTTCATCAATTAGTGGTTCATCACATTCGTTCACACAATAATGTGGTTCATCATAGAGGTTCTTCAAGTGGGTTAATCATAGTGGTTTGTGTCACAGTGTTCATCATAATGGTTCATTAATAGTGGTTCATCATAGTGGGTTCATCATAGTGGTTTTCACAAGTGGTTCATCATAGTGGTTCATCATAGTGGTTCATCATAGTGGTTCATCACATTCGTTCACCATAATGGTTCATCATAGAGGTTCTTCATAGTGGTTCATCATAGAGGTTCTTCATAGTGGTTCCATCATAGAGTTTCTTCATAGTGTTCAATCATAAGTGGTTTGTCACAGTGGTTTCATCATAGTGTTCACTAGAGGTTCTTCCATAAGAGGTTCACATAGTGGGTTCATCATAGTGTTCATCCATGTGGTTCATCATAGTGGTTCATCATAGTGGTTCATCATAGTGGTTTCTTCATAGTGGTTTCTCTTCATAATGGTTCTTCATAGTGGTTCATCACATTCGTTCACCATAATGGTTCATCATAGAGGTTCATCATAGTGGTTCATCATAGTGGTTCATCATAGTGGTTCATCATAGTGGTTCATCATAGTGGTTCTTCATAGTGGTTCATCACATTCGTTCACAATAATTGGTTCACATAGAGGTTCATCATCATAGTGGTTCATCATAGTGGTTCTCATAGGTGGTTCATCATAGTGGTTCATCATAGTGGTTCATCATAATGGTTCAATCATATGGTTTCATCACAGTTGGTTCATCACAATGGTTCATTCATAGTGGTTCATCAATAAGTGGTTCACATAGTGGGGTCATCACAGTGGTTCATCATAGTGGTTCATCATAGTGGTTCACATAGTGTTTCATCATAATGTTCATCACAGTGTCATCATAGTGTTCATCATAGTGGTTTCACCATAGTGGTTCATCACAGTGTTTCATCATAGTGGTTCATCATAGTGGTTAAATCATAGTGGGTTCATCATAGTGGTTTCATCATAGTGGTTCATCATAGTGGTTCATCATAACGGCTCATAATAATGGTTCATCATAGTGGTTTCCATCATAGTGGTTTCATCATAGTGGTTCATCATAGTGGTTCATCATAGTGGTTCATCATATTGTGTTCAACATCAATGTTCTCATAGGTTCATCATAGTGTTCATCTAGTGGTCATCATAATGGTTCTTCACAGTGGTTCCATCCCATAGTGGTTCATCACAGTGGTTCAATCATAGTGGTTCTTCCATAGTGGTTCATCTCCATAGTGTTTCTTTCATAATGGTTCTTCATAGTGGTTCATCATAGTGGTTCTTCATAGTGGTTCATCATAATGGTTCATCACAGTGGTTCATCATAGTGGTTCATCATAATGGTTCTTCATAGTGGTTCATCATAATGGTTCATCACAGTGGTTCATCATAGTGGTTCATCACAGTGGTTCATCATAGTGGTTCATCATAGTGGTTCATCATAGTGGTTCATCATAATGGTTCATCATAGTGGTTCATCACATTCGTTCACCATAATGGTTCATCATAGTGTTTCTTCATAGTGCTTCATCATAGTGGTTCATCATAGTGGTTCATCATAGTGGTTCATCATAGTGGTTCATCATAGTGGTTCATCATAATCGTTCATCCATAGTGGTTCATCCAAGTTGTTTCATCATAGTGGTTCATCAAGTGGTTCATCATAAATGGTTCATCATAGTGGTTTCATCACATTCGTTCACCATAATGGTTCATCATAGTGGTTTTCTTCATAGTGGTTCATTAACACAAGTGGTTCATCATAATGGTTCATCATAGTGGTCTCCATAGTGGTTCATCATAGTGGTTCATCATAGTGGTTCATCATAATGGTTCATCATAGTGGTTCATCACATCGTTCACCATAAATGGTTCATCAATAGTGGTTATCATATGGTTCATCATAGTGGTTCACATAATGTTCATCACAGTGGTTCATCATAGTGGTTCATCACAGTGGTTCATCATAGTGGGTTCACATAGTGGTTTCATCATAGTGTTCATCATAGTGGTTCATCACAGGGTTCATTCATAGTGGTTCATCCAGTGGTTCATCATTAGTGGTTCATCATAGTGGTTCATCATAGTGGTTCATCATAATGGTTCATCAGAGTGGTTCATCATAGTGGTTCATCACAGTGGTTCATCATAGTGGTTCATCATAGTGGTTCATCACATTCGTTCACCATAATGGTTCATCATAGTGGTTCATCATAGTGGTTCATCATAATGGTTCTTCATAGTGGTTCATCATACCTTGATCTCCCCTACCATCCATCATACCTTGATCACACCTACCATCCATCATACCTTGATCACACCTACTATCCATCATGCCTTGATCTCCCCTAACCACCATCATACCTTGAATCTCCCCTACCATGCACCATAACCTATGATCACCTTTACCATCTAACATAGGTTACCTTGATCACACCTACCATCCACCATACCTTGATCTCCCCTACCATCCATCATACCTTGATCTCCCCTACCATCCATCATACCTTGATCACACCTACCATCCATCATACCTTGATCACACCTACTATCCATCATGCCTTGATCTCCCCTACCATCCATCATACCTTGATCTCCCCTACCATGCACCATACCTTGATCTCCTTTACCATCCAACATACCTTGATCACCCCTACCATCCATCATACCTTGATCTCCCCTACCATGCACCATACCTTGATCACACCTACCATGCACCATACCTTGATCTCCCATACCTTCCAACATACCTTGATCACCCCTACCATGCACCATACCTTGATTTTCTCTACCATGCACCATACCTTGATCTCCCCTACCATGCACCATACCTTGATCTCCCCTACCATCACCATACCTTGATACCCCTAGACCTTCCACCATAACCTTGATCTCCTCCTACCATGCACCAACATTATCTCTTTCCCTCTACCATCCAACATACTTGATCTCTCACCCTACCATCCAACATACCTTGATCTCCCCTACCATCCACCATACCTTGATCACCTCTACCATCCATCATACCTTGATATCCCCTACCATCCACCATACCTTGATCTCCCCTACCATCCAACATACCTTGATCTCCCCTACCATCAAACATACCTTGATCCCACCTACCATCCAACATACCTTGATCTCCCCTACCATCCAATATGCCTTGATCTCCCCTACCCTCTATCATACCTTGATCACCCCTACCATCCAACATACCTTGATCACCCCTACCATCCAACATACCTTGATCACCCCTACCATCCAACATACCTTGATCACCCCTACCATCCAACATACCTTGATCTCCCTAAACCATCACCAAATACCTTGATCTCCCCTACCATCCAACATACCTTGATCTCCCCACCATCCAAACATACCTTGATCTTCCCTACCTATCACCCAATACATTGGTCTCCCATACTATCCAACATACCTTGATCACCCGTACCTTCCACCATAAACCCTGATCACCCCTACCATCCGGGGGGGGTGACCATACCCCTGATACTCCCCTACGCGAGACCGCACCCATACCTTGATCTCACCTAAGGAACCGATCCCGCACATACCATGCTCCATGGTATCCCTACCATCCAACATACACTTGATCCGCATCTACCATCCAACATACCTTGAACTCACCTAGCATGCCAACATACCATGATACCCACCTACCATCCAACAAACCTTAGCACTCCCCCTACCAACCAACAACCCTTTAACCGAGCCGAAGCCAGACCCACATACCTAGAACCCACGCAACCCCTCCCCCCAGTCCCTAGACCTCGGGCCACACCCCACCACCATACCCAAGAAGCACCACTACCAACCACCATACCGTGCTCCGCACCTAACCATACCCACGCACACCTTGATCTCCCCAACCATCGCACCATAACCATTATTATGAAACTATCCGACCTACCAACACTACACAAATAATGCTCACACACCACGGCCAATCCCCACAGAAGCTCCAAGCACCACCCCTCCCATGGCCAACATACCGTTTGATCACCCCTACCCTCCAGCATACCAAGACCACCCACAACCCACGCCCCTCTCCACAAAGCCCAAGTCACCCGTCCCCCAGCCTCAACCGCCCCAGCCCATCACGACGGTCACTCCGCCCAACCCCACCCACCACCAACTTGAATCTCCGCCTAACCTAATTACCTCCATCTACCCTAGATCACCCCTACCGATGGACATCATACCTAGCAAGCACAGTGGCCCATGCCCCAGCCACCAAAACGCCAATAATCATAGCGGTCCCCTCCCCACCCCCCAAACCTATAGAAGCGCACAGAGTGGACCTCCTCCTCCCCACCCACCCTAGCACTACTGTCCCACCCCACCCCCCCTCCCAATCATCCCCTGCCCACCCCACCCCCCACCCAATGCACCCCCCACCCCACCCGCCCACCCAATCACCCGCCAACCCCTCACCCCCCACCCAATCCCCCCCACGCCCAACCGCCCCACCCCGAATCGACCCCCCACGCCCACCGCCCCACACCCAATCACCCGCCCACCCCAGCCCACCACCCATGTCAACCCCCCAATCCCTCCACACCACCCAAGCCCCCCCCACGCCTCACCCCCGACACCCAATGAACCCCTAAGCTGGAACCCACCCAAACCACCTCCCAAATGTTTAAGCACTACCCCAAGCCCACCAACCTCGCCAACACCCCCCACCCCCACCGCACCTCCCAAGAACCCAGATCGCAGCCAAACACCCAACCCTTGAACACAGGTGAGCCACCCCACCAGTGTCCAACCAAGAAACCCCCCCAACCTACACCACCCAACCTTGATCACACACTACCAACCAACATCACCTTGATCACGACCAACCAACTCAACATACCTTGATCACCGCACCCGACCGTACCGAACCCAACCAACAGCATTATTCACACGTGTCCCTACCGATCCAACCTACCTTGAACACCACGCTACCAACCCACATACCATTATCACCCCAAACCATCCAACTTACCATAGATCCCGCCGCATCCACTCACCAACCCTAGACACAACGATACCGAACCCACCCTCCAAACCTATCACCCGCCCAACCGAACCAACCAACCTTAGCATCACCCCTCCCATCCAACAAACCTTGATCCACCCCAACCCACCAACCAAACCAAGCACCCCCCAACCCAACCAACATTCCTTGATCACCCCTCCCAACCAACCAACTTGAACACCCAAACCATCCCACAAACCTTGATCACACTACCATCCAACAAACCTTGTAGAACACGCCTGGACCCTTCCAACAACCCTTGAACCCAGGGCCCATACCCTCCCCCCCAACCTTGACCCCACTCCATGGCCCAACCGAACCTACACCCACCCTTAGTAACTCCAGGAGACCACACGCACCACCAAGCCCCAATCACCCGCCCGTTTACGCGCGGGCCCGGCTCACCCCACCCCCCACCCGCAATCACCCCTGCCCAACCCGTCACCCCCACCCTTAAGCTCCCGGGGTGCATGTAGGCTGGCCAGCCCACCCCAACCCCCACGAGCCAATCACACCCCGACCAGGCAACCCCCCCCCATCGCACCCCCCACCCCATCCGCCCCACGCCAAGCCCCGAACGGCCACCCGCGCCACCCTCCCAATCACCCGCCCAGCCCACACCCCCCACCCCAATCACCCGCCCACCACACCCTCCCTACCAAAGAAGCCCACCGTGGGTACCATCCAATCAACCCAAAGCACGCCGCCCCTCGCCAACCCCCATGCCCTAAGTCTCACACCCATCGCCCCACCCCCCACCCTTTCACCCTCGGCTCACCACCCAACGCCCCCACCCAATCACCCAGCCCACCCCACCACCCATCCCAATCACCCCGCCGGACGCCCACCACGCCCCCACGCCTAAAATCACCCAAGCCCACCCCACCCCCCTCCCAAGCACAGCCCCCACACCCCACCCCCCACGTTGCGCCCAATCACCCCGTGAGGCGGGGGGATCCGACCCCACCCCCCACCCAAGTCACCCGCGAGCGAGGGTGGCCCAGGCCCCACCGCCCACCCGATCACCCGGCGTGGGTCCCAGCCCCACCCCCCCACGCCAATCACCCGTGGCGGGCCGGGGGGGGGCCCACCCCACCCCCCACCCAATCACCCGGCCCAACCCATCCCCCCATCTCCAATCTAGGCCCCTGCCACAGGCGCCCACCCCCCAACCCAACACACCCCACTCCACGGCGCCCCCCACGCCCAATCACCCCCCACACACCCTCACAACCTACCAATCACTTCCCCAACAACCACCATACTTGAGCACGCACCTTCCCCACCACCATACCAAGAACCCCCCAACCAACCAACATGCCTTGAACACCCCACCTACCAACATATACCCTGAACACCACAACCCTCCAGCAACCTACCCTTAATCCCCAACAAACCAACCACCAAACCTAGATCACGCCGTCTCGGCCCGACCCCCCACCCCCAGATCCCACCACCCCCAACGCAACCTACAACCAAATCACTCGCCCACCCCTCCACCCACCCAAGACCCGGCCCCTACCGCAGCCCCACCACCCCAATCACCGCGACCCCAACCCACCACCCGACGGGGACCAAGCCCCCCCACCCAACCCGCCCCACCCAATCGACACACTCGCCACACACCACCCACCACCCCAATCAGGACACCCTACCATCGCATCTTCCCATGAATCACCCCAACCCAACCTACAAACCAAGATCACCCCTACCCACCACCATACCGAATCTATCACCCCCTACCCACCAACCAAACCAAATCACCCATTCCACCCAACGCCCGCCTTCCCTATCACACCCGCCCCCCCACCCCCCACGCCAAGATCCCGACCAAGCCAACCGACCAACCCAAGAACAGCCCCCCAACCCAACCCCCGCTACCCAAGCACCCCCACCCCACCACCCTCCCCAAGAACAACCAACTTCCTCCCCTGCCACCCAACCATTTGAACCACGGGCCCTCCCAACCCCCAACCCCGTTGATCACACCAACCAACCAACATAACCTTGATCACCACCTAACCCAACCAACGAACCTAGCTACAAACCACGCAATCCAACATACCTATAACACCCCACCCAAAACCCCCCACACCAAGCACCCCCCACGCCATCCCCCAACACCATATACAGCCCCCCTCGCCAACACCCGCAACCAAGAACCCCCCCCTCACACCCCCCCTAAGAACCCCCCACGCCCACCACCCACCCCAAAAATCAGCCGGGTCGCCTCCCCACCCCCCGACCGAAGCACCGCCCCACCCCAACCCCCCACCAATCACCCACCGACCCATTCCCCCCAACCAAAGCAACCCCAACCCCACGCCCCCCTCCCAATCAGCCCCCCCATCCCAACCAACCACCCAATCATCCCCGCCACGCCAACGCCCCCACCCTTAATCACCCCCCAGCCCCACCCCCTACCCAAGCAGCCCCGCCCACCCCACCCCCCACCCAATCACCCGCCCACCCCACCCCCCACCCTAGCCCCCCCAACCCACCACCCACCCTAGCACACCCCTACCAACCACACAAACCAAGGCACACCCCAGACCCCACCCACCAACTGACCTTGATCACCCCAACCAACCAACATTCCTATGATCGACAACCAACCATCCAACATACCGTTGATCACACCGAACCATACCCAACAAACCATATATCACGCCCAACCAACCACAACCCATAACACCCCCCAACCCACCCACAAAGCCTAGATCACACCATGACCCACCACCCTACCAATCACCCGGGGGGCCCTCCCACCCAACCAACATACCAAGAACCAGCCCTACCCTCCCCCAACCCAATAATCACGACCACGCCAACCACAACCACAATCTCACCCCACCCCACCGCCCAACCCAAGTCATCCCCCCAACCAGACCACCAAACCTTGAACACCCCAACCATCCCAACAAAAACCATGGATCACACCAACCACCGGCATCCGAAACCATTGTGATCATCACCAACCATTCACCAACATACCCAAATACCTTCCACGGTCCCACACACACAACCCACCACCAATCACCCCCCAACCCGCAACCCACCAGCCCAATCACCCTACGCACCTCTCCCACCCCCCAAACCAAGCGTCCCCCTACGCCCACCCCTACAAACCATAGATACACGTGGCCCTAACCTCCCACTCCCAAGCACAACCTACCACCAACCAACCTTAGACGCACCCCAGACCAATGCCAGCCAACCACCCCATCACCGGCGCCAACCCACGCAACATAACCATAAGATCACCCTACCACTCCAACATAGCCAATAACCCGCCCAACCAACGCAACCATACCTTAGGAAACGACCTAAGCCATCTATATCACATCAAACCCAAGAACACACCATCCATCCAACAATAACCATAGCACCCCCCCCCACGCCCACACCCCAAACCAAGTATCCCCCCAACCCCAGCCCCAAACCTGCACACCCCTCCCGCACCCCCCACCCCAAGCACCCCTCCAGCCCCACCCCCCAACCCCAATCAGCCCGGTATTGGTGTTGGGCCACGCCCACCCCCCCAACCTGTATCACGATCCCTGACCATCCAACATACCAGATCAACAGACCAACCACACCCACCAACCAAGCACACCACCTACCAATCCACCTACACCATGAACACCCCTACCCGACCCGACATCCCCTGCAACACGGACCCAACCCACCCCCCACCCAAGGCACACCCGCACATGCCCTCGCCCCCACGCCCAATCACCCTGCCCACTCCCACCCCCCACCCAATCACCCCCCCTACCCCACCCCCCACGGCCAGCACCCGCCCACCCCACCCACATACCCATGAACACACCAACCCTCCCCCAAACCTAGAACACACCAACCAACCCACCGTCCCTAGCACCCCCCACCACCCACCAACCAACCTTGAATCACACCAACCATCCAACATACCGCTTGAACACAGAACCACCCCACCCCCATCCCCAATCTCCGCACCAACCCCACCAAAGCCACCCATTCACCGCCCTGCCCTTCCCCTCCGACCCCACCCATTTGACAAACGCGGCCAAGGAACCACCGGAACATCCTTTGAACACTCCCTCCCAACCAACCTCAAACTTGATGCACGTAACCGACCCAACCAACATCTACCTAGAACACGCTCCACCCTCACCACCCATCCCCCCAAACACCCGTCCCATCCCCACCCCCCACCCTAGGAACCCACCTACCCAACCGACCCGAACCAAGTCATCACCCCACCCCTACGCCACCACCAAAGCACACCCCTAGGCCCTCCCCAACCCCACTCCAATCTCACCCCAACCCCACCACCATACCTTGTCACCCCCCTACCGCTCCAACCACACCATGAACACATGCGCCACCCATCCAACATACCAGTTATCACAACCAACCCCTGGCCAACCAACCAAGAACCACCCCCAAGAACCACAACGCAAGACAACCTAGAACACCGCCCTCCCAACCACACCTACCAATCACACGCCCAACCATCCAACTAGCCTGATTTCACACTAGCTCCTCTACCATCCAACATGACCTTTGATCCCACCTAGCCATCGCAACATACCTTGATATCCCGCCCTAACCATCCAACATACCATTGACTACGTCCACCTTACCGCAACCAACATAACCGTAGAACACACCACCCATCGGCCACATACTAAGCAAACTACACCAACCCTCCTAACCTATCTCCATATCCCCCAACCAACCCACCAACCTATGATCACGTGGAGCCTACCATCCAACATACCCTTGATTCACTACCTAGCCAAGCCAACATGCCTTGATCACACCTACCAACCAACATGAACCTTGATCACACCGTACCCATCCAAGAGGTGTACCTTGATCACGGGACCTACCATCCAACATGGGGGGGGGCGGGCGGTTGATCATCAGTTATTTACCAACCATCCTCAACAAACCTAATCACACCTCCCATCCAACATATCAATATCACACCAATACCGATCCAACATACCTTGATCACGGGGTCCCTACCATGCCAACAAAGCCCATGATCACTGACCTACCCTCACAACATACCTTGCAACACCACCAGACCAACCAACCTACCCAAGAACACGGACGCTGCGACCCACCAACATTACCTTGATCCCGCCCTACCCAACCACAAATCCATTGAACACCCCTACCATCAACATACCTATGAACACCCCGCAACCCAACCACCAAAAGCCCTTTAACAACATTGGGCACTATCTCCCTTCCCCCAAACCAATCCCCCACGGCAACGCCACCCCCAAGGCCCAAGTCACCCGTGCCGGTCGCAGTGCCCCAACGCCCACTCCCCCAACCCAATCACCCCCCACCCCACGCCCCCACCCAATCTCCCCCCCAGCCCCCACCCCCCACTCCCCCCAATCACGCTAACCCGAACTACAGAAATAAACCACCAACCTCTTCAAACACAACACAAATATAAACACAACCCGCCCCCCAACAATACCCACCCAGACCAACAAAAAAATGATTTTTCCCCCACAAAGAGATTTGTCCCACATGTTATGGGTCCCTAATTGTGTTGGGGTCCCTTAAATGTGGGGTCCCCTAATGTGTGGGGGGACCCTAATGTGTGGGGTCCTTTAATTTGTTGTGGGGTCCCTAATGGTGTTGTGGGGGTCCCTAATGGTGTGGGGGTCCCTTAATGTGGTTGGGTCCGCTAATGTGGGGGTCCCTAATGTGTGGGGGTCCCTAATGTGTGGGGGCCCCTAATGTGTGGGGGTCCCTAATGTGTGGGGTCCCTAATGTGTGGGGTCCCTAATGTGTGGGGGGTCCTTAAAGTGTGGGGGAGCCTCCTAATGTGTGTGGGTCCCTAATGTGTGGGGGTCCCTAATGTGTGGGGTTCCCAATGTGTGGGGTTCCCCTAATGTGTGGGGGTCCCTAATGTGTGGGGTCCCTAATGTGTGGGGTCCCTAATGTGTGGGGGTCCCTAATGTGTGGGGTCCCTAATGTGTGGGGGTCCCTAATGTGTGGGGGTCCCTAATGTGTGGGGGCCCCTAATGTGTGGGGGTCCCTAATGTGTGGGGGTCCCTAATGTGTGGGGGTCTCTAATGTGTGGGGTCCCCCTAATGTGTTGGGGGTCCCTAATAAGTGGGGTCCTTAATGTGTGGGTCCCTAATGTGTGGGGTCCCTAATGTGGTGGGTCCACTGAGTGTGAGTCCCCTAATGTGTTGGGGGTCCCTAATGTGTGGGGGTCCCTTATGTGTGGGGTCCCAAATGTGGTGGGGTTCCCCTAATGTGTGGAGGGGGTCCCTAATGTGTGGGGTCCCTAATGTGTGGGGTCCCTAATGTGTGGGGGTCCCTAATGTGTGGGGGTCCCTAATGTGTGGGGTCCCTAATGGTGGGGGTCCCTAATGTGTGGGGGTCCCTAATGTGTGGGGAGGGGGTCCCCTAATGTGTGGGGTCCCTAATGTGTGGGGGGTCCCTAATGTGTGGGGTGTCCTTTAATGTTGGGTGCCCCTAATGGTGTGGGGGTCCGTTCCCTAATGGTGTGGGGTCCCCTAATTGTGGGGTCCCTGTAATGTGTGGGGGTCCCTAATGTGTGGGGTCCCTAATGTGTGGGGTCCCTAATGTGTGGGGTCCCTAATGTGTGGGGGTCCCTAATGTGTGGGGTCCCTAATGTGTGGGGGTCCCTAATGTGTGGGGGCCCCTAATGTGTGGGGGTCCCTAATGTGTGGGGGTCCCTAATGTGTGGGGTCCCTAATGTGTTGGGGGTCCCTAATGTGTGGAGGCCCCAAATGTGTGGGGGTCCCCCTAATACGTGGGGGTCTAATGTGTGGGGTTACATTAAATTGGGGGCGTTGGGGTCCCTAATGGTTTGGGGGTCGCCTAATGTGTGGGGTCTCTAGCGTGTGGGGGGCCCCTAATAGTGGGGAGGTCCCCTAATATTGGTGGGGTCCCTACTGTGTGTGGTGTCCCCCTAATTATCGTGGGGGTCCCTAAGGCGTGGAGGGTCCACTTCTGTTTGTTGGGTCACCCAGAGTGGAAGGGTCCCTAATGTGTATAGGGGTTCCCCCATGGGTAAATTGTCCCTTGTGGCCTCCCTTAATTCCAGCTCTGAGTCCTGACTGAAGGTGGGAACACCTATGTCGTGGCTCTGCTTGTGTAGTTATCAACAAGTTGTCTCGCCGGGGAGTAGATTCGAACACGGGGACGCAGACTAACAGTTTCGAGCAGACTAACGCAGACAGACAAGGGGATGAAGACTCAGCAGCAAGAACGTTGTTAACTGTCCTGCGTTGATAATGAAAACTGAGGGATTCTGATTCTTTATTAGTTTTGGGTCGTGTGTTATGGTTTCTTATGTGTGTTGCGCTGAGGATGTTGTGCCATTCCAGGTTTATATTTCAGGTCTATCGTGTTGCCCGTTAAGCGGGAGTTGATCCAAGCCTAATCCACTCCTCCTCTCTAAGTCTTTCTTTCACTGTTAATTGGTTACCCTTCATTTCAAATTTCTTGACGTGATTCATGAGTCCATTTCACAACTCATAATTACGTCAGTCTGGGCAGCGTTAAATCCGGTAGTGTTACTTTACTCTTAAATACATTTTAAAAATCTCCCAGATAAACTTTACAGGAGTAAATCGGAAAATTTCCCGGGAAGGGGAACGAAGATCTCTGGTTTTCGCGGGAACAACAGCTGATCCCCGCGCCGCCCAGCTGATCGCCGCCTTGATCAGCTGACTGGAACCTCTCCCGCAGCCGCCACACCTTGATCCCACTACTGTTTTCAGGCCTCAGATACGTTGAGGTAACACCTAGGGATTGGTATACCACGTGTCAGTAGGAACTTTTCCAAATGCTGTAGTATGTAATAGAGAAACAGTAATTATGAAAAAAACATAGATGGATAAACTACATTCTGTGTAAACTAGATTATATGTGATTAAATTATTATTATTGTTATTATTATTATTATTATTATTATTATTATTATTATTATTATTATTATTATTATTATTATTATTATTATTATTACTATTATGTTTATTATTATTATTATTATTATTATTATTATTATTATTATTATGGTTGTTATTATTATTATTATTATTATTATTATTATATATTATTATATTATTATTATGAGTGTTATTATTATTATTATTATTATTATTATTATTATATTATTATTATTATTATTATTATTATTATTATTATTATTATTTTTTATTATTACAATCTTTTCAGATGTTTGTATAATCATCAAGCAAAGGTATTCTTGTACAACTTGTCAGACACAGCAGCATCATGGAATCTTGGTTCAGAGATCTACAAGACCTTCTTCACGGCTGCTACAACTAACCCATCTCTTTGGGAAGGACCTACTTCCACTGGGGAATCCCACCTACCAGTGACTGTCCTCGTCTGCTGCCCGTCCCTATCCACTGACGCCTATATAAACGTCAGTCTTCTTGCCTTTGCTCCAGACTCTCCTCCACCACGATGCTGTGAACACTAACTCCAAGGCCGAGGGACTGATTACCTCATCTTTTGTATATAGTTCTACTGTCTTCCTATTATGTCCTAGAATCTGTATTGATAGAGCCACTGGATGGCGAAACGTCTACAGTAAAGATACCCAGATGTTGCACATGTGTCTAAACTGTCATATTGTCGGTATTTTATACCTTTCTTGTACACACCATGTTGTTGTAAGAACGAAAGAAAGAACGAGCACTGCCGGAGGCCTACTGGCCCATGTTAGTTGTGTAAGGATGTTCACCACAAGAATATTTACATTAATTTAGGAAGTTAATATTACAAATGGTGAGAAACAAGAGCAATAGTTACAAAATTTAGAGAGGAAATCGTGTTCATTTTTGTTTAAATCGTTATTGTGTTGTTTGGTGTTAATAATTCTCTTTATATAGTTTTTAGAACACTGATATCTTTGAGATGTCTTAGTGATGTCCTGGTGATGTCTCAGTGATGTCCTGGTGATGTCTCAGTGATGTCCTGGTGATGTCTCAGTGATGTCCTGGTGATGTCCCAGTAATGTCATAGTGATGTCTCATTGATGTCCTGGTGATGTCCCAGTGATGTCATAGTGATGTCTCAGTGATGCCCCGGTGATGTCCCAGTGATGTCTCAGTGATGTCTTAGTGATGCCCAAGTGATGTCTCAGTGATATCTTAGTGATGTCTCAGTGATATCTTAGTGATGTATCAGTGATGTCTTACTGATGTCTCATTGATGTCCCGGTGCTGTCCCAGTGATGTATTAGTGATGTCTCAGTGATGTCCCAGTGATGTCTCATTGATATCCCGGTGATGTCTCATTGATGTCCCGGTGATGTTCCCTTTGTGATGTCCCCCGAGATGTCTGTGGTCTGGGAAAAT
>NC_069442.1:36452289-36462289 GCF_026875155.1 Cherax quadricarinatus
TCCCTGTCCCTGTTCACTCATCAGTATAAAATGGGTACCTGGGTGTTAGCGGTCCAAGGTGTTGGTACCAAAGTGACCAAAGTGTTGGTACCAAAGTGACCAAGGTGTTGGTACCAAAGTGACCAAAGTGTTGGTACCAAAGTGACCAAGGTGTTGGTACCAAAGTGACCAAGGTGTTGGTACCAAAGTGACAAAGTGTTGGTACCAAAGTGACCAAAGTGTTGGTACCAAAGTGACCAAGGTGTTGGTACCAAAGTGACCAAAGTGTTGGTACCAAAGTGGACCAAGGTGTTGGTACCAAGTGACAAAAGTTTGGTACCAAAGTGACCCAGTTTGACCAAAGTGACCAAGTGTTGGTACCAAAGTGACAGAAGTGTTGGTACCAAAGTGATCAAAGTGTTGGTACCAAAGTGTTGGTACCAAAGTATTGGTACCAAAGTGACTAACACCCTTAAACTAGCACATTAACCTGGAAGATACTCAGAAATTTAATTATCAATACAAAAATAACGAGGAAGGGCAAAGAAAACCATAGACAGAGTACAGTCTAGGGGGCCAAAGACTACAAGCCTCACTCAAGAAAAAGGATCATGGACTGTGTATAATAGGCTCACAACAACCAAATAACTGCTGCATCATATGGGCGACTAGCAAACCTAACAATAGCATTCCGACACCTCAGTAAGGAATCGTTCAGGACCCTGTACACCGTGTACGTCAGGCCCATATTGGAATATGCAGCACCAGTTTGGAACCCACACTGGCCAAGCACGTCAGGAAGCCAGAATAAGTGCAAAGATTTGCAACAGACTAGTCCCAGAGCTAATGGGCATGTCCTACGAGGAGAGGTTAAGAGAACTCAACCTGACGACACTGGAGGACAGAAGAAACAGGGATGGCATGATAACATATAAAATACTGAGAGGAATCGACAGGGTGGACAAAGACAGAATGTTCCAGAGATGGGACACAGCAACAAGGGGTCACATTTGGAAGTTGAAGATTCAGACGAGTCACAGGGATGTTAGGAAGTATTTCTTCAGTCACAGAGTTGTCAGGAAGTGGAACAGTCTGGAAAGTGAGGTAGTGGAGGAAGGTACTATACATAGCTTTTAGAAGAGGTATGATAAAGCTCATTTAGCAGGGAGAGAGTGGACCTAGTAACGATCAGTGAAGAGGCGGTGCCAGGAGCTATGAATCGACCCCAGCAACCACAATTAGGTGAGTACACACACACACACAGAGTTTAATCATGGGCTTCAGGAGAGGATGGGGAGGACACACAATGAAAGACAGCAGAAAGAAAAACAGGAGATTGGAAACATCATCAAAGAAACAGGCGAGGAGGACATGACTGAGATAGTAATTTTCAGAGAATAGCGAGGTACCTGAAGGGAAGAAATCGGCAGATCAAACTGATTTTCAAGACGGTGCAAAACTGGATACTACAAGAGAAACCATGGCTGAAAAACAGAATGCAAATGTAATATACACAGAATTTATGATCATGGTGTAATATCGCACAAAATACATGCTAAAAGAATAACTGGCAAAGTGGAGAGATGGATCTTCAACTTTCTAACCAATCAAACACAAGGAGTAGTGGTCAATAGAGTTAAATCAGAAACTGCCATAGTGAAAAGCTCTGTTCCACAATCACAGTACGGAAATTAGAGAAAATACAAAGGTTTGCAATAATACTAGTCCAAGAGGTAAGGGGCATGTCCTACGAGGAGAGGTTAAGAGAAATCGACCTGAAGACTCTGGAGGACAGGAGAGATACGGAGGGGGGGTATGATAACGACATATAAATATTAGGGGAATCGACAAGATAGAGACAAGATGTTCCAAAGATGGGACGCAGCAACTAAGGATCACAGTTGGAGGTTGAAGACAGATGAATCACAAGGATGCTAGGAAGTATTTCTTCAGTCACAGAGTTGTCAGGTAGTGGAATAGCCTTGGAAGTAGTGTAGTTGAGGAAGGATCCATACATAGCTTTAAGAAGAGGCATGATGAAGCTCATGGAGCAGGAAGAGTGACCTAGTAGCTGCCAGTGAAGAGGCGGCACCAGGAGCTGTGAATCGACCCCTGCAACCACAACTGGGTGAGTACACACAGGTACTCACGTCTCCTTCAACTGAAATACTTGTTAAGGAAGTCACTTGGCGGAGTTCCGGTAACTTTGTTACTGAGGCGCCTTCCCCTATACTGCTTCCCCTGTGTCCTTCCCTTAGCTCCTTAGCTGCCTTCCTGCCTCCCTTCCTTCCTGCCTTTCACCTCCTTCCCTGCCTTAGCTGGCCTCCCTGCCTTCCCTGCCCCCACTTCCCCTGCCTCCCTGCCTCCCCTGATCCCAGCCTCCCCTGCCTTCCTGCCTTGATTCCCCTCTTTCCCCTGCCTCCCCTGCACCCCGTCTTCCACACCCCTGCTCCCGCCTACTGCCTTCCCTGCCTTCCCTGCTATGCTTACTGCGTTCCCCTCGCCTTAGCTTTGCCTTCCGCCTCCCACAGATCCCCTGCCTTACTGCCCCTCTAATCCCCGTCCCCTGCCTTCTCTGCCCCCCTGCCTTCCCTGCCTCCCTGGCCTTCCTGGAGGTCCATCCTGCCTTCCCTGCCTTCCCTGCCTCCCTGCCTTAAAGCTTCCTTCCCTGCCTTCCCTGCTTCCCTGGCTTCCCTCCTCCCCTACCTTAGCTGCTTCCCCGTCTCCGCCTCCCCCCCCCTCACTGTCCCTGCCTACCCTCTTTCCCTGCTTCCACTTGCTTCGCCGCCTCCTGCCTTCCCAGCCTTCCCTGCCTTCCCTCCCTTTCCCCTGCCTAGTCTCCTCCTGCGCCTCCCTGCCTTCCCCTGCCGCCTTCCCCTGCCTTAGCTGCCTTCCCTGCCTTCCCGCCTTCCTGCCTCCCCTGCCTTCCCTGCCTTCCCTGCCTTCTGCCCTCCCTGCTCCCTGCCTCCCCACCTTCCCCTGTCCTCTCCCCTGTCTCCCCTGCCTTAGCTGCCTTCCCTGCCTAGCTGCTTCCGCCTTCCCCTGCCTCCCTGCTGCCCTGCCTTCCCTTCTTCTGCCTCCCTGCCTTCCCTGCCTCCCCTCCTCCTCTCCCTGCCTCCCTGCTCCCCCTGCCTCCCCTGCCTTCCCTCCTCCCCTGCCTCCCCTCCCCCCCTCCCTGCCTCCTCTGCATTCCCCTGCCTCCCCTGCCTTTCCCGGCCTCCCCTGCCTTCCTGCCTCTCCTGCCTCTCCTGCTTCCCTGCCTCCCTGCCTCTCCCTGCCTCTCCTACTCCCCCGCCTTCCCTGCCTTCCCTTGCCTCCCTACTCTCTGCTTCCCTGCCTTCCCCTCCCTGCCTCCCCTGCCTTCCTGCCTCCCCTGCCTCCGCCCTGCCTCCCCTGCCTCCCCCTCCTGCTCCTCCTTACTTCTTCCCTGCCTTCCTGCCTCCTGCCTTCTCGCCCCCTGCCTCTGCCTTCCCTGCCTTCCCTGCCTCCCTGCCTCTCCTGCCTCCTGCCTTCCTGCCTCCCTGCTTTCTTTGCCTCCCCTGCCTCGCCTGCCTTCCCTGCCTCTCCTGACTTCCCTCTCTTGGGCACCCTCTTGGGCACCCTCTTGGGCACCCTCTTGGGCACCCTCTTGGGCACCCTCTTGGGCACTCTCTTGGCCACCCTCTTGGCCACCCTCTTGGCCACCCTCTTGGCCACCCTCTTGGCCACCTCTTAACCACCCTCTTGGCTAAGAGGGTGGCCAAGAGCCAGTGGCTTCTTCAGTTCAATACGGAGAAGAACGAACGATGCAAGTTAAGGAGGAGTTTGAGGTAAGCAGTCGATGTGTTCAGTCCATCATTGTCGAAGACTGACTAACACATCGACTCCAGGCTGAGGGACTTGATTACCTCAAGCTCCTCCTTATCTTGCATCGTTCTTCTCTACAATGGACTGAAGAAGTCCCTGAGTGACGAAACGTTTCCTAATTGAAAATACCAAATGTTGCACAGGTGTCTCATCTCTGCTGAAACTGAGGAAATGTCGATTATAATTGAATCACTGCAAAGAGAAAGGTGTGTCTCGTAGCCGGGTTGGTAGCGCACTCAGCTCACACACTGACGTCCGTCGTTCGATCCCAGGTACGGGGTGGAAACATTACCACGTATTTCCTTAAGACACCTGCTGCCACTGTTCACCTACCAGTATAATAGGTATCTGGGTGTTAGTGGACTGGTGTGGGTCGCATCCTGGGGGATGCGACCCACACCAGTCGACCGAAATATTCAACATAACAAGGGGCTTTCTATATAGTAGTATGTCACTGATGTGAGCTATGGTCTGTATAAGTTGTATCATGTAATGTATTATTATTATTATTATTATTATTATTATTATTATTATTATTATTATTATTATCTTGGGAGTAACAATATCAAAAGATGACGTGATAATACAAGGCAATGATGAGTAACTTGATAAATAACTTGATGAGTGACTTTCTGAGTAACAGATGAGTAAGGCACATTTACAACTGTTATCCATCCTAGATGCTTTCCTAGCTACTTTCTTAGCTACTGTCCTAGCTACTTCCCTAGCTACTATCCTAGCTACCTCCCTAGCTATCCTAGCTACTTTCCTAGATACTATCCTAGCTATCACTAGCTACTATCCTAGTTACGTCCTTAGCTACTATCCTACCTACTTCCTTAGCTAATATCCTACCTACTTACCTAGCTACTATTCTAGCTACTTTCCTAGCTACTATCCTAGCTACTTCCCTAGCTACTTTCCTAGCTACTATCCTAGCTACTATAATAGCTACTTTCCTAGCTACTATCCTAGATACTTTCCTAACTACTATCCTAGCTACAATCCTAGCTACTTCCCTAGCTACTTTCCTAACTACTTCCTTAGCTACTATCCTAGCTACTATCCTAGCTACTATCCTAGCTACTTTCCAAGCTACTTCCCTAGCTACTATCCTAGCTACTATCCTACTTATTTCACTAGCTACAAACCTGGCTACTTTCCTAGCTACTATCCTACCTACTATCCTAGCTACTATCCTAGCTACAATCCTAGCTACTTCCCTGGCTACTATCCTAGCTACTATCCTAGCTACTATCCTAGCTACTATCCTAGCTACTATCCTAGCTACTTTCCAAGCTACTTCCCTAGCTACTATCCTAGCTACTATCCTACTTATTTCACTAGCTACAAACCTGGCAACTTTCCTAGCTACTATCCTAGCTACTTTCCAAGCTACTATCCTAGCTACTTTCCTAGCTACTTTCCAAGCTACTTCCCTAGCTACTATCCTAGCTACTATCCTACTTATTTCACTAGCTACAAACCTGGCAACTTTCCTAGCTACTATCCTAGCTACTTTCCTAGCTACTATCCTAGCTACTTTCCTACCTACTATCCTAGATACTTCCCTAGCTATATCCGAGCCACTATCCTAGATACTTTCCTAGCTACTATGCTAGCTACTATTCATGCTACTTTCCTAGCTTCTTTCCTAGCTACTATCCTAGCTACTATTCTTGCTACTTTCCTAGCTACTATGCTAGCTACTTCCCTAGCCACTTCCTCAGCTCCCTCAGGATCAACGCCCCTCCCCTTGAGTTACTATTTTCTTGCTCGCCACTTCCTGCACCGTCCCCACCTCCCCCTTCCCCACCAGCCCGTCCCCACCACCACTCCCTAACCCATTCCTCTATCCCTCCGTCTCCCCTTCCCACCTTACTTCCCCTTTCCCCAACTACCTTCCCTTCCTTACCATATCCCTCCCCACCTAACCATCTCCCACCCCACCTAACCATCTCCCACCCCACCTAACAATCTCCCCACCCCACCTAACAATCTCCCACCCCACCTAACCATCTCCCACCCCACCTAACAATCTCCCACCCCACCTAACCATCTCCCACCCCACCTAACCATCTCCCACCCCACCTAACAATCTCCCACCCCACCTAACCATCTCCCACCCCACCTAACCATCTCCCACCCCACCTAACCATCTCCCACCCCACCTAACAATCTCCCACCCCACCTAACCATCTCCCACCCCACCTAACAATCTCCCACCCCACCTAACCATCTCCCACCCCACCTAACCATCTCCCACCCACCTAACCATCTCCCACCCCACCTAACAATCTCCCACCCCACCTAACCATCTCCCACCCCACTTAACCATCTCCCACCCCACCTAACCATCTCCCACCCCACCTAACCATCTCCCACCCCACCAAATCATCTCCCTCCCCACCTAACCATCTCCCACCCCACCTAACCATCTCCCACCCCACCTAACCATCTCCCACCCCACCTAACCATCTCCCCCCCACCTAACCACTCCCACCCCACCAAATCATCTCTCTCTCCCCACCTAACCATCTCCCACCCCACCTAACCATCTCCCACCCCACCTAACCATCTCCCACCCCACCTAACCATTCCCCCACACCACCTAACCATCTCCCACCCCACTTAGTCATCTCCCACCCCACTTAGCCATCTCCCACCCCACCTAACAATCTCCCACCCCACTTAACCATCTCCCTCCCCACCTAACCATCTCCCACCCCAGCTAACCATCTCCCTCCCCACCTAACCATCTCCCTCCCCACCTAATCACCTACCTCCTCACCTAACCATCTCCCTCCCCACCTAATCACCTCCCTCCCCACCTAATCACCTCCTTCCTCACCTAACCATCTCCCTCCCCACCTAATCACCTCCCTCCCCACCTAATCACCTCCTTCCTCACCTAACCATCTCCCTCCCCACCTAACCATCTCCCTCCCCACCTAATCACCTCCCCTCCCCACCTAATCACCTCCTTCCTCACCTAACCATCTCCCCCCACCTAACCATCTCCCTCCCCACCTAATCACCTCCCTCCTCACCTAACCATCTCTTTCCTCACCTAACCATCTCACTCCCCACCTAACCACTCTCCCTCCCCACCTAAGCACCTCCCTCCTCACCTAACCATCTTCCCCACCTATCCATCTCCCTCCCCACCTAACCATCTCACTCCCACACCTAACCATCTCCCTCCCCACCTAATCACCTCCTTCCTCACCTAACCATCTCCCTCCCCACCTAACCATCTCCCTCCCCACCTAACCATCTCCTCCCCACCTAACCATCTCCCTCCCCACCTAATCACCTCCCTCTCCACCTAATCACCTCCCTCCCCACCTAACCATCTCCCTCCCCACCTAACCATCTCCCTCCCCACCTAACCATCTCCCTCCCCACCTAATCACCTCTCTCCTCACCTAACCATCTCCCTCCCCACCTAACCATCTCCCTCCCCACCTAACCATCTCCCTCCCCCCCTAATCACCTCCCTCCTCACCTAACCATCTCCCTCCCCACCTAACCATCTCCCTCCCCACCTAACCATCCCCTCCCCACCTAACCATCTCCCTCCCCACCTAATCACCTCCCTCTCCACCTAATCACCTCCCTCCCCACCTAACCACCTTCCTCCCCACCTAACCATCTCCCTCCCCACCTAACTACCTCCCTCCCCACCTAATCTCCTCCCTCCCCACCTAACCACCTCCCTCCGCACCTAATCACCTCCCTCCCCACCTAACCACCTTCCTCCCCAACTAATCACCTCTCTCCCCCACCTAATCACCTCCCTCCCCACCTAACCATCTCCCTCCCCATCTAACCACCTCCTCTCCACCTAACCACCTCCCTCCCCACCAAATCACCTCCCTTCCCACCTAACCATCTCCTTCCTTACCTAACCACCTCCCTTCCCACCAAATCACCTCCCTCCCCACCTAACCACCTCCCACCACACCCAAATCACCTCAATCCCCACCTAAAACCACCTCCCTCCTCACCAAATCACCTCCCTCCACACCTAACCACCTCCCTCCCCAACTAACCACCTCCCTCCCCACCAAAATAACCTCCCTCCCCCACCTAACCACCTCCCTCCCACCTAAAACCCCCTCCCTCCCTACCTAACCACCTCCTCCCCACCAAATAACCTCCCTCCTCACCAAACCACCTCCCTCCCCACCTAACCACCTCCTCCCTACCTAAACCACCTCCCTCCCCACCAATAACCTCCCTCCTCACCAAACCACCTCCCTCCCCACCTAACCACCTCCCTCCCTACCTAACCACCTCCCTCCCCACCAAATAACCTCCCTCCCCACCTAACCACCTCCCTCCCCACCTAACCACCTCCCTCCCTACCTAACCACCTCCCTCCCCACCAAATAACCTCCCTCCCCACCTAACCACCTCCCTCCCCACCTAACCACCTCCCTCCCCACCTAACCACCTCCCTCCCCACCTTACCACCTCCCTCCCCACCTAACCACCTCCCTCCCCACCTTACCACCTCCCTCCCCCCCTAACCACCTCCATCCCCTCCCAACCACCTCCCTCCCCACCTTACCACCTCCCTCCCCACCTAACCACCTCCCTTCCCACCAAATCATCTCCCTCCCCACCTAACCACCTCCCTCCCCACCAAACCACCTCCCTCCCCACCTAACCACCTCCCTCCCCACCTAACCACCTCCCTCCTCACCTAATCACCTCCCTCCCCACCTAACCACCTCCGTTCCCACCTAACCACCTCCCTTCCCATCTAATCACCTCTCTCCCCACCCAGGATAACCCAGGGTAGGGAGACTTAGTCATCCAAGATAACCCAGGGTAGGGAGACTTAGTCACCCAGGATAACCCAGGGTAGGGAGAGTTAGATACACAGGATAGCCCTGTGTAGCTAACCCTCCCTACCCTGGGTTATCCTCGGTGGCTAACACTCCCTACCCTAGGTTTTCCTGGATGGCTAACCTTCCCTACCCTGGGTTATCTTGGATGACTAACCTTCCCTACCCTGGGTTATCCTGGATGGCTAACACTCCCTACCCTGGATTATCCTGGGTAGCTAACATTCTTTACCCTGGGATATCCTGGGTGGCTAATCCTGCCTACCCTGGGTTATTCTGGGTGGCTAACACTCCCTACCCTGGGTTATCCTGGGTGGGTAACCCTGCCTACCCTGGGTTATCCTGGTTGGCAAACCCTCCCTACCTTAGGTTATCCTGGGTGGCTAACCCTGCCTACCCTGGGTTATCCTGGATGGCTAACCCTTCCTACCCTGGGTTATCCTGGGTGGCTAACCCTGCCTACCCTGGGTTATCCTGGGTGGCTAACACTCCCTACCAAGGGTTATCCTGGGTGGCTAACCCTGCATACCCTGGGTTATCCTGGATGGCTAACCCTCCCTACCATGGGTTATCCTGGTTGGCTAACACTCTCTACCATGGGTTATCCTGGATGGCTAACCCTGCCTACCCTAAGGTATGCTAGGTGGCTAACCTTCCCTACACTGGGTTATCCTGGATGGCTAACCTTCCCTACACTGGGTTATCCTGGGTGGCTAACACTCCCTACCCTGGGGTATCCTGGGTGGCTAACCCTCCCTACCCAGGGTTATCCTGGGTGGCTAACCCTCCCTACCCTGGGTTATCCTGGGTGGCTAACCCTGCCTACCCTGGGTTATCCTGGGTGGCTAACACTCCCTACCAAGGGTTATCCTGGGTGGCTAACAGTGCCTACCCTGGGTTATCCTGGGTGGCTAACCCTGCGTACCCTGGGTTATCCTGGATGGCTAACCCTGCCTACCCTGGGTTATCCTGGGTGGCTAACACTCCCTACCCTGGGTTATCCTTGGTGGTTAACACTACCTACCCTGGGGTATCCTGGGTGGCTAACCCTCCCTACCCCTGGGTATCATGGGTAGATATTTTAGACTACCCATGGTTGAAATCCATAACTTTTCAACCTAGCATCTAAAGTAACACAGCCTTGTCCAATTTAACATTATGAAGTCTAACCTAACACAACCTAACCCAGCCTAGCCTAAACTAGCCTAGCCTAGCCTTGTCTGATTTAAACTAACCTAGTCTAAATTAACCCAGTCTAGTCTAAGCTTAGCAAACCCAGCCTATCCTAGTCTCATGTAACCAAATCTAACCTAACTAGA
>NC_069442.1:36466622-36484017 GCF_026875155.1 Cherax quadricarinatus
GTTTTCATTTCAAAATGGGGGGGTGGGGGTACCCCTATTTGTACTCACCATTTGGTTGGGGGGGGTTTGTTTTCAAGCTTGCCCGCCTTTTCCTGATTGCTACAAGGTCCTCCCTCTCCCTGCTCCATGAGCTTTGTCAAACCTCGTCTTAAACTACATATGGGTCCCGCCTCCACTACGTCACTTTCTCAGCTATTCCACTGCCTGACAACTCTATGACTGAAGAAATACTTCCTAACATCCGTTTGACTCATCTGAGTCTTCAACTTCCAATTGTGTGTGTGTGTGTACTCACCTATTTGTACTCACCTATTTGTGGTTGCAGGGGCCGAGTCACAGCTCCTGGCCCCGCCTCTTCGCTGATTGCTACTAGGTCCTCTCTCTCCCTGCCCCATGAGCTCTATCATACCTCGCCTTAAAACTATGTATGGTTCCCGCCTCCACTACGTCACTTTCTAGGCTATTCCACGGCCTGACTACTCTATGACTGAAGAAATACTTCCTAACATCCCTTTGATTCATCTGAGTCTTCAACTTCCAATTGTGACCTCTTGTGTCTGTGTCCCTCTCTGAACATCCCGTCTTTTGTCCACCTTGTCTATTCCGCGCAGTATTTATATGTCGTTATCATGTCTCCTGACCCTCCTGTCCTCCAGTGTCGTCAGGCCGATTTCCCTCAACTTTCTTCGTAGGACAATCCCCGTAGCTCTGGGACTAGTTCTTGTTGCAACCTTTGCACTTTCTCTAATTTCTTGACGTGCTTGACTAGGTGTGGATTCCAAACTGGTGCTGCATACTCCAGTATGGGCCTGACGTTAAATGGTATACAAGTCTTTAAACGAATCCTTACTGAGGTATCGGAACGCTATCCGTAGTTTGCCAGGGCCCGTATGCTGCAGCAGTTATCTGATGATGTGCGCCTCAGAAGATATGCTCGGTGTTATACTCACCCCCGATCTTTTTCCTTGAGTGAGGTTTGCAGTCTTTGGCCATCTAAACTATATTGTGTCCGCGGTCTTCTTTGCCCTTCCTCAATCTTCATGACTTTGCATTTGGCAGGGTTAAATTCAAGGAGCCAGTTGCTGGACCAGGCTTGTAGCCTGTCCAGGTCTCTTTGTAGTCCTGCCTGATCCTCATCCGATTTGATTCTTCTCATTAACTTCGCATCATCTGCAACAAGGACACTTCTGAGTCTATCCCTTCCGTTATGTCGTTCACTATTACCAAGAAACAGCACAGGTCCTAGGACCGACCCCTGTGGAACCCGCTTGACACTGGCGCCCACTCTGACACCTCGTCGCGTACCATGACTCGTTGTTGCCTCCCTGTCAGATATTCTCTGATCCATTGCAGTGCCTTTCCTGTTATGTGTGGCCTGATCCTCTAGCTTTTGCAGTAACCTCTTGTGAGGAACTGTGTCGAAGGCCTTCTTGCAGTCCAAAAATATGCAGTCGATCCACCCCTCTCTCTCTTGTCTTACTTCTGTCACCTTGTCATAAAACTCTAGTAGGTTTTGTGACACAGGATTTTCCTTCCCTGAAACCGTGCTGGTTGTCAATTATACACTTGTTTCTTTCCAGGTGCCCCACCACTCTCCTCCTGATGATCTCCATGACCTTGCATACTATACACGTTAGTGATACAGGTCTGTAGTTTAGTGTCTCATGTCTGTCTCCCTTTTTAAAATTGGGACTTACATTTGCCATTTTCCATACCTCAGGGAGTTGCCCAGTTTCAAATGATGTGTTGAAGATCTTTGTTAATGGCTCACACAATATCTCTGCTCCCTCTTTAAGGACCCATGGAGAGATGTTTGTCTGGTCCCACCGCCTTTGAGGTGTCAAGTTCGCATAGCAGCTTCTTCACCTCCTCCTTGGTTATATGTACTCATCCAGCACTTGCTGGTGTCCCCCCCTGTTCTGATTTCCCTGGAGTCCTAGGGTTTTCCCACTAAAAATACCTCTTAAATCTTGTGTTGAGCCCCTGACATCCCTTTGGTCGTTTTTTGTAAATTTCCCCCCATACCCTTCCCTCATCTGATTACCGGGGTCCTTGCGTTGTTTTTCCCCTGATGTGGTGTAAAAACGCTTGGGTCATCTTTACTTTTGATGCTATGTCTTTTCATATTGTCTCTGAGCCCCCTTCTTATCTTGAAATTCGTTTCGGCTCTTCGCTGTTTTTCTTTTTTTCCTGAGTTCTCTGTCTTCTGTACTTTTCCATTCCTGACACCAGTTTTTGCCTCCCTACCCCTTTTGGGAACCAAGGACTCGTTCGTTTTTCCCCATTTTTTTCGCCCCCCCTTTGGGAACAAACCTCCCCTCTGCCCCCGGCCCCGCCCTTCACTGTTGACTAGGTCACTCACCCTAACCGTGACTTTATCATCCTCTGCTTAAAGCAGTATGACCGCCCCACACATCGTTCCCAAACTATTCATTTCCCTGACTCTTGTGGCTAAAGAAATACTTCCTAAACCCTTTTTTTTCATCGTGTCTTAACCCCACTGTCCCCTTGTTGTTGGTCCATCTCTGGAACATCCTGTCTTTGTCCACCTTTTCAATTTCCCTCCAGTATTTTGTATGCGTATCATGCCCCTCCTATCTCTCCTGTCCTCCATTCGTCAGTTAATTTCCCCTTAAACCCTCTCCTCGTAGGACATACACTTGCTCTGAGATAGTCTTTTTTGAAAAACCTTTCACTTTTCTATTTCTTTAACGTGCGGGCTGGTGGGGGTTTCCCAAATGGTGCCGCATACTCCAAATTTGGGGCCTAACACACGGTTGTACGGCCCTGAACGATTTTTATAAGATGCGGAATGCGTTTGAGGTTTGCTAGGCGCCCAAAAGCTGCAGCAGTTTTTTTTTTTTAATGTGCGCTTCAGGAGTGTCCCTGGTGTTATCTCCCCCAAAAGATTTTTTTCCTTAGCGGGGTTTGTTCTCTGGCCCCCCAGACTTACCCCGCTGGGGTCTTCTTTGCCCTTCCCCAATTTTCATGACTTTGCACTTGGGGGGGTTTTTGAACTCCAGGGCCCACTTGCGGGACCAGGCTGCGCCTGTCCAGATCCCTTTGTAGTTCTCCCGGTCTTCGATCGAATGAAAAAAATTTTCTTAACTTCAGGTATCTGCAAACGGGGCACCTCAGGTCATTCTTCCGTCATGTCGTTCAAAATACCAGAAATAGACTGGGCCTGGGGCGATCCCTGTGAGACCCCCCCTGGTCACAAGGGCCCACTCTGACAACCTCGCCCCCGGAACATGACTCGTGCTTCTTTCCCGACAACATTCCTTGATCCATTTTACGCCTTCCCGTTATCCTGCTTGGTCCTCCATTTTTTTCACTAATTTGTGTGTGTGTGTGTATTGTGTTTGTGTGTTTAGTTAACCCTTTTTTCCAGGGACATGTCGATTAACACTAGGGTTTGTTAGTTTGTGTGGTAAGTGTGTGTGTATGTGATTGTGTGTGGTGTGTGTGTGGTGGTGGTGTGTGTGTGTGTGTGGTTGTGTGTAGTGTGTGTTGTGTGTGTTGGTGTGGGGTTTTGTGTGGGTTGTGTTTGTGTGTGTGTTGGGGTGGCGCGCGCGCGCATCAGGTGTCGTTTCAGGGTGTGTGTGGGTATAGGTTTTGCGTGTGGTGTGTGTGTGGTGTTTGTGTGTGTGTGTGTGTGTTGGGGTGTTGTGTGTGGTGTGTGTTTTTGTGTACTCCCTAGTGAGGGGCGGGGGGCGAGTCTGAGGGCCCTGGCCCCCCCCCCTTCACTGATCGCTATAGGTCACCCCTCCTGACCTTTACTTATTACCTTGTTTAAACTATGTATGGATCCTGCCTCCCCCAATCGCTTCCCAAACTATTCCACTTTCTGACACTTGTGGTGAAGAAAAACTTCCCAAAAAACCCTGTGATTCATCTGGCTTAAACTTCCAACTGTGTCCCCCCTTTTTACTGTGTCCAAACATGGGGAAAATCCTGTCTTTTGTCACCTTGTCAATTCCCTCTTTTTTTGTTTCGTTATCATGTCCCCCCTATCCTCCTTCCTCCAGTGTCGTCAGGTTGATTTTTCCCTTAACCCCTCCTCGCAGGACTACCTCTTACTCTGGGACTGTCTTGTTCAACCTTTGCACTTTCTCTAGTTTCTTCACGTGCTTGGCTAGGTGTGGGTTCCAAACTGGTGCCGCATACTCCAATATGGGCCTAACGTACAACGGTGTACAGGGTCCTGGAATGATTCCTTATTAAGATGTCGGAATACTGTTCTGAGGTTTGCTAGGCGCCCATATGCTGCAGCAGTTATTTGGTTGATGTGCGATTCAGGAGATGTGACGGTGTTATACTCACACCAAGATCTCTTGCTTGGGTGAGGTTTGTAGTCTCTGGCCCCCTAGATTGTTATCCGTCTGCGGGTATCTTTGCCCTTCCCCATCTTCATGACTTTGCACTAGGTGGGATGAACTCAAGGAGCCAATTGTGTGTGTTTGTATGTAGTGTGTGTGTAGTGTGGTGTGTGTGTGTTACATTTGGTATAGGCAATGTGGAATAGACCTAGGCCCTGTTTGCTATCGTGCATGCGTGTGTTGTGTGTGTGTGTGTGTGTGTGTGTCTGTGATGTGTGGGTGTGTTGTGTGTTGTGTGTGTGTGTGTGTGTGTGTTGTGTGGTGTGTGTGTGTCAGTGTGTGTGTGTGTGTGTGTGAGTGTGGTGTGTGTGTGTTGTGTGTGTGTGTGTACTCTCTCCTAGTTGTACTCACCTAGTTGAGGTTGCGGGGGGTCGAGTCCGAGCTCCTGGCCCCGCCTCTTCACTTGATCGCTACTATGTCACTCTCCCCGAGCCGTGAGCTTTATCATACTCTGACTTTAAAGCTATGTATGGATCCTGCCTCCTCTACTTCGCTTCCAAACTTTTCACTTACTGACTTTTCTCTGTGGCTGAAGAAATTTACTTCCTACATCCTGTGATTATCTGTGTCTTTAGCTTCCTACTGTGTCCCTTGTTTGTGTCAATCTCTGGGAAATCTGTCTTTATCCCCTTGTCAATTCTCCTCAGTATTTTGTATGTCGTATCATGTCCCCCTAATCTCTTCCTGTCCTCCAGTGGTCGTCAGGTTGATTTCCCTTAACCTCTCCTCGTAGGACTTACTCTTAGCTCTGGGACTAGTCTTGTTGCAAACCTTTGCCACTTTCTTACGTTTCTTTAGTGCTTGGCTAGGTGTGGGTTCCAAACTGGTTCGCCGCATACTCCAACTATGGGCATCATAACGTATTCGGTGTTTACAGGGTCCTGAACGATTCTTATTAAGTGTCGGTATGCTGTTCTGAGGTTTGCTAGGCGCCCATATGCTGCAGCAGTTTTTATTTGGTTGATGTGCGCTTCGGAGATGTGCTTGTGTTTACTCACCCCAAGATCTTTTTCTTGAGTGAGGTATGTAGTCTCTGAACCCTAGCTGTACTCCTCTGCGGACTTCTTTGCCCTTCCCAATCTTCATGGACTTTTGCATTGGTGGGATTGTACTCCAGGGAGACAATTGCTGGGACCAGGGTCTGAAGCCGTCCAGAATACCTTTGTAGTTCTGCTGGTCTTCGATCGAGTGTATTATTTCATCATCTTCACGTCATCTGCAAAACAGGGACACCTCAGAGTCTATTCATTCCGTCATGTCGTTCACAAATACCAGGAACAGCACTGGTCCTAGGACTGACCCCTGCGGGACGCCCCGCTGGTAACAGGTGCCACTCTGACACATCGCCACGTGTGTTGTGTGTGTCTGTGGGTGTGTGTCTGTGTGTGTGTGTTGTGTGCTTGTGTGTGTGTTGTGTGTGTGTGGGTGTGTGTGTGTGTGTGTGTGTGTGTGTGTGTGTGTGTGTGTGTGTGAGTGGGGGGTGTCAAAATAGCAATATATATTCAGCTTTTTTGAAATTACACTCCACAATTATTGTAATTATATCAGGACCACAGTGTAAGTAGGTCAATTGCTTACCCAGCAGCTTCCTCAACCCGGGATACAACACACTTAATTGACGCTTAATAACAAACAAAGTGCACTATTTTTACACCACACACACACACACACACACCCACACACACACAACAATACAAACATTTGTATATATAGATATATTTATATTATATATATATATCTATATATTATATATATTATATAGATATATATATATATATAATATATAATCTTATCTGTATCTATCTATCCTATCTATCTCATCTATCTTTATATATATATATATATATATATAAATATATATATATATTATACTATATATATATATGTATATATATAAATTTTTTTCTCTTTTTATTCCCTTCTTTTTTGTGCTAACAAAATAGCTAGTATAAAAGGGTGCGACGGGTGAGACAAGCCCATCCAGCATCTTTCTGAAATGGGAGAGGATCAGGAGGGGTATGGCACGGGAGGAGATGGAGCAGGGAGGAATGAGGGAACGAGGGGTTTGGTGGAGCACGATGCAAGGACGGCAGCCAGGGAGGTGAAAACAGGGAATGGAAGGGACTGGTAGTCGGGGACAGCGAGCAGGAGAGCTGCGTGAGAAGAGAAGGAGGGTGGTTTAGGGAACATTGCATGGGAGGGAACGGGGGAGGTAATGAGAGCAGAGAGCAGAGAAGATGATAGGGAAGATTGTATATGGGAGGAATGGAGAGATATGATGATGGGATGCATTGGGTTAGAGGGTTGGAAGTAGATATCTAGAAGGAAAGGATGAGCATAAAGTGGGAGGGAGCTGAATGGGGAAGGGAACAAGGAACAGGTAGCAGGTGCAGGAAGGAAAAATCATCAGAGAAAAAGAGCAAGGAGAGGCAGTCAGTAGTAGGGAGGGAGAGGAGCAGGAGATGTACAGAAAAAGTGCAAGGAGGGCCAGCAGGGAGGGCATGAGGGAGAAGAGAAGAGATAGCAGGAAAGGTGGGAGTAAAAAGGGTGGGAGCAGGGACCGAGTGGGTAGTAAATAGGGAGGAGCGGGATCAGGAGACGCGGGGAAACATGAAAGGAAAGCAGCAGAGGGACAAAAAAAAGACGGGTAGGGAGGAAAGGGAGCAGGGAGAGAAGATGGCTTACTTCTCAAACGCTCAGTTTGCCATTTGTTTGCAACAGTCTGTTGAGGCGCCTCTGGAGTTTATTACTGCTCTATCCTGCTCCTATTTTTCTCATTTATTTTATATCGCCAGTAAGCAGACACAATCTTCTCTGGTATGCCATTCAAATATAGGAAGAACAATAGTGGTCCTGACACTGATCCTTGAGGATCCTAACTCGTTACTTGCTCCCTTTCCGAGGTTTCATCCCTTACTGCTGCCGTCTTCTGCCGTTTAGGTGCTCGACCTACTGAAGCATCCTGCCTATAACCCCGCTTGTTCTTTCTGGTATTGCATCAAATGCATTTTTACAGTCCAACAAAATGTGATTCACCCAATCCTGTCTTGTTTTATCTCTATGACTCTATCATAGAATTACAGAAAATTAGAAAGACAGAGCTTTTTTTTTATCCCTAAACCCGTACTGATTTTACGAAAAGAATTTTCTTCTTAAAGTTCCCAATATCCCTTTTCTTTATATTCTTCTCAGTAACTTTTGACAGGATGGATGTTAGAGATTCTGGCCTGTAATTTGGAGCATCTTGTCTCCTTTATATAAATAGGGACCACATTTTCCTTTTTGCCAGTTTTGTGGCAGCTGTCCAGATTGGAGAGACTGGTTGAACATTTTTTCCAATGGGTCATATAGATGTCTCGCCCCGTCTGTCAGCACCCATGGAAATTTGTCATCTGGTCATATTGCTTTTGGTATATCCATTTCATGTATTTTCATCACTTCTTTTGTTGTGTTGATACTCACCAGGATCAGTTGGTCTTTTCTGACAGTAATGATTTCCGGAAGCTCTCCACTTCTGTGAAGACTTCTTTGAGTCTTTTGCTAATCACTTCACATATTTCTAGTCTCTGTCATTCTCTACCAGCGTCCCGTCCTTCCTTCACAGCTTTACCACTTGTTCCTTCACAGTCCTCTTTTTCCTTATGTGGCTGTGGAGTAACTTTGGTTCAATTTTCGCCTTAGATACTGTATAATTTTCAGTCTCTCTTCTTGCATATTCGTTTCTTGCTGTCTCGCTTATTTCTCGGTTTCTTGCATTTAGATTTTTCCCTATATTTTCTCCAAGCCCACTTGCTCCTCTCCTCGGCCTCTCTGCATTCTTGACTACAGGCTGTTATTTCCTGCTTCTTTTCTTCCTGCTTGGCATGAATCTCTGCTCTGTGTCTTGGTACGCTGACGATTACCTCCATTATTCCTTATACATTTCTGCCTTCTACTTCTCTTTCCAATACCACTTCGCTCAGAAAAAGTCTTATGTCATCATTTAGTCCCCCACTTCTGTACTCTTTTTCTATGACATTTTGACTTACTCTCTCTCTCTCATCTCTCTTCTCTTCTCTCTCTCTCGCTCTCTCTCTCTCTCTCTTTCTCTCTCTCTCTCTCTCTCCTCTCTCTTCTCTCTCTTTCTCTCTCTCATATCTCTCTCTCTATCTCTCCTCTCTCTCTCTCTCTCTCTCTTTCCTCTCTCGTGTGTGTGTATGTTAGTTACTTACCTATGGTTCATTGCCATATCACAGGCAAGCCGCCAAAGCTTGAAGCAACGTGGGTCACTTGTCGTAAGCATTGGCAGACTTGCCTACCTGCTGGTCGGAGTATTGGTGCCAATCCTTGGGCATTCTGCTTTGCCATCTGTAACCGTGGTGTTCACTTATTATATTCTATCCGGTACATTTATGTACATTGTGTACATACTGTATATGTGCGTGAAGGCAAAATATACATTATAGTCTACTGCTGTGTTTTGTTGCTCCAATTTCCCTTCATGACCAGGTATACAAGCCATTCTTGACTGTTGGTTTGTAATAGTACCAGAGAAGCTAACCGAGAATGTCTGTGGAGAAAGTGGGGTTGAGAAAACACTTGGCTTAAATGTCTCTGAAAGACTATTTAAGTGCCTCTCTACGGTCAAAGGGACACAATCACTTAAGGGGCGACACGTAAACATTTAAACAGAATCTACGATTTATAAATTATTTTTAATAAACGCTTTGCTAGGAGACAGACTTTGAAAAGAGGATGGGTCAGTTAATAAGTGGTAGGTAATGTTGCTGAATCTTAAGTGTAAGAGAGAGAGAGAGAGAGAGTGAAAGTTAGAGCCAGCTAACAGACACAGTTTCTTGTGACCTACAAAACTGCTGTCCGGCTTTACAGGATGCAAGAGATCTCCATCCTGATATAGTATTAGTTAAAGTGTCAAAACTTCTGGCTGCCACGATACTCACCCAGGCACTTATTATCCTCCGATACCCACCCCAGGCATTGTTCTCCTCCGTACCACCCCAGGCACTTGGATATCCTACGCTACCCACCCAGGCACTTGTTATCTCGCTAACCACCCCAGGCACTTGTTATCCGTCCGATACCATCACAGGCACTTGTTATCCTTCGTACCCACCCATGGCACTTATTATCCTCAGCTACCCACCCAGGCCTTGTTATCCTCCGCTACCCACCCCAGGCACTTGTTATCCTCCGCTACCCACCCCAGGCACTTGTTATCCTCCGCTACCCACCCCAGGCACTTGTTATCCTCCGCTACCCACCCCCAGGCATTGTTATCCTCCGCTACCACCCAGCACTTGTTATCCTCGCTACCCACCCCAGGCAATTATTATCCTCGCATACCCACCCCAGGCACTAGTTACTCCTCGACTACACCCATGCACTGTTATCCTCCGTACCCACCCAGGAAATTGGTAATCCGCCGCTACCCACCCCAGGGCACTTATTATCCTCCGCTACCCACCCCAGGCACTTGTTATCCTCCGCTACCCACCCCAGGCACTTGTTATCCTCCGCTACCCACCCCAGGCACTTGTTATCCTCCGCTACCCACCCCAGGCACTTGTTATCCTCCGCTACCCACTCGCACTTGTTATCCTCCGCTACCCACCTCAGGCATTGTTATCCTCCGCTACCACTCCAGGACTGGTTATCCTCGCCTACCCACTCCAAGGCACTTGTTATCTTCCGCACCCACCCAGGCACTTGTCATTCCTCCGCTACCACCCATGCACTTGTTTATCCTCGTTCCCCTCCCCAGGCTCTTGTTATCTCGCTACCACCCCAGGCACTTGTTATCCTCGCTACCCACCCAGGCACTTGTTATTCTCCGCCGGTACCCACCCCCAGGCACTTGTTATCCACGCTACCCACTCGAGGAACTACTTATCCTCCGCACCTCTGGCACTTGATAGCCTCCCGCTACCATCCAGGCACTTGTTATCCTCCGCTACCCACCCCAGGCATTGATATCCTCCGTACCCACCCCAGGCACTTGTAATCCTCCGCCACCCAACCCATGGCACTTGTTATCCTCCGCTACCCAACCCAGGCACTTGTTATCTCCGACTACACCACCCCAGGCACTTGGATCTCCGCTAACCCACCCAGGACTTTGTTATCCTCCGATAGCACCAGGACTTGTTATCCTCAGCTACCACCCCAGGCATTGTTATCTCCGCTAGCCACCCAGCACTTGTTATCCTCCGCTACCCACCCGAGGCACTTGTTATCCTCCGCTACCCACCCGAGGCACTTGTTATCCTCCGCTACCCACTCCAGGCACTTGTTATCCTCCGCTACCCACTCGGAGGGCACTTGTTTCCTCGCTACCCACTCCAGGCACTTGTTATCCTTCCCGGATACCTACTCGAGGCACTGTTATCCTCCGCTACTCACCCCAGGCACTTGTTATCCTCCGCTTACCCCCACTCGAAGGCACTTGTTATCCTACGCTACCCATCGAGGGCAATTGTATCCTCGCTACCCACTCGCCGGCACTTGTTATCCTCCGCTACCACTCGAAGGCACTGTTTATACCTCGATACCAACTCGAGGCACTTGTTATCCTCCGCTACCCACTCGAGGCACTTGTTATCCTCCGCTACCCACTCGAGGCACTTGTTATCCTCCGCTACCCACTCGAGGCACTTGTTATCCTCCGTACCCACTTCCAGGCACTTGTTATCCTCCGCTACCACTCGAGGGCAAATTGTTTTCCTCCGTTACCCACTTCCAGGACTATGTTATTCCTCGCTTACCCACTCGAGGCACTTGTTACTCCTCGCTAACCCCTCAGGCACGTGTTTCTCGCTACCCACTCGAGGCACTTGTTATCCTCCGCTACCCACTCGAGGCACTTGTTATCCTCCGCTACCCACTCGAGGCACTTGTTATCCTCCGCTACCCACTCCAGGCACTTGTTATCCTCCGCTACCCACTCGAGGACTTTATATCTCGCTACCTCTCGAGGAGCACTGGTTATCTACGTACCCACTCGAGGCACTTCTTATCCTCCGCTACCACCGGGCACTTTTATCCTCCGCTACCCAATCGAGGCACTTGTTATCCTCCGCTACCCACTCGAGGCACTTGTTATCCTTGCTACCCACATTCGAGGCACTTGTTATCCTCCGCTAACCACTCGAGGCACATTGTTTTCCTCCGCTACCCACTCGAGGCACTTGTTATCCTCCGCTACCCACTCCAGGCACTTGTTATCCTCCGCTACCCACTCGAGGCACTTGTTATCCTCCGCTACCCACTCGAGGCACTTGTTATCTCTCGCTACCCACCTAGGGCACTTGTTATCCTCCCGCTCGCCCACTCGAGGCACTTGTTTTCTCCTCCGGCTACCACTCGAGGCACTTTTTCCTCCGCTACCCACTACAGGCATTGTTATCTAACGCTACCACTCGAGGCACTTGTTATCCTACGCTACCCACTCCGAGGCACTTGTTATCCTCGCTTACCCACTCCAGGCACTTGTTATCCTTCCGCTAACCCACCCCAGGACACTTGTTTATCCTTCCGCTACCCACCCAGACACTTGTTAGCCTCGTACCCACCCAGACACTTGATATCCTCCGCTACCACCCCACCCAGACACTTGTTAGCCTCGTACCCACCCCAGACACTGTTATCCTCGCTTACCACCTGACTCTTGTTATCCTCTCGCTAACCCACCTCAACGGCACTTGTTAGCCTCCGTACCACTCGAGTCACGTGTTATCCTCGCTAACCCCCCAGGCACTTACCTCCGCTACCCACTCCAGGCACTTGTTATCCTCCGCTACCCACCCCAGGCACTTGTTATCCTCCGCTACCCACTCCAGGCACTTGTTATCCTCCGCTACCCACCCCAGGCACTTGTTATCCTCCGCTATCCACCCCAGGTACTTGTTATCCTCCGCTACCCACCCCAGGCACTTGTTATCCTCCGCTACCCACCCCAGGCACTTGTTTAGCCTCCGCTACCACGCTCCAGGCACATGGTTATCCTCCGACTACCACCCCTGGCACTTGTTATCTTCCGCTACCCACTCCAGGCGCTTGTTATCCTCCGCTACCCACCAGGCACTTGTTATCCTCGGATCCACCCCAAGGTCTTGTTATCCTCCGCCACCCACCCCAGGCACTTGGTTATCCTCCGCTACCCACCCCAGGCACTTGTTATCCTCCGCTACCCACCCCAGGCACTTGTTATCCTCCGCTACCCACCCCAGGCACTTGTTATCCTCCGCTACCCACCCAGGCACTTGTTATCTCCGCTACCCACCCTGGCACTTGTTATCTTACGCTACTCCACCCCAGGACCTTGTTATCCTCGCTACCCACCCCAGGACTTGTTATCCTCCGTACCACCCCAGGCACTTGTTTATCCTCCGCTACCCACTCCAGGCACTTGTTATCCTCCGCTACCCACCCGACAAACTCTTTAATACATCTTCCAAAAGGCCTCACATGACTCCATGTATAAATTTCCCCCGATTCTCCTGTATACGTACGTGTGTGTGTGTGTGTGTGTTTGTCGTGTGTGTGGTGTGTGTGTGTGTGTGTGTGTTGTGTGTGGTGTGTTTGTGTGTGTGTGTGTTGTGTGTGTGTTGTGTGTGTGTGTGGTTTGTGTGTTTGTGTGTGTGTGTGTGTGTGTGTGTGTGTGTGAGTGTGTGTGTGTTGTGTGTATGCGTATGATGTTGAGTGGTGTGTGCTGTGTGTGTTTGTGTGTGTGTGCTGTTTGTGTGGTTGTGTGTGATGTGGGTGTGTGATTGTGTGTGGTGTGAGTGTGTGTGTGTGTGTTTGTGTATTGTTTGTGTGTGTGTTGTGTGTTTGTGTGTGTGTGGGTGTGTGTGTGTATGCGTGTGTGTGTGTGTGTGTGTGTGTGTGTGTTTGTACTACCCTGTTGTACTATCCTAGTTGAGGTTGCAGGGTCGAGGTCCAAGCTCCTGGCCCCCCGCCTCTTCACTGGATCGCTTACTAGTCACTCTCCTGACCATGGAACTTTATCATACTCTGCTTAATATGTATGGATCCTGCCTCTCACTAATCGCTTCCCAAACTATTCCACTTACTGATACTCTGTGGCTGAAGAAATCACTTCCAACATCCCTGTTGATTATCTGTGTCTTCCTGCTGCCAACTGTGTCCCTTGTGCTGTGTCCAGTTCTGGAACATCCTGTCTTTATCCTCCTTGTTCAATTCTCTTAGTATTTTGTATTGTCGTTATCATGTCCCCATTTCTCTCCTGTCCTCAGTGTCGTCAGGTTGATTTACCTTTACCTCTCATCGTAGGGACTTTACCTTACTTTGCTCTCTCGTGATGCGGACTAAAATCAAAACTTAAAAAAAAAAAATAAAAATAGAAAGAACAACTAGTTTGTTGCAAACCTTTGCGTTTCTCTAGTTTCTTACGTGCTTTTGGCTAGGTGTGGGTTCCAAACTGGTGCCGCATAGCTCCCAATATGGACTACGTACACGGTGTAAGGGTCCTGAACGATTCCTTATTAAGATGTCGGAATGCTGTTCTGAGGTTTGCCCAGGAGCCATATGCTGCAGCCAGTTATTTGGGTATGATGTGCGCTTCAGGAGATGTGCCCTGGTGTTATATCACACCAATATCTTTTATCCTTGAGTGAGGTTTTGTAGTCTCTGGCCCCCTAGACTGTATTCCGATCTGCGGTACTTCTGTACCCTTCCCCAATCTACATGACCTTTGCAGTTGGGGGGACTTGGATTGAACTCCAGGAGCCAATTGCTGGACCAGGTCTGCAGCTGTCGATCCCTTTGTAGTTCTGACTGGTCGCGATCGAGTGGAATTCTTCTCATCAACTTCACGTTCATCCGCAAACAGGGACACCTCGGAGTTTATGCTTCCGTCATGATCGTTACAAATACCAGAAAGCACTGGTCCTAGGATGACCCCTGTGGAAACCCACGTTGGTCTCAGGTGCCCACTTCTGACACCTCGCCACGTACCTGACTCGCTGCTGTCTTCATGACAAGTATTCCCTGATTTATTGTAGTGCCTTCACTGTTATTATGCTTGGTCCTCAGTTTTAGCACTAAATCTCTTGTTGTGGTACTGCGTCAAACGCTCCTTGTGTGAGTGTGTGTGTGTGTGTGTGTTTCGTGTGTGTCGTGTGCGTGTGTGTGTGTCGTGTACTCACCTTTTTGTACCACCCTATTTGTGGTTGCAGGGGGTCGAGTCACAGTCCTGGCCCCGCCTCTTCGCTGATGCTACTAGGTCCTCTCTCTCCCTGCCCCATGAGCCCTATCATCCCTCAGCCCTTAATAAAAACTTTGTATGCGTTCCTGCCTCCACCACATCACTTTCTAGCTATTCCATGGCATGACTACTCTGTACTGGAAGAAATAATTCCTAACATCCCTTTGGTTCATCTGAGTCTTCAACTTCCAATTTGTGACTCATTGTGCTGTGTCCATTCTGGAAACATCCGTCTTTGTCCCACCCTCGTCTATTCCGCGCAGTATTTTATATGTGTTATCATGGTCTCCCCTGACCCTCTGGCCTCCAGTTGTCGTCAGGGCCCGATTTCCTCAACCTTTCTTCATTTGGACAATCCCCGTAGCTCTGGACTAGTCTTGTTTGCAAAAACTTTGCACTTTCTCTAATTTCTCCTGAGGTGTTTGACATAGGGTGGATTCCAAAATGGTGCTGCATACTCCAGTATGGGCCTGACGTAGATGGTATACGAGGTCTTTCAACGAATCCTTTACTGAGGTTTCGGCAACGCTATCCGTGGTTTGCTAGGCGACCGTATGCCTGCAGCAGTTTCTGATTTAATGTGCGCTCAGGAGATATGCTCGTTTTATACTCACCCCAGTTCTTTTTCCTTGAGTGAGGTTTGCAGCTTTGGCCATCTAAAATAATTATTGTGTGTCGGTCTTCTTTGCCGTACCCAATCTTCATGACTTTGCATTTGGAGGGTTAAATTCAAGGAGCCCAGTTGCTGGACCAGCTTGTGCCTGTCCAGGTCTCTTTGTAGTCCTGCCTGATCCTCGTCCGATTTTATCTTTTCATTAACTTCACATCATCGCAAACAAGGACACTTCTGAGTCTATCCCTTCCGTTATGTCGTTCTCGTATACCAAGAACAGAACAGGTCCTAGGACTGAACCTGTGGAAACACGCTTGTCAACAGGGCGCCACTCTGCCACTCGTCGCGTACCATGACTCGTTGTTGCCTCCCTGTCAGATATTCTTGATCCATTGCAGTTCCTTTCTGTTATGTGTGCATGGTCCTCTAGCTTTGCAGTAACCTCTTGTGAGGAACTGTGTCGAAGGCTTCTGCAGTCAAAAATACGCAGTCGACACCCCTCTCTCTTGTCTCTACTTCTGTCACCCTTGTCATAAAACTTAGTAGGTTTGTGAAACAGGATTTTCTTCCCTGAAACCGTGTGGTTGTCCCAATTTACACTTGTTCTTTCAAGGTGCTCCACCCTCTCCTCCTGATGATCTTCTCCATGACCTTGCATACTATACATGTTAGTGATACAGGTCTCTGTGTTTAGTGCCTCATGTCTGTCTCCTTTTTAAAAATTTGGGGAATACATTTGCCTATTTTTCCATACCTCGGGGAGTCCGTGTGTGTGTGCGTGTTGTGTGTGTGTGTGTGTGTTTGTGTGTGTGTGTGTGTGTGTGTCGTGTGTTTTGTGTGTGTTTGTGTGTGTGTGTGAACGTTGTCTGTAGGTTTTGTATTGCGGTGGGGGGTTGCGCGTGAGTGTGGTGGGACGAGTGTGAAGGGGGGGGGGGTGCGCGTGGTATTGGGCGTGCGCGTGAGTATGGGGGGGGTGCGTGAGTATGGGCGGGGGTGCGGTGGTGTGTCGGGTGGAGGAGTGGCGTAGTGGACCTTGGAGGGGGGGCGAGTGAGTGGTGCGTGCGCGTGAGTGGGGGGGAGTGTTGGGTGAGTGTATGCGGGTGCCGTGAGTGTACTTGAGCCAATAATCCACGACTTTGAGAAAAGTCAGACGGCGTCTGGGTCCATTGCATATCCATAACAGTCAGAGGCACATTGTGTGTTCTGAACAACCCTTCATGACGGACTGAAATACGTCTCTCAAAGTTCTCCTCGAATGGTTTTACGTTTTTGAAACCTGTTTCAGCACGAAACTGCGACTTACATCCTTCAGAGGTTGTCTGCGGGGTTTACACCCTCAGGCTCCTGGCCAGTGACTTGCTTCTTTTTTTTTTTTATTCAGCTGTGTGAATTTGGTTTTAGTCTCTCGTGTTCTGTCATATATTAACCTTTGAGTCTAAGTCTTCCATTAAACTATCAACCTCATTCCATTTATTCATATTCTTTGTTCTTGCACCTAAGTCCGTACTGCCCCTCTTACTGTTCCGAGTCAGTCTTCGCTCCTGCGGTCCAGTCGTTTCTGTGTCAAACAGCCAGAGTCTCATTAGTCCAAGTATCGTCCGAGGATCATGTTTCTCCCGATGTTACTGGTCGTTTAATGACTCCTTTAGTTCTTCATCGCAGTTTATGTTATGTATTTAATGAGAACTGGGTTACTCGGGGCTCTGCAGACGCTAGGGCTGGTCTCACGTACTGTACATGTTTTATGGGCTCTTAAATGATTCTTTGTCTACTTTCTTTAAGATGGTACTTATATTTTTTTTCTCTGTCTTGTCTACGTCGCTGATGTCCCCTTTATGTGAGCCTCGGGAGATAAGTTAGGTACAATGTCTACCCTCAAGTGTTTGTTCCCGTGTGTGTCAATATAAGTCTATATAGTAGTTTTCTCTCCCACTGGACTGCGATTATAATTTTATTGTTATTAGCTAAATTTGTGAAGGTCATTCAGTGCTTGGGAAACTGCAAGTAATAACATTTGATTCGCGGAAATGGAGCTGCTCTACCCTTGAATGGAAGGCCATTTACCATCATCAGGACACCCCACCCTTGAAAGAGCTGCCCCTGGAGTGACTGCCTACTGCACAACCTCTCCAGTGATCTTAGGACACACCGTCTTGCCGCGCATTATCATAGTGTACTACC
>NC_069442.1:36484517-36521299 GCF_026875155.1 Cherax quadricarinatus
TAAATTTCCACCTATATTTTTAACTCATTGTTGTCGGGTGAAATATGGAAACATGTAAATTTCCCGTTAACTAAGCTAACCTAAGTTACCTTACTAAATCTACCAAAGGATAATAACTATAACATTCTTGGGACGCTGCTCTGTAGAGAAAGTCATCCCTTGTGTCACAAGCCCAGCCATTTCTTCCTAAATTTAAAAGAAAAAGGAAATAGTCCAGAACTTTTTTAAAAATTTAAATATAAAAAATTTTAATTTGGCTTGTATCAATCGTATGAATGTGTTTTAAATAATAAAAATTTTCTTTATTTCCACAATAATGTAAAAGGGATACAGACCATAGCGACATCAGTGACATACTCATATAGAAAGCCGTTTGTTATGCTGAGCATTTCCCGCAAATTAGGTAAATTTTGCCCCCGGATGCGACCCAAAAACCATTTCCACTAAACCAGGTACCTATTACTGATGGTAAACAGGGACAACAGGTGTCTTAGGGAAAACCCCCGTCTAATATTTTCCACCGATGGGGGATTCTAACCCCGGGTCCTCAGTGTGTGACCCGGTGCGCTAGCTTTTGAGCCAGGTCGAGGTACAAAAACCCGAATTGCTTTCGGACAATTTCTTTATTTTTGAACCGGGGTTACAGTGATTTACCTAGTCTTCCAAGCACCTTCCGACCCCACCTACCCTTCTAAAAAAACCGGGTTCTTTCTTGGGCCGAGGTGAGGGGTACGGGAGTCCCCTTCCCCAAGCTCCCCTTTACTATCCAGCAGAAAATTGAGTACCTTGGTTTTGGGCCAAAAGTGGGGGTTGGGGCATCAGAGGGGTAGCATACCAAACAGGTAAATTTTGTAGAACTGTTGAAAAAAAACAGCTTGTCATTTAAAACCTCTTAAAAAGTAAAAAGTGTTTGATTCGATTTACCCCCAGGGCAACTTTCTCCCCCCACAGGGTACGGGGAGTGAGGACCAAGAGGAAAGGTTTTTTTTTCTGATTTTTATTTTTTTTTTTTGGGCATCCTGTTTTTTCAATTTTCCTTTAGGGGTCATCACCTCTCCTACGCATCATGGTCAAAATGGGAAAAATGGGTGGGCTGGGGGGGGTTAGCTGTGAATGTACCTAGCTGGGGTGATTTGGGGTGTCACAAATGGGAAAGTGACGCATCAGTGGGAGGATTGTTGCGTGGTATTTTTACAGAGGGACATAATGGGCCAGGGGCTGGGCCCCACAAGTTTTTTAAATTGAAAACAAGTTACAAAGGTAATGAATTCCCGGTAGATCTGGTCACAATAAGAACAAATTACAAAGTAATGACAATTTACAGTCCATCCCTGTCACAACTGTAATGAGTTATTAGTGCAAATAAAAAGTGGGTCACACACACACACACACCACCACACACACACACACACCACACACCACACCACACCCCAACCCACACACACACACACACACACACACACACACACCACACACACCACCACACACACACAAAACGGATGTTAAAGATTTAATGAGTCAAAGGGAGGTTGATAAAGCTCTGGAGCGGGGGAAGAGGGGACCGTGCAGTCAGTAAAGAGGGGGGTTTCCAGGACTATAAATCGACCCCTGCAACCACAAATAAGTTAGTACAATACGTGAACACACACACACACACAACACACTCGAAGAAAGGTTAAGGGAAACGTCTGGCACCTGGAGGACAGGGGGTCAGGGGTACAGAAAACAGCAACAAAATACTGTGTGGAATAGTAAAGAGGGCAAGCATGATTTTCCCAAAAAAGGGGGACACAGAAAAAAGAGGCCAAAATTGGAAAGTTGAAGACCAATGAGCCAAAGGATGTTAGGAAGTTTTTCTTCATACAGAGTTGTTGGGAAGGGAATAGTTGACAATGATTAGTGGGAGGCAGAACCATACAAATTTTAAGACAGGATGATAAAGCTCATGGAGCAGGGAGAGAGAGGAACCATAGCGGTCAGTGAAAGGCGGGGGCCCGGGGCTGGTCTCGACCCCTGTAACCAAATTATTTGAGCACAATTAGGGAGTACACAACAACCAACACCCCACTTAGTGAAAGGCCAGAAGAGGCGGGGCCCGGAGCTGTAGTCGCCCCCTGAAACAACAACTAGGGGAGTACAGCTAGGTGGTACACAAACACAAAAGGACTGGCAGGCTGCCGGCCTGGGCCACCAACTGGCTTCTGGTTTCAACCCCCTCAAAATGCCAAAATCATGAAGATTGGGGGGAAACAAAAAAACCCCAGACGGAGTACAGCTAGGGGCCCAGAGATTACAAACTTACTCAAGGAAAAAAAATCTTGGGGTGAGATAACACCGGCACATCTTGGGGACATCAAACCAAAAAAACGCTCGCATATGGGCGCCTAGCAAAACCCCAAAAAGCATTCCGAACTTAATAGGAATCGTTCAGGGCCCTGTAACGTGTCGTTGGCCCCTATTGGGGTATGCGGCACCAGTTTGGAAACCCACACCTACCCAAACATTACCAAACTAGAGAAAATGCAAAAGGTTTCAAAGGGGTTGTCCACGAGGAGGGTTTTAGGGGAAAACGCCCTGACGACACGGGGGACAAGAGATAGGGGTATATGTAATGAATAAAAAAACTAAGGAATCGACAAGGGGACGAGACAGGATTTCCAGAGATAGGGCACAGCAACAAGGGTACAATTGGAGAGTCGGGATTTTTTGGAAATATTTCTTTTATCACAGAGTTGTCGGGAAATTTTAATATCTGGGAAGTATTTTAATGGGGCGGATCCATACAAAACTTTAAAAAGGGGTAGAGGGGATTTTTCTGCAGCAGTTATTGGGTTAGTTACCTCGGCAATAGCCAGGCGTCTCACTTGATTCCTTCTCCTTGAATGGGTTTTGCAGCCCCTTTCCCAACCTGTTTTCCATTTGCGATCTTTGCGTATTCCCGATCTACATAATTTTGATTTTGTTGTGAATAAATTCCAGTTGCGGGACCAAGGATCTAGTAACCTCTTATCCTGTATAAATTACTGAATATGAAGAGAATAAAACCTTTCGTTTCTTATTTTATCGGGTCACCCTGCCTCGGTGGGAGACGACCGGGTTCATTTGTCTTCTCATTAATTTCACATAGCTGGTCCTCACCTGTTTTGTCTTCTCATTAGTCATAATTCACATTATCCCGGCGTTTTAACAGATAAAAGCACCAGTCCTCAGTACTGATCCTTGTGGAACCTCACTCAACACACTCGCCCATTTCGACACCCCGGACAATCACTCATTTCTTTTCCTTTAATTTTTCATGATCCATTGCAGTATCTTCCCTTTTATTCCTGCCTCCAACGTACTGTGTCAAAAGTCTTCTTACGGCGCAAAATTATGCAGTCCACCCATTTCTCTCTCTCTCTCCTGCGTCACTTCTGCTACCTTGTTATAGAGCTCCAGTAGGTTTGTGAAACAGTATATAGCATTTCTAAAGCCGTGCTACTTGTTGCTTACAAACTCACTCTTCTCCAGGTGTTCCGACACTCTTCTGATAATCATCTCCATACTCTATCCTGTTATCCATGTCAGTAATACTAATTTGCAGTTTAGCACTACCCGTCTTGTCTCCCTTTTTAAATACTACGACTATATTTGTTGTCTTCCATACCACTGGCAGTCGCCCTGTTATGACTGACTTATTGAAGATTGTCGCTAGTGGCTCACACAGTGATGATAAATTAGACACATGTGCAACTCTTGGGTATCTTTATTGAGGAAACGTTTCGCCACACAGTGGCTTCATCAGTCCATACGTAGGAGAAACTTGAAGAACAGGAGGAGAATGAGGTAATCAGTCCCTCAACCTTGAGTCGATGTGTTCAGTCCATCAATCTTGAATAGAATACGGCATATCAGCGGAGAAGCAGCTTATAAACCGTATGGCAGGAGAGGTGCAGCAGTCATAGGTCGTGTCACATTTGTTCAATGTGGAAGTAGGTTGTGCCCAAGAATTAGGCAAGCGAAGAATTCCTAAGTATTAAGATCCCAAGAAGTTGCGATTTGTAGATGAATGGTTCTCTGAACCATTCATCTACAAAGGCTCACACAGTGCTTCAGTTCCCTCTCTCAGGTATGTAACTTACACGGTAGTTTCCTCTCCTCACCATTTCTGGTGGACTCGCATTTTTCTGCAGCCCGATTAACTGGTCCTTAATTGTTGTTTTCCTCCTGATGTGGCTATACAGCCACACCCATTTTCATGTAAAGAAAAATTAATAATGAATAGGAAATACAAACAAGTGGAAAGTAAAGGAAGGCAAAACTCCTCTAAACTTTAGTGAAACATAAAACACGCATCTATGAAATTATGCCTAATAAAACAATGGAAAAGTGAAGCATAAAGTGAAATCGTGAATCAAAGCAAACATGAATATCAATACACAGGTTCCTCTGGCATGAGGTACGAAGCGGCATCTGGAACTGAAGTATGGTGAATATTCACTGTATCCCTGAGGGACTGATTACCTCAAACTCCTCCTGTTCTTCATCATTCTCCTTTGTATGGACTGATGAAGCCACTGTGTGGCGAAACGTTTCCTCAATAAAGATACCCAAGTGTTCCACATGTGCCTAATTTATCAACATGTCGGTTCTCTGAACCATTCATCTACATCCCAGAGTATCTTAAAGTAGAATAGCCAATTATAGAGACAAGAGGATTGAGGTTGAAGACTTGAGTACCTCGTACTGAAGGCGGATAGAGAATAGACAGTAGCCCTGATGAGGAGTGCAGATCATGACAGTGTGAAGCACACTCGAACACTGGCTCAGGCCTGGATCAACCACTGATGACAAAGTGAACTAGATGACTCAGGTCACGGTGATTCACAAATGTATGAGTCAACAGATGAAGTACAACTCTCCCAAAACGCCAGAGTCACAAAATTAATTAGTGATGGCTTCCACGAGCAAATAGGGACAAGCAGTGTCCCTATTTGCCGTGTGAAGCAAGACCAAAAGCTCTCGCTTCACACGGCGAGTGTCTGCGTTCGATTCCCAGCGCGGGTAGAAACACTGGGCATGTTTCTTTACACTAGTTGTCTATGTTCAACCATCAGTGAAATGAGTACCTGGGAATTAGTGGACTGGTATGGGGCGCATCCTGGGACAAGGACCTAATTTGCAGGATAAACTCAACATAACAAGTGGTTTTCTATAAAGTAGTATGTCACTGATGTCAGCTAAAGGTCTGTATACCTTGTACATGTACTGGTAGTAAATATATTATTTTTTTTTTTATTATCACACTGGTCGATTCCCACCAAGGCAGGGTGGCCCGAAAAAGAAAAACTTTCACCATCATTCACTCCATCATTGTCTTTCCAGAAGGGTGCTTTTCACTACAGTTTTTAAACTGCAACATTAACACCCCTCCTTCAGAGTGCAGGCACTGTACTTCCCATCTCCAGGACTCAAGTCCGGCCTGCCCGGTTTCCCTGAATCCCTTCATAAATGTTACTTTGCTCACACTCCAACAGCACGTCAAGTATTAAAAACCATTTGTCTCCATTCACTCCTATCAAACACGCTCGTGCATACCTGCTGGAAGTCCAAGCCCCTCGCACACAAAACCTCTTTTACCCCCTCTCTCCAGTCTTTCCTAGGCCGCCTTCCTTCCACTACAGGACTGATACACTCTTGAAGTCATTCTGTTTTTGCTCCTTCTCTCTACATGTCCGAACCACCTCATCAACCCTTCCTCAGCCTCTGGACAACAGTTTTGGTAATCCCGCACCTCCTCCTAACTTCCAAACTACGAATTCTCTGCATTTATTCACACCACACATTGCCCTCAGACATGACATCTCCACTGCCTCCAGCCTTCTCCTCGCTGCAACATTCATCACCCATGCTTCACACCCATAAAAGAGCGTTGTTAAAACTATACTCATAACATTCCCCTCTTTGCCTCCAAGGAAAAATTTCTTTGTCTCCACAGACTCCTAAGTGCACCACTCACTCTTTTTCCCTCATCAATTCTATGATTCACCTCATCTTTCATAGACCCATCCGCTGACACGTCCACTCCCAAATATCTGAATAATTCACCTCCTCCATACTCTCTCCCTCCAATCTGATATTCAATCTTTCATCACCTAATCTTTTTGTTATCCTCATAACCTTACTCTTTCCTGTATTATTATTATTATTATTATTAATTATTATTAAATTTTTATTTTTTTATTATTAGAGTCAATCAAATCCCTCAAGGTTTTTCTGACTTACCAAAACACTCGAGCTTGGGGAAAGAGAGACAGCAGTTATCATCATGACAAGTGACTCACTCACTCCAGAAAATATATGGCAACGTGAGTGATGGAGAGGAAATAATTTTTCTAATTTTAAAAAAAAACACAGGAAACACAAAATCAAAAACAGCTAACAGCTTCAAAAATATAAACATATAAATCAAGAAAAAAAACACAGACCGAGGAATGATAACTGATGATTATCAGAGAGTCAAGTAGTCAGGTGATTTTGTCTGACTTGTACTCAAGAAGTTGTTTACCCAACCAGATTTAAAATGTGAAAGTTTGGTAGGGAGCCACAAAGTCAGCTCATGTAAGTGACCACGGTCACTCACATGCACACAAAACTACGTACATGCAGCAACTGAACTTTTTCCTCAGAAGTTTTATTGCAGGCCTAATTAAAATAATGCCATATAACGATAAACTTTGAATCACTTACACGTGCAAAAGCGACAGCCTCCTTACCATGGCAACTTCGTGCTTTCTGTAAGTTTGTAAATCGTCATGCTGATTAGTATTTCGGATTAAAATTTCATTAAAGCAAGTAAGATAATGTAGGCATCTCCGTGCTGGAGTATTTATTACCAATAATGTTTTATTGTTAATTTCCCTTATTTTATTGTATTTTTTCAGTGTCTCAGTTATTATATGTATAGCAGTGCAGTGTGTTTTTTCTCAAGTACAAAAGTCTGGTGTAAGATATTATTTTATGCTTCTGATAGGACGGGTTAGCTTGATTTTTCAATCTTCTGATCTTCGTTTCTATCCTCCTCTCCGCCTGTGATTCCTTCTCCTTTTTCTCCTTCCTTCTTTTATTTCCTGCTCTGCCATCGTTCTTCCTGAATCCCGTAGATCACTAGAAAATCTTGACCCTTGTTTTCCATTATCTTTGCCTCTTACAGTGACCAATCTATTGTTATCAGTTCCCTATTGTTTATCTTATCATCTCCTTCACTGCCTTATCTCCCCTCAGTATCACTGAAAAAGTTTTTTCTTCCCTTTCTTCTCTTCCTTCTACTTCCCCCCTTTTTTGTTAATAAATCGATTAATACTTAAATTTAAACCCCTCCCTTTCCTACTGTCCTATGTTATCCTCGTTATATAACTCCAGTAGGCTGTGATTCTAGCAGCAAATCTGGTATTTAATCTGGCTTATTTGTTTAATAAAGGCTTCACGCTGGCGCTGCGTACTCTGTGAATGATCTAACATGTAATGTAGAGTCCTAAGAGAGTCTTTGCTGAAGGACCCGGATGACTTTACTGTGTTAACCAACGCCCGCGTGCTGCTCTCTCTCTCTCTCTCTTTACACAGGGTTTTACAAGGATAGGTTCAGAGTTCCTAACTTTATTTACAAGCTAAAAACTGTTACCTACATCAGCTCATTTAAAAGCCTTTTTTTATTGTTAAGAGATGTATAGATAAGGAACAGGATGAAGTTGTAGCCATCTCTCTCTCTCTCTCTCTCTCTCTCTCTCTCTCTCTCTCACACACACACACACACACTATATATACATACAAGCTCCCTCACTGTGTTTCAGGGCGCGGCACGACTGGAAAGAGCAGAAGAAGGCAGAGGCGGCAGCCAGGAAGGCCGGCATCAATCTGCAGCGTCGAGACTCCGAAGACTCCAGCGACGATGACTCTGATCTCGACGCCTGGAAGCCATCAGTGTACTGGGTCATGTTCTACCTCACCCTCTCCTCAGTCATTATCGCCACTCTCGGCGCTACTATGTATATGCAGGTCAGTGGTCCTTCCCCTTGATGTATACTATGTATACAGAAATATGCATGCTTACTTGGCAAAACGATACAGTATAACGCTCGACTACGGATATGAAAAAATAATCAGGACAAAGACACTTGAGCACATTAGTTCGTATACACCAGACAACTTCTGGCAGCCTCAGGCAGCCATTTATTAAACAACCCACTCAGGACACACTTCTAACCTACAACAATATAAGATTTTCTTTATAGTTCCTTTAAAGATTCGTGTGTGTGTGTGTGTGTGTGTGTGTGTGTGTGTGTGTTGAGATTTTTTGGCCTTACCTGCTGTGTTTATTATTATAAATATAAACACTAGCTGAAAAATGACAGCAAATCGTCTACACAGCACGCCCTGCAGACGAGTCTAGAAGCAGGTCTGACACCACAACAACAGTGGGATTTCAAGCAGATACAATTTGTAAGTATAATTACCCCTAGGGGGGATATGTCAGTCATATTTCTTCGATGATGGCTGACGCATACTTACATGTTTGGACTCAAAGTCCACACCTTACTGGCCGATTTATAGTTATTACAAATCCTGTGTACACAAGAATTGCGCAATCCCCCGATCTACAAGAAATTGCGTAACATAACCTTGTCTCTTTGTAACGTGAGCAATGGTGTTCTCAACACCGTTCGACAGATATCGGTGACTTGATAGAAGCAGAAGTGTCCTTGGATGTCCACGTCATCCATTGGTCTAGGAACGCACACTGTACACTATGTTCAACAAGATTGTCTTTATTTTTTTCACAATGTTTCACAAGAAAATCTGATCACACGTCTCTAAGTGTTTTGTGTTAGAGACACTTTGTCACACTAACGCACAGATCAGTGTCCTTTGCTGGTTATTCCTGTGCGTCAGTGTGACTCTCTCTAGAGTCACAAGTAATCTGGCGTCCGTCACACCGCCTCCATGCCGTCACTGCCCTATACACAAATAAAACGCTGACGCTAGTACCGCATCTTGTCACTCCTCGATGAAGCAAAGCATAATGTTTTGTTTCTTGCTGTCTTAAGGCAGAAAACAACAACTGTACACTATCTTTACTATTGTAATAAAGTGGGAGTAGATTTTCCTTAATTGTCCTGCTAAGTAAGAGAGGTACTGTACACTAAAAAAAACACCTTGCAACACACTCCTGTCAAGGAGCAGAGGTCATTTGACCACGCATTGCAATCTGTGATCATTACTCACTACTAGCAAGTAAACAAGCGCTCGCCCTTCTAGTGGCCCCTCAGGGCTGAGAGGGCGAAGGTGGCTGAAGGGGGCTGAAGGGGGCTGATACCACCCTCCTGGAAAAAAAAAATTTTTTTTTCTCCACACTGTGGGGCGGCGGAGATTCGCTGCAGGTGAACATTCACACTTAACATTAATTTGATTTTCTCACGTCGCACCACTGCTGGCTTGTCTTTTCTGAACAGCTAGTCTTGTCTGGTTTGCTGGAGAATCACTAATTTTGTTTCAATCACTGTGTAATTCTAACGGCACGTAGTTTATTTATTGTCCGCTATTCTCTACACCTTTGCTCAAAACATCAACTGTCCCTATGATTCATTGCATCAGATATATGGTCACATTTTTCCAAGTGGCCAATGGGGACCTGGACAATCATTTGTCGAATAATACACTATGTCACCAGGCTTAAGGACTTATGATTTTCAGGAACACTCAGCTCCATAGAAGTGGTTTTCTCTCAATGAGGTGGAGATAGTCCTTCCGCCAAATTTTCTCCCAACGTTACAAATCCCTTTATTAAGTGTTTGAATTTACGTCTGAGTTTGACTCAGGTTCGAAATAAGTAGGATCCTCTACTGATTTCTTTATCATCATGGGGAACAGATCGAGCCTTCTGCCATGGAGTCAATGAATGGACTTAACACTTCTAATTGTCCAGATCATCGGTAACATAATTTAGAGGTCTGTTGTTGACTCTTTTTTCTATTCATCACAACTATAAGAATTCTTCTAAGTCTATTTCTCTGACGATGAAGAGGTCATCCTTAAACAACGTTTCACAATGCCCGATCATTCTTTCATAAAATCCGCCGTGCCATTGAAGATTTAGAGGAATGTATCTCCAACGACATCTGCGTTATTCAGCATCTGTTTGTTCTTCTGGCTGATCAAGATCTTGCTTATATTAGCAAGCACCAGCAATAAAGTTCGTTTTGCATGTCTAAATCATCAGTCTGGGACATGCCCTTTCTGCTGCAAACCTTCTTAAATAATTTGATAAAAGTTTCAGCAGACATGTCAGTGGCTACATCTAATGACTTGCGCTAGTTGTAGCACAAGTTAACAAACAGATGTACACCTTGAGGGAACTTTGTCAACTGTTTTTGGTAAAATTTATTGGTCCAGTATAATCGACACCGCTGTCACCTCAAATGGAGTGATATACAAACTCTTTCATAGGGATATGGAGGTGTACCTGGATACTGACATACTCGCATAATCGGAGTGACGACAAGTAATACAGGTACCCTTTTTTGTTGTTTCACACATTGTCGACCTTGAGGTATCCAGTAGGATTGTCGTATATGACAAAGTGTGTCAGCTACCCCACCATGTAAACACGTTTTACTGTGGGCGTTTTGAACAATCAGTTTTTGTTTAGCCAATGATTCTTGGGGATCAATATTGGATGTATGGTTTCTTTAGTAGTGAAGAATTATGAATTCTTCCTCGACATCTTATAAACTTTTCTGAGTCGAGATAAAGTCCTAAAGAATTAATCATGACAGTTTCTCTTTGGATTTATCTTGTGTTTCTAGAAATTCTTATATTCTGAAGAGAAAACATCTTTCTGTATTAGTTTTCACCAGTATTTACTGGGTCAAGAATATTCATAAACAGGTTTTATTCCTTTAAATGAAATTTAAAGACAAGAGCTGTAACTCTTAAGAGTTTACCGCAAAGATGAGTAATTAGATCCATCAATGACTACTTTTCTGTTGTTGTCTGCAGTATTTACACAACTTATTTCTGCTGTGTTTCAAGCTGACGTGTTTCTTCGGCAAATGTGACTTTTTGCTGAGGCCAGTTTATTTTCATCAGAGAGCAGTTTCGGTCCGTGAGCCATAATTTATTATTTACAAATTTCTCGAGTGGACACACCACGTGACAACATGTCAGCTGGAATCACTTGGGTAGAGACGTGAAGAAAGAGTTAATCTCTCTGCATCTCTTGATTTCTGCTACTTCTGTTCTGTACAAAGACCAACTTACTCTATTATTTCTTAACCACTGGAGAACTGCCTCATTATCACTCCAGATCACGGGTTTTCTCACTAGAGATGATCAAGTACTTTGTTGAGATAGACGCTAAATTAATTAGTTTTTGTACCTACATAGAGTAGCTGCAGATTCCAATTGTGGTACTGTTTCTGACCTTCCAAGGGTGCTACCGCTGGCACCTTTGAAGTAATTAGTGTACTTCCTCCAGCATTACTCATGTAAGCTACAGCGCCATAACCCCTGGTTGACGCCATCCAGAACCACATGTAATGTGTAAATTGTTTCCACTTGACCTATTTCTGAAATTTAATTTATGAAATTGTTTAAAACTCCCTGGATATTTCACCAAGCTTGACTCATTTCTAGAGGCAAGTTCTCATCCCTCCAATATTGAGTTTCATGCATCTTGCATAAGCATTTTACCTTTTATGGTATTTGGGAGACAGTCCTAGAGGATCAAAACATTGTGATACCTCTGATCAGTAAAAACTACGTTTAGTGAGTGTACTGCTGATTATTGTATCCTTTTGAAGACTCAGAGTATCTTTCCTGTGTGTTCCAATTAATCCCAGCATCTTGTTGGCAACAGGAATTTCAGTTTTGGGGAAATCTTCTTTGATAGTTCCCCTTAATTACTTTGAATTTGTATTCCACATCCTTAGAGGCATATTTGCTTCTTTCATCTTCCTTGTTAGCTTCTCTGTTAAGGAGGTCACAATCCTCCTCTTTATTCACAGTACCTTGATGATTGTCCACATAGAAACTTTTTCTTTAAGACTTCTTGAAGGGACTTTCAGATTTCTTCAAATGTGTATTAGAAGTAAGCTTCTAGTAGATGGAGGAGGATGTTGCACCAAATAATACTGATTTGAAACGATAAGTTTTCACAGGACTTAGGATCATTGGATTTCAGGCACAAGATCGAGTAATAACTCTATCTATTTCTTGTAGTCGCTACTCTTAAGCAAAGCCTTGAACTATCAGCCGTGGTAGCTAATGGGTTTGTGCGAAATTTCATAAGCACGTCTCCAACTTCTCAGTTAGTGCAGGTCCTCCATCAGACAGTCATTAAGACTTGCTTACATCTTTATTTGCCACGTGGCTGCAATTATATACAACACGTACGGAGTGTTTCAGATCTTTTCTGACTCAGGTGCGGAGAATAATGAGCGGTTTTGTCTTCACTTATCTTCGACTATTCCTCAGAATTTATTGTCACCAACTGTCTAGTATATATTATCATAGACATCAGTATCTCTGATTCTCCTAGCTCTTAATTGTGCTTTCACTGGTCCGAAAGCCATGCGATAATTGCTAGGCCGATGTGGTGGATGTAATTTCCATGGTAACCTACCTAATACTGTCCCATCTTTATATTTGACAGTGTCCAAAATATTGGTTATAAGTCTGAGACTCTTGTGGCTGGTTTATTGTAACATTCAATACCTATCGCATCTAATCCACAACTTATCAACTGGTTCATTCATTTCTTCCAGTAATGATAATTTTTGCTGTGGTAATGCTCATCGGTTATTCTCGTAACTAGTACATTTTCCACTGATCAATATGAGCTTCTTTCCCACTTTTGAAGGGAATGGGACCACATATCAGGTGGCCTCTGCTGTTTTCAGCAAGTGAACATCAGGTTTACTTACTAAATTTTGCACAAAACAGTGATAATAATCACGTCCAATGATTAAATCAATTGGACTAATTGTGTCCCGTCTGTATGTCAGGACAGGCTAACATGACCTTAGCTGCTTTCAGTGCTGCGACTGTTTCTTTAATCCCTGGATCTGCACCGACTTAGGCAAATCATCTACTTACCACAGCTTCTACTGTCTTTTTCCTGTTTCCTAGACCAACAGGTGATTTTGGCCTAGGTCATAAGTCTGTTTACCATAATTGTGGAAAAAAACAGCTATCTCTAACTGTATTTTGGCATAGGGTTGTTTTATATCAGTTTCTGCAACACTGTTTCTTCTTATGAAAGGACCTTTTTGTGAGCCTTGATCAAATAGTGTTAGCACATTGGTTTTGTGTAATTTATTAGATAACTTAACTCGAGCTATCGGAGAGCAGGTTGCTTTAAAACTTATCTCTCACTTTTAATGCATGTTGCTTGTTGACTTCCTGATTCTGTGGAAGTCAGCTGCTGTTCAGCAAGTATTTGGGCATAATCAGTCTGATGCATACGCCTTCATTTAAAACACTTCTTCCAGTGAGCATTTTTCCCGTCCCGTGAGTTCAACCTAAACACTTGATGCATCCTTTTCAGCTGATGAACACGTTGTTTACGTGCCTCCCTTGAGTGGTATTGACACAATACTGTGGGCCCAATGTGTTTCCTTCACATAGTACACATATTGGAGTACGTTTATGTAATGACATCTGTTTACGTCTATTGTAGTCGACAGCTTGATAAATGCCCTAATGGATTTCCCATTATGTGGTTTAGTGGGAGTAGTTATACTCTTTTTATACTGAGTTGAAGGTTTATTAACCACGGGAATCGAGGATTTTTCATCTTGTCTCGTTTGCTTGCATGCAGTGAAATATTGTTTGTAACCATAGCTTAATTTCCTCACAATTGAAATAGCGTTTATTGAACATACTATTAATCGTACAATATTTTGTGGTGACAACGGTTATCTTGTACAATACCACTGATAACACCAATCACATGTCTTAGGTCATATTTAGCATCAGAGATCTGAGACTATTGTCCTAATGTAAATTCTAAAAGCCTGTATGTCTGAATAACAATGTTTTGGGTGGCTCAAGCTTGATATAAAGACTGCATGTCTAACTCGGCCTGTCAGCATCAAAGTAATTGTCGCTAAGACACGTAAGGCTAGTTGATAATTGCCTTTGACCCCGCAAATGACTTAATCAGTTCTTTAGGTCTCCTTCCACAAGACATTTAAGGTAATTGAACTTAGGCACTCATCCTATGTCAGTTCGTGAATTTTATCTATTGATTGAAAACCACTCAATTAATCTTCATAATTTGACCTTGGAAAATAGGTATATGACAATGTAGGTAAGCTTGGTAATGGACACTTGTTGTTTACAGGATAACAGGTGTTTGACCACTAGTAGTTCTCTGTGACAGAGTTTTAACGGCAGATAGCCTGTACTTCCTTCCACCTTAATTTGTTGATTACTAAAAGGTATCCAAAACATTTTTAATTTCATCTTCAGATGGATCTGATTCAAGAAATTTTATTTTCATAATGGTTTTATATTCTGTATTAATTATTTCCAGACGTTGTGTAAAGAATTCAAACTTGACCTCAAGATCAATCACAATCTATGTTTGTATCCTGAGTTAATACTATACAGACAGAAATTAGATTTTCTAATTGTGTAATCTTAGTCTGTAAAGACTGAAACGGAGTTTTCAAACAGCATTTTAATGGTATACCTGAAAATTCCCCAGCACACACTTAGAGTGTTTAAAAAACACTGTACTGCTATAACAGCTGAGTTTTTGTTATGCTTAAGTCAGCAATATCGAGTCAGACACTACTGACCCACTAAGCTTTAACCTCAGGTCAATGACCATGAAGGGAACCGGTACATGTGTCCTGGTGTTTATGCTTAAGTTTGCTGTGTCAGCCTCCCATGAATGATTAATCGAAAATAACGAAGTTTCTGACACTTCATTCACTATACACCATAAATGCACGTATAACTGTAATCACACGTGAATATACTTACACATATATAAATTTCACTGTTAAAATATATTTGAAAGCTTAACACTTTATATATAAGTTCCTTAATATAACAGTAGATCTATAAGAAACAAACTTTTAACACTATCTTGTCTCTAATTCCTGTCTATGTGTTCGCGCACATTATAAACACTGTGTATATATACTCTCAGACAAACAACATCCTTTGGGTAGTTTGTTGTATTAATCAGCATTTTTCTCCGAGATTGGAGCATTGGTTGTAAGGTGTGGGTTAGTCACCCAGCTCCGATTTTCTTTGGGTGTCCGCTGGGTGAGCGCCGTTTTCCTTTGGTGAACGCTGGGTGAGCGCCCGTTTCTTTTGGCTTGCCGCATTCTCTGTGATTGAGTCTGAGGACTCATTTATCCTGATTTATGATTGTAAAACGCTAGTTTTACGCTTTTTTTCGAAGGACCTTGGCTCATAGGATATTTGTACACTGTAGTACAAATATTTGGACCACAGTGTGTTCCTTTATCCGGGGGTTTTTTTTCGAGCAAAACGACCAAAACTCTGTTGAATTTTTTGGCCTTTACCGCTGTGTTTTATTATTATAAATATAAACACTTAGCTGATAAAAGAACAGCAAACGTCTACACAGCCGCCCCTGCAGACGATGTCTAGAACTGTCGAAACCATCACCAACAGTGGGCATCAAGAGATACAATTCGTAAGTATATTACACCCAGGGGTGTTATGTCAGCATATTTCATTCGATGATGGCTGACGAATAACTTACTTGTTTTGGACTCAAAGTCGAACACACCTTACAGCGCGATTATAGGTTGAGACAAACTCCTTGTGAGCTCAAGAATTGCGCAATCCCCCCGATCATACACAGAAATTTTCGTAACATACGCTTGGCTCTTTGAAACGTGAGGCTATGGTGTGTCATCAACACCTTCGACAGAATAATCGGTGACTTGATAGAAAGCTGAAGTGTCCTGGGGATGTCCTCCCGGGTCCCCAACCCCGCCACGACCCAGTAGTCTTCATTGTCTAGAAACCACACTGACACTATGTTCAACAAATTTGTCTTTATTCTTCCACATTATCACAAGAAAAGCCTGATCACACTTCTCTAATTGTTTGTGTCTTAGAGCCACTTGTTCACACTAACGCACAGATCAGTGTCCTTTGCGGTTATCCTGCGTCCATGTGACTCTCTCTAGAGTCACAAGTAATCTGGCGTCGTCCACACCGCTCCATGCCGTCACTCCCTAATACACAAAAAAACGCTGACCTAGTACCTTGCATCCTTGTCAACTCCTCGGATGAAGCAAAGCATGAATGTTTGTTTCTTGCTGTCTCAAGCAAAACAACAATGTAACACTATCTTTACTATGGTAATAAAGTGGGAGTAGGATTTTCCTTAATTGTCCTGCTAAGTAAGAGATGTACTGTCTCTTATAAAAATACACGTTGCAACACCTCTGCAAGGAGCAGAGGTCATTTTGAGACCACGCAATACAACTGTGATCAATTACTCAGCTCTAGGCAGTAAACAACTCTTCGCCCCTTCTAGTGGCCCCTCAGGGCTGAGAGGGCTGAAGGGGGCTGAAGGGGGCTGAAGGGGGCTGATATCCCCCTCCTGGAGAAAATTTCTCCACATGCCTGGAAGCTGTCGAAACCATCACAACAGTGGGTTGTTTGGACTCAAAAGTCCACACCTTACTGCCGATTATAGGGTTGATTACAAACTCCTTGTGACTCAAGAATTGCGCAATCCCCCGATCTACAAGAAATTCGTAACATACCTTGCTCTTTGTAACGTGAGCTATGGTGTTCTCAACACCTTCGACAGATATCGGTGACTTGATAGAAGCTGAAGTGTCCTTGGATGTCCACGTCTTCCATTGTCTAGGAAACGCACACTGGTACACTATGTTCAACAAGATTTGTCTTTATTGTTTTCACAATATAATCACAAGAGAAAGCTGATCACACTTCCTCTAAGTGTTTGTGTTAGAGACACTTTGTTCACACGTAAACGCACAATCAGTGTCCTTTTGCTTGTTATGCCTGCGTCAGTGTGCCTCCTCTCTAGAGTCAAAAGTAATCTGGCGTCAGTACACCACCCCGAGCCGTCACTGCCCTAGCACAAAAAAAAAACGCTGACCTAGTACCTTGCATCCTTGTCACAAAAAAAAAAAAAATCAAAAACTCTGTTGAGATTTTTGGCCTTACCAGCTAAGATATAATTATATATAATGAACACTTAGCTGATGAATGACAGCAAATCGTCTACACAGCCGCCCCTGCAGACGAGGTCTAGAAGCTGTCGAAACCATCACAACAGTGGGTTGTTTGGACTCAAAAGTCCACACCTTACTGCCGATTATAGGTTGATTACAAACTCCTTGTGACTCACGAAGTTGCGCAATCCCCCGATCTACAAGAAATTCGTAACATACCTTGCTCTTTGTAACGTGAGCCATGGTGTTCCCAACACCTTCGACAGATATCGGGTGACTTGCTAGAAGCTGAAGTGTCCTTGGATGTCCACGTCTGTCCATTGTCTAGGAAACGCACACTGGTACACTAAGTTCAACAAGATTTGTCTTTATTGTTCACAATGTATCACAAGAGAAGCTGATCACACTTCTCTAAGTGTTTGTGTTAGAGACACTTTGTTCACACTAACGCACAGATCAGTGTCCTTTGCTGGTTATCCTGGCGTCAGTGTGACTCTCTCTAGAGTCAAAAGTAATCTGGCGTCAGTACACCACCCCAAGCCGTCACTGCCCTAGCACAAAAAAAAAAAACGCTGACCTAGTACCTTGCATCCTTGTCACCTCCTCGATGAAGCAAAGCAGAATGTTTGTTTCTTGCTGTCTTAATCTGTGTGTGTGTGTGTGTGGCTCGGATGTTTTGGTTACCGTGGAATGCATCGAGAGGAATGACTAGCAGACAGCGTATTAATACGCCTTTTGTTACCCGCTTTAGGAATTTTAGCTCTGAGAAAGCAAATACTGATTGAAGGTCATTTCGCTTCCGCAGTACCGTCATAGGACTCTATGATTTCTGGGAGGTGAGAATAATTTCCCCTTTCAGATTTGGGAGCACTTGGTATCTTCAGGAGTGTTTTTCCTCTCCAAGTGAATGACGGCAGTATACTGGGTGTCTGGTGTCTACTTGAACTACCGCATAAATTTCCTGTGGATGGATTGGTTACCTGAATCTGAACCCAAGGAAAGCTATTGCTCTCTTCTTGGCTTCTGGGATCGTACACCTGTCATCTTTCCCCATCCAGTATTTTTTCTATGTGTGGGTGGACATACCTTGATCCATCCATATCTCATTTGTCTCTCTGCCCTGCTAGTGTTCGCTTGTTACGCTGTCTGTTTGTCTAATAAGAATCTTCATCTGGTTTTGTTCTATATAGATGACTTCCTGTCTCATTGTCAAATACCCTAAACACACACTGACTGGACCTTGATCTTTTATCTCCCAACAACTCTCCTTCTTCTATGTTTTCTACTTTAGGTATGTTTTGTCCTAGAATTTTACCCCCTGTGTTTGTTGTCTCACCCTCGTGGGACTATTAATAATGATTTCCCATCTCCAGACTGAGTCCTGGAGATGGGAAGTACATTGTGCACTCTGAAGGAGGGGTGTTAATGTTGCAGTTTTATAACCGTAGTGTAAGCGGTGCCTCTGAAAGACAGTGATGGAGTAATGATGATGAAAGTTTTTCTTTTTCGGACCACCCTGTCCTGTGGTTTGGAATGGCCCCGATGTGTTAAAAAAAAATATATGTCGTACCGAATTGGAATAACGCGATTTTGGCTTAAATAGCAACACACTTCTTGTCGAATAAGGCGAGCAATAATTTCGCAAAAATTATTCTGAACCTAACAGAAAAAAATATATTTCATGGTGTTTGTTTTTTACTAAATTATTGTAAACTTATCTAAACTATATTTAGTTGGATTAGGATAAATTAAATTGCGCTTGTTAGAATAAGGTTACGAAAGTTTTCTAAGGTTCTTTTGGTACAAAATTAGTAATTTTTACATTAACATAAATTAAAATAAACATATCTTTAAACGAATAAGACAAAATTTTAGTAAGGACTTACTGACCAGTTTTACCTATTCGGCACGAGACATATATGACGGTACCACCTCTAGAACTTTACTGAGGACCCTCATCCTCAGAGAAGATAATAAACGTACCTCAGGGAAAACTCAAGGTTCTCCCCGGAGCTGTTTGTATATATATATATATATATATATATATATATATATATATATATATATATATATAATATATATATATATATATATATATATTATATTATATATATATATATAAATATATATATATATATATATATAATATATATATATATATATATAATATATATATAGATAATATTATATGTATATATTATATATATATATATATATATATATATATATATAATATATATATATATATATATATATATAATATATATTATATTATATATATATTTAATATCTATAATATATAGGGGCAAGTAATAAAATGTAAAATTTTCCACTATAATCCACCTTGTCCACAATTACTATCGGATTTGCTTTGTTTCGCAAGGTGAAGTCAAGGACCTTCTTAATTCAACTGTCCTCAAAGATTTGTTAAGATTATACCATGAATTAAGGCAAGATCCCAGACTCCACCCCCCAAACAAAGCAAATGCGATAGCAACTAGAGAAAGCAGTTTAAAGGGGAAAAATGAACTGTTTTTATAGATGGGGGGCCTTGTGCCTTTAAAGAAAAGTTACCACAGTCCCACGAGCTGACAACTTTAACAAAAAATTATTTTAAGTTTTTTGAAACAATGAAAGCGGAAACTATTACAAAAGAAACAAACATTATTTATATATTGATTTTAAAATATTTTTAAAATATATAATTATAAAATATATAAAAATATATATTTTATTATTAATAATATATATATATAAATATATAAATATATATTATATATATATTTATATATATAATATTAAAATAAATTGTCGTGCCGAATAGCGAACTTGCGATTTTTGGTTTAAATACAACGTTCATTTGCCATAAGGACAATAAAATTTTGTGTATGAAATAATTTCGCCAAAAATCTTTTCTGAACCTAAAGAAAAAAAATATATTTGATTGTTTTTGTTTAGTAAAAAAATTATTGTAAACAATCTAAAAATATTTAGTTCAGTTGGGGCTAAAATAAATTGCTTTGTTTAATAAGGTTAGGTAAGTTTTCTAAGATTTTTTTGGGGAGCAAAATTAAAATTTTTTACATTAACATTAATGAAAAAAATGTATCTTTAAACGTAAAAGAGAAAATTTCAGAAAGGACTTAATTTTAAACGAATTCTTGCTATTTGACCAGTTTTACATATTCGGCACGATATAATATAATATATTAAATATATATATAATATATATATAAAATATATATTTATATATATATATATATTATATATAAAAAAATATTATATGTATATATATAACACTGATCTTTGGCAGAAGGAGACTCGAACCTACGAACCTTGGAACAAGGTACGCAGTGCTATACCATTCTCACCACCGGGACCAATACCTTGGCGTCCAGCTTGCGCTAGACGTTGATCCAAGACAGATAAAAAGCTGAAAGCCTTCTCCCTGAAAGCTGGCTGCCTTGGATCAAACGTCTAGCGCAGCTGGACGCCCAAAGGGATTAGTCCAGTGTTGTGGAATGGTAAGGCACTGCGTACCTTGTTCCAAGGGTTTGTGGTTGAGTCTCCCCAGAGATCAGGTTTTATTATAATATAAATATAAATATATAATAAAAATATAATATATATATATAATATATATATATATAATAAATAAAATTCCCAAACCCTTGTATTATTTCATTCATGCAAGTACCTAATAGTAAGCATCATTCCAGTGGTGGAACAGTGACACCCACAGTGGTGGAACAGTGACACTCACAGTAGTGGAACAGTGACACTCACAGTAGTGGAACAGTGACACTCGCAGTAGTGGAACAGTGGCACTCACAGTAGTGGAACAGTGACACTCACAGTAGTGGAACAGTGACACTCACAGTAGTGAAACAGTGACACTCACAGTGGTGGAACAGTGACACTCACAGTAGTGGAACAGTGACACTCACAGTGGTGGAACAATGACACTCACAGCAGTGGAACAGTGACACTCACAGTGGTGGAACAGTGACACTCGCAGTGGTGGAACAGTGACACTCACAGCAGTGGAACAGTGACACTCACAGTGGTGAAACAGTGACACTCACAGTAGTGGAACAGTGACACTCACAGTGGTGGAACAGTGACACTCACAGTGGTGGAACAGTGACACTCACAGTGGTGGAACAGTGACACTCACAGCAGTGGAATAGTGACACTCACAGCAGTGGAACAGTGACAGAGTGGTGGAACAGTGACACTCACAGTGGTGGAACAGTGACACTCACAGTGGTGGAACAGTGACACTCACAGTGGTGGGAAAAGTTGGGGCACTCACAGCAGTGGAACATGACACTCACATGGTTTGAACAGTGACCTCACAGGGTGGAACAGTGACACTCACAGTGGTGCAACAGTGACACTCACAGTGGTGGAACAGTGACACTCACAGTGGTGAAACAGTGACACTCACATTGGTGGAAAAGTGACACTCACAGCAGTGGAACAGTGACACTCACAGTAGTGGAACAGTGATACTCACAGTGGTGGAACAGTGACACTCACAGTGGTGGAACAGTGACACTCACAGTGGTGGAACAGTGACACTCACAGTGGTGGAACAGTGACACTCACAGTGGTTTGGAACATGACACTCACGCAGTGGAACAGTGACACTCACAGTGGTGGAACAGTGACACTCACAGTGGTGGAACAGTGACACTCACAGTGGTGGAACAGTGACACTCACAGTGGTGGAACAGTGACACTCACAGCAGTGGAACAGTGACACTCACAGTGGTGGAACAGTGACACTCACAGTGGTGGAACAGTGACACTCCCCAGTGGTGTACAACAGGGGGGACTCACACAGTGGTGGAACAGGACACTCACAGTGGTGGAACAGTGACACTCACAGTGGTGGAACAGTGACACTCACAGTGGTGGAACAGTGAAAACTCACGCATGGAACAGTGACACTCAACAGTGGGGTGGGAACAGGACACTCACAGTGGTGGAACAGTGACATCACAGTGGTGGAACGTGACACTCACAGCATGGAAAATGGGCCTCACAGTGGTGGAACAGTGACACTCACAGTGGTGGAAAAAGTGACACTCACAGTGGTGAACAGTGGACCTCACAGTGTGGAACATTTCACTCACAGTGGTGGAAACATGACACTCACTGGGTGGAACAGGACACCACACATGGAACAGTGACACTCACAGTGTGGAACAATGCCCCTCCACAGTGGTGGAACAGTGAAAACTCACAGTGGTGGAACCCGTGACACTCACAGTGGTGGAACAGTGACACTCACAGTGGTGGAACAGTGACACTCACAGTGGTGGAACAGTGACACTCACAGTGGTGGAACAGTGACACTCACAGTGGTGGAACAGTGACACTCACAGTGGTGGAACAGTGACACTCACAGCAGTGGAACAGTGACACTCACAGTGGTGGAACAGTGACACTCACAGTGGTGGAACAGTGACACTCACAGTGGTGGAACAGTGACACTCACAGGTGGAACAGTTTACACTCACAGTGGTGGAACAGTGACACTCACAGTGGTGGAACAGTGACACTCACAGTGGTGGAACAGTGACACTCACAGTGGTGGAACAGTGACACTCACAGTGGTGGAACAGTGACACTCACAGGTGGTGGGAAAAGTGACACTCACAGTGGGGGAACAGTGACACTCACAGTGGGGGAAACGTGACACTCACAGTGGTGGAACAGTTTACACTCACAGTGGGGGAACAGTGACACTCACAGTGGTGGAACAGGACACTCACAGTTGTGGAACAGTGACACTCACAGTGGTGGAACAGTGACACTCCAGTGGTGGAACAGTGACACTCACAGTGGTGGAACAGTGACACTCACAGTGGTGAACAGTGACCTCACAGTGGTGTAACAGTGACACTCACAGTGGGGGAACAGTGACACTCACATGGTGGAACAGTGACAAATCACAAGTGGAACAAAATTGGAAAAGGGGGAAATAAAAAGGGGAAAGTTAATAAGATAAAGTAAATAATTGTGGAAGTGAATGCCCGGGGGGAACTGGGAAATACCTGGGACTCCCCTCACCTGTCGTCTCCTTGCTACCAACGGGTTGGGGATTTTGGTTATGGTTATTTTGTGGACTGAGAAATGAAAGGCCTTCTGGCGGACCATGGGGCAGGTAAGTCTGGGACTTGCCAGTGGTGTTGGGGACCAGGTGCAGGTAAGTCTGGGACTGACAGTGGTCAGTCTGGGGACCATGATGCAATTTTGTCTGGGACTGACAGTGGTCAGTCTGGGGACCATGACGCAAGTTTGTCTGGGACTGACAAACCTGACTGAGAGCCCTCTAGGCTCTCCAGACCCTCCAGGCCCTCCAGGCCCTCAATGCTCTCCAGGCCCTCTAGGCCCTCCATTCTCTCCAGGCCTTCCATGCCTTCCAGGCCCTCAAGGCCTTCTAGGCTCTCCAGGCCCTCCAAGCCCTCTAGGCTCTTCAGGCCCTCCAGGCCCTCTAGGCTCTCCAGGCCATCCAGGCCCTCCAGGCCCTCCAGGCCTTCTAGGCCCTCCAGACCCTCCAGACCCTCCAGGCCCTCCAGGCCCTCCAGGCCCTCCAGGCCCTCCAGGCCCTCCAGGCTCTCCAGGCCTTCCAGGCCCTTCTGGCCCTCCAGGCTCTCCAGGCCCTCCAGGCCCTCCAGGCCCTCCAGGCCCCTCAGGCCCTCCAGGCTCTCCAGGCTCCCCAGGCCCTCCAGACCCTCCAGGCCCTCCAGACCCTCCAGGCCCCCCAGGCCCTCCAGACCCTCCAGGCAGGTCCTCGTCAGGGATTTGTTAATATTTCATGAAGAAAATAATTGATATTTCAACAAACACTAATTACCTCCGTCGGTTCAACAGATTATTTAATTACAACGCCTCTGCCACAGTTTTATTTTCTCTGTTCTGTTTGATCTTCCACCATGAAATTTTGTGTTGTATGGACAATCATTTTTTTTCCTCCAGTTCCACATAAATTGCATATATATTTACGAACGAGCCTCGTCATGTCTACCTGGAGTGTACCTGGAGATTGTTCCAGGGGTCACTGTCCCAGGAACCCAGTCCCTGACCAGGCCCAATGGTGGATCAGGGCCTGATCAACCAGGCTGTTACTGCTTACCGCATGTAGTCCAATGTACGAACCACAGCTTGGCTGATCTGTCACTGACTTTAGGTTTCTGTCCAGCTCCCTCTTGAAGACAACCAGGGGTCTATTTGTAATTCCCTTTATGCCTGGTGGGAGGCTGTTGAACAGTCTTGGTACCCAGACACTTACTGTATTTTCTCTTAGTTTACTCATGGCGTCCCAACTTTTCATTGCGGGTATGTTGCACCGTCTACCTAGTCTTTTGTTTTCGTAATGAGTGATTTCTATGTGCAGATTTGGGACCAGTCCCTCTAGGATTTTCCAGGTGTAGATTTTGATGTATTTCTCTCGCCTACGTTCCAGTGAGTACAAGTCAAGTGCTTCCAGGGGTTCCCAGTAGTTAAGGTGTTTGATGGAACTTATACGTGCAGTAAAGGTTCTCTGTACACTCTCTAGATCTGCAGTTCCACCTGTCTTGAATGGAGATGTTAATGTACAGCAGTATTCCAGCCTAGAGAGAACAAGTGGTTTAAAAAGGATCAACATTGGCTTGGCATTCCTTGTTTTGAAGGTTCTTATAATCCATCCTATCATTTTCCTAACAGATGTGATAGTCTCATTGTTTTGATCCTTGAAGAGGAGATCCTCCTCTGACATTAACATTCCCAAGTCCTTCACATTACTTTTCCGCTCTCTTGCGTGGCTAGAGTTTACAGTATACTCAGTTCTAGTTATTATTTCTTCCAGTTTTCTATAACAGAGTAGTTGAAATTTGTCCACATTAAACATATTGATTTCCATTGCCCATTGGAAAACTCGGTTTAAATTCGCTTGGAGATTTACCGTGTCCTCAGTAGATGACAGTCTCATGCATATTCTAGTATCATTTACAAAGGATGACAGGTGGTATGGTTTACATCTCTGTCTGCCTGATGTATGGATGAGGAACAGGATGAGGGCGAGTACTGTGCCTTGTGGAACAGAGCTTTTCACTATGGTAACCTCCGACTTAACTCTTTTAACTACTAGTTTTTGTGTTCGATTGGTTAGAAGGGTGAAGATCCATCTCCCTATTTTGCCCCCTTTTCTCTTTTTGTTATTACACCAAAGATCGCCCCTTGGCAAAAGGGTTTTGCAAAATCTGTGCTTATTCATCTGTATTCTGTTTTTTCCCGGGACCCCAAAACCCTATCAAGTGGTCAGTCGTTGGGGCCGGTCCCCCCCCCCCCCCCCCCCCTTTTTCAAATTTTTGGAAATCCAATGATTTTTTAATCTTTCTTTTTTGAAAATCTTTTAAAAAATTTTTATGATGTGGGGGGGTTAGGGCTATTGCTTTTTGTTCTTTTCTATTGCTGTCTGCCCCTTTATGGGGGTTGGCTAAATTTTCCCCTTTTTTTTAGTAAAATGTGGGATTTCACCGTGTTTTTTACTCCTGATGGATACTTTGGGCACGCGAAAAAGGGGTTTTTTGTAGTTATTTTAAAGAAAAACAGAGTTCCACTTGTCTTTGGGCCCGGGGCCCGGTGCAAGGGGGATGTTGTCAATGTTTTTCAAAGTCCGTGGGTTTGGGTTATGTTAGGAAATCTGTATCATTGAGGGTTTTAGGCTCATTCCTGAAAAAAACATTTGGACTGTTTGATCCTTTAGACTGATTTAAAGGGGCAATAAACGAATCGTCTTTTGGGCTTCCGTATACCCCTTTATTTCGCGGGTTTTTCTTTTGTGGTAAGGTTTTATTTTGCCCTTTGCTGGGGGCCGGATACTTTGATGTGGGGTTTTTTCCTTTTTATGGCATATGTTTGAAAAATATTTTGAAATTTTTTTCAAATTTCCCCTAATTGCCCTTTTTGCTCCTTTTCCCTTTTTCTCCGGATTTTATTTTGAATCTTTTTAAATTAAATTCAAACTTTCCACTTTCCCGGTCGTGTTTATTTCCCTGTTTTTTAGATTAAATTTGCCACCTTGAGGGAAACTCAGGGATTTTTCACGTTTCCTGTAGAGGGCAGGGTCTTTCCCCTTTTTCCAGTTTATTTTCCCTTTTTTTTTATGGGAATTACTTTTTACATACTTCAGCTGCCAAGAAGTTGACCATTTCAAGGTACTGGTTTGCACCAGTGTTATTTAAGATATCTTCCCAACATGTTTCATTTAGGATATTGTTTACCTGATCCCAGTTGATTCTCTTGTTGTTGAAGTTTTGGTGAAGGCACCTTCGTAGTTGTATGCATTTTGCTGGTCAGGAATCCTGTGCATATAAGTCTGGACTTCCATTAGATTGTGATTTGAATTAGCTGTTTTTGATATTATGTTTCTTACCAGGTCCTCATTATTTGTGAAAATAAGATCAAGTATGTTTTCCAATCTTGTTGGCGCCACTATCTGCTGACTTCGGGTGTGTTTATTGCAGAGATTCAGTAGCTCATGTGTGTGTGACTTTTCACCTGAGCTGCCTCCAGGGTTAGTCTCTGCTATAACATTATTTGCTACATTCTTCCATTTTTTATGTCATAGATTAAAATCATCAAGCTGCAAGATGTTTGTGGGTGGAACTGGAAGGTTTTTTCCAGACAGTAATCAATTTTTCAATAACTGTTCCTTGAATTGTTGCCTTTTGTGGCTCATATACAGATCAAGGGACTTCAACTGTTCCCAGTAATTTAGGTGCCTTATCGTACTTATGTGTGCTGTGAAAGTTCTTTGTACACTCTCCAGGTCAGCAATTTCGCTTGCCTTGAAGGAGAAGTTAATGTACAACTGTATTCCAGCCTAGAAGGAAAAACCGATTTGAAGAGAATCATCATAGGCTTGGGGTCCCTAGTTCAGCAGGTTCTCATTATCCACCCTATCATTTTCCTAGCACATGCGGTAGATGCATTGTTGTGGATTTTGAAGGCGAGATCCTCTGACATTATCACTCCCACGTCCGTCACATTGCTTTCTCGCTCTACTGTATGGTTATAATTTGTATACCCTGATAGTTTTAATTTCCCAAGTTTTACCTATCTGAGTAGTTGAAAATTCTCTTCATTGAACTTCCTATTGTTTTGAGTAGCCCATTTGAAGATTTGGTTTATGTCCTCTTGGAGTTTTGCGGTGTCTTCGATAGAGGTCACTGTCATGGCAATTCGGGTGTCATCCGCAAAGGAAGACACGGAGCTATGGCTTACATCTCTGTCTATGTCAGATACGAGGATGAGGAATAGGATGGGAGCGAGTACTGTGCCTTGTGGAACAGAACTTTTCACCGTAACTGCCACGGACTTTACTCTGCTTACTATTACTCTTTCTGGTCTTCTTGTTAGGAAGTTATAGATCCATCTACCACCTTTTGTCGAAAGCTTTTGCAAAATCTGTGTATATTATATCTGTATTTTGTTTATCCTCTACAGCAACCAGGTTCTTGTCATTGTGGTCCAGTGTCTGGGACAAGCAGGTCGCTCCTGCCGTGTTGCCGTAGCTTGTGTAACTGATGTGTATGTAGGTGGTTGGCAGTCTTGCTTTTTAGAACCCTTTCAAAGATTTTTATGATATGGGATGTTAGTGTTAGCGGTCTGTAGTTCTTTGCAATTGCTTTACTGCCACCTTTGCAAAGTGGGGATATGTCTGTTGCTATTAGTGTGTGTGGGATGACCCCTGTGCCCATGCTCCCTCTCCATAGAATGCTTAAGGTACATAACAGGGGCTTCTTACAGTTCTTGATGAACATAGAGTTCCTGAGTCGGGGACCTAGGGCAGAGTGCATCACCCATGTCATGTATTGCCTTTTCAAAGTCTTCTGGTGTTAGGATAATATCAGAGATTTTTTATATGACCTAATATTGGGTCTCGTTTATTAAGAATTCATTTGGATTCTAGACCCTTAGTCTGGGCAGTGGCTCGCCCGAACACTGAGTCGTATTGGGATTTAGTATCTCACTCATTCTTGGCTGCCATTTCTGTATGTCCATCTCGCCTAAGCAGGAGCCCAGTACTGGATGTTGTTTTTTCCCTTAGATTTGGCATAAGAGAAGTTTTTTTTTTTCCCAAATTTTCCCTTTTTGGCTTTTAGTTCTTCCCGTGATTCTTATCTCCTGTAAGATTCCTTCAGCTTAAGTTCGATTTGCTATTTCGTTGACTAGTGCCTCCCTTTGTATTTTGGATATATTGGTCCCTCTCAGCAACTCTGTGATTCTAAACCTTCGTCTATATAGGGAACATCTCTCTCTTTCTAGTTTACATCTTCTCTTTCTTTTTCTTAATGGAGTGTGCCTTGAGCAGATCTCAAGAACCACAGTTTATTTTTTCTATGCTAAGGTTTGGATCTGTGTTTTATAGCAAATCTTCTCAGCTTGCTTCATTTAAGACATGGTTGACTTGTTCCCATTGTATGTTTTTGTTATTGAAGTTGAATTTTGTGAAGACACCCTCCTGACTGATCACATTTTGCTGGTCAGGAGCCCTGTGCATACATGTCTGTACCTCTATTATGTTGTGATCTGAGTGTATTGTCTTTGATACAGTTATATTACGTATCAGATCGTCGTTGCTAGTGAAGATGAGGTCCAGCATATTTTCTAGTCTTGTAGGCTCTAATATTTGGTGCAAAGAATCTATAGCTCGTGTGTGTGTGTGAATTTTCATCTGAGCTGCCTCCTGGGGTGATCTCTGCTAAAATATTATTTGCTACACTCCTCCATTTTGGTGTCTCAAGTTGAGACCTCCCAGTAGCAAGATGTTTGGGGCAGGAGTTGCAAGATTTTTCTGACAGTGGTCAGTTTTCAAAATCCGTTTCTGGAATTGCTGGGAAGTTGCATCTGGAGGCTTGCATACAACCACAATGACAAGGTTTTGGTTTTCAATCTTTACAGCCAAAACTTCAACTACATCACTTGAGATGTTTAGTAGATCTGAGCAAATTAGCGACTCTGTAATGTACAAGCCAACCCCTCCCCCTTGTTTCCTGTTAAGTCTGTCGCATCTAAATAGGTTATAACCTGGGATCCATATTTCGTTATCAAAATAATTCTTTATGTGGGTGTCTGTAAATGCTACAAACATTGCATTTGACTCCATGAGGAGTCCCTTGATGTAAGGAATTTTGTTGTCTGCTGATGGCTTTAGATCCTATATGCTCGTAAAGACAAATGTCGTTTTATTGATGGAATTTAAGGAGGATTTAATTGCTGGCAGTAATGTCTAATGACTGTGCCTCTGCTCCAGAAGTGTTTTCAGTTAGTGAAAGATTTCTGTCATTTCTTGCCGTTTTTTTTTCTTCCTGACACCATAAAACCTCTTTCTCTGGAGAGGTTATGGCTCCCTCTTTGTTTCCAATAGCCTGGCTGGTCTGTGTCTTCTTGTTCCCTTTAGATGATGTGACTGGCAGTATACATTGTAGCATTTTCTTTCATAGAGGGACAAGTGACCCATTTCGGGGTGAAAAATAACAGGAAGGGGAGTTACACACTCCTGTTGTCATATGGGTGCAGCATTTTTTGGGATGGTCAAAGGTGCATGTCCCACCTGTTTTGCCAAATATACTATGCCTGCAGATACCCAAGGCCTAGAATTTGCATAAATTGGAATGTTATTTGCTAGGTTTCCTTGTAGCTGCATTCACTGCTGGTGCATTTTTTTCTGTTTCCCCTCCACCTTTCGCCCCAGTATGGACATCAATGTTTCTACCAGTTTTTGCTGGTAATGTGTCAACACTATTCCTTGAGACATCATCCCTTTTTGTTCCATCTCCAGCAGTATCGCTCTTTTGTACCTTTGTAAATTGAATAGTGTTGTCTTTACTCGTTTCATCACCAGGGCCACTATCTCCACTTAGAAGTACTGTCTGCCAAGACAGCCCCATCCAACCCACCCATTTTATTTTCCCAGCTGTCATACCATGCTGACATGTCTTTCAAGAAGAATATTTTTTGGTGTGCATGTCTTTTAAAATATAGATGTGATTTCCTCAAACGGGTGTACCCTCGGTTTCTAGTAGACCCAAAACATTTCTCTGATTTATATCTAACGTGGTCACTGGTTAAAGTTTTGCATGACCCAGGGGAAACCATTTACCACAGAGATTACATACAATCTACCCATGATTCGTCTGTTACCCTTTTGCAGAAAATCACAGATTTCATGGTGGTATCATTACAACATTTAACAACTCTCCTAATACTAGTCTAAAACTACTAGAAGTATTTAGTTGTCTATAACAGTTCCTTCTGGTAGCTGGCTAGGAAGGCTTATTATATTAAAGAATATATTATATTATATATATTTATATTATATATATTATATATATTATATATATATATTTTAAAATATATATATATATATAATATATCATATATAATAGCATACCCATGTGAAGTTATAGGGGTTTGTGTCGTTGATAGTGGGGGCATTTGCACTGAGATAGGGTGTATAGTAACATGTCCCACTGAGCATCGTGGTGTATAGTGACTTGTCCTGGGAGGGAGTTGAGTGCCCTACTCCGCCTCAGCCACATCTTCCACCGCCCACCACAAGGACTGGACACCCTCCTCCCCCCCCCCCCCCACCACCACCATGAACCACATGCGGAATGTGCCATGCGCCATTTTCCCTTCAGCTTGGGCTTATCACACAGTGTGAGGTAGGGCAGACGATGAAGCCAGCCAGCCACAAAGCCAGGGAAACAATGCACCCAACAATGAAAGAAAAAGGCACATGTCAGGTGTGTGGAGAGTTTCGAGCACGCAAACGGGGACGGCCGTATTCGTGCACACAATAGGTGTGCGGGATCACATATGCCCCCAGCAGAGAGCAGCCCACAGCCTCCCAGGCAGATGACAATTCCAATGGCAACCCTCGTCACTTGCGATAACCTTCTGTTGGCATTCAAATCCACTGCTAGCAGACCAACTATCCCACATCCCTAAAGCAGCTTGCCCATATGCAGCAGGGAAATTCACAGACCTTCTTAAGCGGGTGAATGGAGGTTCCACCAACTTAGAAGCCCGAGGCCCCATCCAAGCATGGGGCAACCTTCTTTGTTCGGCAAATGTCTGTCTTGCAGTTCCTGAAAGACGAGGCCAAACGGGCTAACCACGTTCCAGTTATCAAGGAGGTGCCAACTACCCAAGAACGGATAACTGTTCCCTCTGCCCCATCATCGCGGGAATCAAAGAGGCAGACCCAAGAAAAGTCCTATGAGAAGAGGGAAAATTTGCACGGGTTTAGCAAAAATTGGAGGAAGGTAACACAGTAGGAGCAATAAGAAAAATTACAGAGTAAGCACGAGCCACCCAAAGGAGGGTAACCAGGCCAAGCATAAGAGACAAGAAACCCAACCAGGGACACAACAACATCAACGACAACCTGAGGAAAACCCTTTCCCTGAACAATTAATTTTGCCAAATCGGAAGCTATAGGGCAAATCGTGTCATTTCCAAGGATCTGCAGAGGTTTACCACTGGAATTCGACTCAGCACCTCAAAGAGATGGTAAACCCATACTCGGTGAATCGCATAATTCTTCTCACCGAGTTAACACTTTCGTCAACAATTGCCTGGTGGGCGAATCCCAAAGAAGAAATTAAACCTTTCTTTTTGGACCCCTCACTATGTGCTTTGAAGAAGAGGATGGGGGAATCAGACCCATTGCAGTTGGAACACTCTTCGCCGTCCGTTGCCAAAGCAGCAGTGAGAAACATTCCCCTAGAACTGCCACTTACTCCAGCCACACCAACTGGGCTTTGGGGTCTCTCAAGGCATGAAGCTGCAGCTCATGCGCAATGGCCTACATCGGACCTACCAGAGACAAGGCCATAGTCAAACTTGATTTTAGAAATGCTTTTTGGTGAAGAGAGTGCGTTTTGCCACTGTTCGGTTCGTCCCCAGTCCCTTTCCCTTCATTCAGCCGGCTACAGCAAACCCTCATTCTTTGTTTGGAAACAGAAATTCAATCATCAGAGGGGTAGAGGGGGACCACTTGCTCCACTCTCTTCTGTTTGGGCAGTAAGAGACTAACTCCAGCCTACCCGTGGGTCAAATGGTACCTGGAGACGGCACTCTGGCAGGTACTAAGATCCCTCGTGGGGGCCCTACAACTAGTGAAAACACAGGGAGAAGGTTTAGGACTCATCCTCAATCCTCTAAGTGTGAAATCATCACAGAAAACCCAGGAAATAATCAATGCTGTGCAAAGAATCCTCCCGGAAATCTCAACTACAACCCCCGCCCAACAGTACCTCTTGGGGCACCGCTGGGTCACCAGGCCATCGATACTGTCCTCAGGGACAAAATTGAATGCCCTTATGAGAATGGAGGAGAGAATAAGCGATCTTGATGCCCATGATGCTCTGTATCTGCTCACAAGGTGTCTTACTATGCCAAGACTCACTTACTTCTTGAGGTGTGCACCCTCTTTTGACAACCCAAACTCAATGAATAGACGCAACCTGAGATCAACTTTTAAGAAGGCACTGAACCTGTCACTAGAGGATGAGCAATGGGATCAGGCAACCCCCCCAGTGCGTCTGGGAGGTATAGGGGTGCGTAAAGCAACGCAGTTGCTTTACCTGCTTTTCTGTCTTCGTGTTTGGCTTCCAGTGCATTAGTCAAGAAGATAGTGCCCGAACCCCTTGGAGACTTGGTAGGAGCTAAAGACCCCAGGTTTACTGAAGCAGCAATTCGGTGGGACACCCTTACAGACTCCTCCAGTAGCCCCAGCTCCTCCCAAACAGCACAAACAGTCCCACTGGGACAAACCGATCATGGAAAAAATCGCCAACACAATGCTCTCCAATGCTTCAGGAAAGAACAAAGCTCGTCTCCTGGCAGTGAAGGCACCACACTCAGGAGATTTCCTGTTAGCTGTTCCCAATTCCTCCCTGGGCACCCTCTCGACCCACAGGCCATTCGGATTGGTGTTGCTCTTCGCCTAGCCGCCCCCATCCTCACCGAACATAGGTGTTTTGCGGCAGGGCGACAGCTGATCAATTCGGACTCCATGGTCCGTGTGTCCCCACAGCAGAAGGGGAAATATGCCAGACATGAGGAGATCAATGACATAATAAAGAGAAGCCTCGCCCCAGCCCCTTGCCAGCTCAACGGGAACCCCAAGTACAGAGGTCTGATGGAAGTCAAAAGCGTCCTGATGGAGCCACTAATGCTACCTGGAAGGATGGAAAGCAGATTGCCCGGGACTACACCTGTGCGCCACATTGGCAGACACCTACTTGCCATACTCTGTAGTGGAAGGGGGTGGAGCTGCCAGCCACAGGGAGACCCAGATCCGAAAATATGAAGATCTTCCCCCTTGCTATAACTTCATTCCCAAAAGGGTCGGAGACCCTTGGAGCATGGGGCAAGTGTGCTCTAAAGTTCCTCAAGAGCTGGGTGAAAAACTCATCATAGAAACCAAGGACCACAGGGCGACCAGCTTCCTCTTTCAGAGACTCAGTGTTGCGATCCAGAGAGGAAATGCCTGCAGCATTCTGGGCCCCGCGGCCCACCGCAGGGGAGCTGGACGAAGTATTCGAGATAGCCTGAGTACCTATGTTGTTTTACTTTGTATCATATTTTTGTGAATGTTTCGTCAATGTATTTTGTCTTTAAATAAAATATATATACATAATATGGGGGTGGTAGGAAAATTCTCAAACAGCTTCAGGGAGAATCTTTTAGTTTTCCCTGAAGCAAGTTTATTTTTTCTCTGAGGATGAGGGTCCCCATGAAAAGTTCTAGAGGTGGTACCTCCCTATATTTATATATATATATATATATTTTATATATATATATATATATATATATAAATATATATATATATATATATATATATATATATATATATTATATATATTATATAACTAAAACAAGAATGGTACTATCATTAACTGTGCACACTTATGTGTTTCAGGGACTCAACGAGAATTATGGTAAAGTCTGAACGCTTATCGTTTCTTCAACTTCGTCGTGCTAATTACTGCTGCTGCTGCATCTTCTCTTTTCTTCAACGTCATCTCCATCATCGTCAAACCAATTCCTTAAACTTCATAATTAAGGTGAGAGAAAATTAATATAACCCATCTCTCTCTCTCTCTACAATTTTGTCAAATGACAAATCTGGGCTTAACAGCTATGTCTTAAATTTCATTAAGCTTCTTGATGACTTTAGAGTTAATTTAATTAATCAACATCTACACCACAGTTACATTACACTATGCAAGAAATTATTGCCTTCATGTCTGAGGGCAAGTGTGGGGTGAATATAATGCAGAGGGAAATTTGTAGTTTGGAAGTTAGGAGGAGGTGCGGGATTACCAAAACTGTTGTCCAGAGGGCTGAGGAAGGGTTGTTGAGGTGGTTCGGACATGTAGAGAGAATGGAGCGAAACAGAATGACTTCAAGAGTGTATCAGTCTGTAGTGGAAGGGAAAGGCGGGGTAGGGGGGGCCTAGGAAAAGGTTGGAGGGAGGGGGTAAAGGAGGTTTTGTGTGCGAGGGGCTTGGACTTCCAGCAGGCATGCGTGAGCGTGTTTGATAGGAGTGAATGGAGACAAATGGTTTTTAATACTTGACGTGCTGTTGGAGTGTGAGCAAAGTAACATTTATGAAGGGGTTCAGGGAAACCGGCAGGGCCGGACTTGAGTCCTGAGAGGGAAGTACGTGCCTGCACTCTGAAGGAGGGGTGTTAATGTTGCAGTTTAAAAAAATGTAGTGTAAAGCACCCTTCTGCAAGACAGTGATGGAGTGAATGATGGTGAAAGTTTTTCTTTTTCGGGCCACCCTGCCTTGGTGGGAAGCGGCCGATGTATGAATAATAAAAAATAAAAGAATCTTTGTAATTTCACAAGAAAGTCTTCAGTTATAAAATTAAAAGCAATAATATCCTGCCTAAGACAAATGAATTGTTTTGATATACCTTAATATATGTCTCGCATCTATTGTATTGGTGACCCTCTTCTCAAGTAGCTTGTGAGAGGGTATGGGTTATTTGTATGTACGTTGATTGTAACAGTGTATCAGAGCAGGTCTTTGATGGTGTAGTAACGATGGTAACACTCAGGTGTCCCGTGGCTCAGTTGGCAGCACACTAAGCTTACACACACTGAGTGTCCGTGGTTCGATCCCCGGCATCAGAAGAAACGTTGGACAGGTTTCCTTACACCTTTTGTTCCTGTTCACCTAGCAGTAACTGACTGCTGTTGGTCGCATCCTGGGGGGGGGTTAGTATACCTTGATATGGTTGGACTTAGGAATGAACTGAGGCAGGATAACAGCTCTAATCCGTTAAATCTGACTTAAATTGTGTTAAGAAAAAGACCTGTTCCTCCATGTTTTGGGATGGTTACTGTGTAACACTTACTGCAGGTGCCTTCTCTCTGCTAAAGTTTTTAAACATATATATGCTCATACCCACGTATAGCCACTTACTGACTCTGCTCGCATGTGTTCCCCTGTACCCACTCACCGTACAGTTAGGAAGCATGTCTGTATCTTAACTAACAGAAAAAATCGAGGCTTCACAACTTGCATTAAATGTCCAACATGCTTTAAACGTCTATAATTAATATTAATAATAATAATAATAATAATAATAATAATAATAATAATAATAATAATAATAATAATAATAATAATAATAATAATAATAATAATAATAATAATATATTATCGTCTATATTAGCATATATCAATACAGCTCGTCCCAGAACCAACTGCCTCCACATACTAGAGAAAAGCCCTGCCCAGTCCTCTCGTCGACACCCACCACCGCTAGCGTCACTAAATTTAACCACCCACCGCCACAATACCAGAACGTCATCAGCGCCTAAGAACCTCCCACGTCAACACCCACCACCGCCCCTCTAACACCCCTTCAGCAAACCCTTGCACTTTAACACCTCTACCTATACCCCTTTAGCTTTCACAGCCACAGCCACCACCTATCCTCTAACTCCTGCATGTGTTCCACAGAGGACAGCGGAATGTGTTGATGGGGACCAGCCAACTCCCATTCACACACCCCGCAGGAACGTCATCTCCCCGGCGGGAGTCCAGAAGGCACAGATCAAGAGACTGGACAAAGAAATGGATGCTGTCTACCGCTCGGAGACGGAGAGAAAACTGTCAGGAGAAATGGTTTCTATGAGAGAATACATATCCACTAACAAGGTAAGAACAAGAGAAAAATGTTGGAGAGGTAAGAGAAGTTGAGAGTAGGGAAAGAGATGGATGTGAAGGTTTCTGGAGGAGAGATGGGGAAGGAAAGCTACATGAAACCGAGATGTGGAAGACATCATGACGGACGCTCGTGAGTTGATAAGGGTATATCTTAGACTCTGGAGAGGAGAGAGAGCATGGTAAAGTGCTGCTGAAATAGAGAGGAGAGTTGCAGCAGTGGGAAGGGAATATGTAAACTGTGCTGGGAAGGGAGGGAAGAAAATGTGGATGTGTTTGGGGGGGAAAAG
>NC_069442.1:36521799-36554299 GCF_026875155.1 Cherax quadricarinatus
TAGTAAATTTTCCTTGACTGCATACTATATGGGAAGAGTTAAGTCTTACAAAGACATTTACTGAATAAGAGACAAGAAAACAACACGAAAATAAGTTGTATCAAGTGTGGAACTAATGTAAAGACCACAGTTGGAACAATGAGAAATGTAAATGAGGCAATCATCCTCCTCCTCCCCAGAGAAGACACTGTATCTTAAAAATGCTAACCCGTTCTCACACTACTCACCACAACTGTTTATCCAATAATTGTGCCTCTCTCTCCCCTCTTACTCTTCAGCAACAAGTGAACCCTTCCTTTCCCTTTCCTTCCTTAACGATTTCTTTCCCTCTTTACACCTCTACTTACTGCCATATCTTTTCTTATAAGTCCTCCACTCACCATTAACACCATAACCATGCTCACCTCCCACATATCCATCTTCAACTTCTCTACTCACCAAACACCACTCCGTAGCATCTTTAACTGATGTCTCCCAGCATCCCACCCAGATACTCCTACTGATCTGTTACCCACTACTTTCCCATACATTTTCAGTCACGGTATTGTGCCTTTTTTGTTATTCTCACACCTTGCTCACCCCAGACCGAGATATTTGCGTCTGTTTCTCACTACTCTTCAATAAACCACTCTACCAGTACATCTCCTCCCTCTCACATCGTATATTCCTACCTCTAAATGTCCTTACTGTTAACCTCCTGGCCTACTCATTTCTGTACCCATAAGCATCTCCGTTCTCAGCTTCCACATACTCCCCACAGCCTTCCTCACGAAACATGGAAATCCAGAACTAGAACTGTAAACATTATGTAATAACTGAAGCAGTATCCTAGAGCAGATGGTCATGTAAACAAATGCGGAGAACTGAAGTAAATGGTAACATGATAGAATTCACAAAGACACAGTTCTCGCGAATAAAAGATTCTTCAGCAAGCTGAATGACATTATAATTTACTCCATAATCAGACATCAATATTCACGGGGAGACTATTGTATACGTTGAAAAAGGAAATGTGTCTGTATCTCTCATTTTTCATAATCAGATGGAATATTTAGGGTGTGATATTATCCAGGGCTTCATTAGTACACTCTGTAATAAAGTATCAGCTAGCAGATTATGGCTATACAACCAAACATGATAATGGTCCACAAAGAACCGAAACGTCGTAAAATTTCATCTCCAATTTCCGGATTAGTGGGTAATCTATAGATGACAATAAACCTAAGAAAAGCAGAAGAAAATGGCACAAATTATGATGCAAATGGTTACGAACTCGACAGCGACCTTAACAACCCTTTGCTGAGAAGAAAGGTGGAAGACGAGGTGAAGCTTCAGATTATCAGTCGCTCAGCCGGGAGTCAACATGTTAATCAATCTTGAGAAAAGTGGACTGATGAAGTCACAGGCTTCTTGTTTCACAAATGTCTCAATCCTCATAAATTTTAAATTGTTAAATTCTACGACTGAAGCAAGGACAATGACAGTGTAAGACGCGAGACTGAAGCAAAGACAATGGCAGTGTTCCACTCGAGACTAAAGCAAGGACAATGACAGTATTAGACGCGAGACTGAAGCAAGGATAATGACAGTGCTCCAAGCGAGACTGAAGCAAGGACAATGACAGTGTTCCACGCGAGACTGAAGAAAGGACAATAACAGTGTTCCGCGTGAGACTGAAGCAAGGACAATGACAGTGTTCCACGCGATACTGAAGCAAGGACAATGACAGTGTTCCGCGCGAGACTGAAGCAAGGACAATGGCAGTGATCCCCGCGATACTGAAGCAAGGACAATGACAGTGTTCCACGCGATACTGAAGCAAGGACAATGAGAGTGTTCCACGCGATACTGAAGCAAGGACAATGACAATGTTCCGCGTGAGACTGAAGCAAGGACAATGGCAGTGTTCCACGTGATACGGAAGCAAGGACAATGACAGTGTTCCACGCGATACTGAAGCAAGGACAATGACAGTGTTCCGCGTGAGACTGAAGCAAGGACAATGACAGTGTTCCGCGTGAGACTGAAGCAAGGACAAAGGCAGTGTTCCACGCGATACGGAAGCAAGGACAACAGTGTTCCACGCGATACTGAAGCAAGGACAATGACAGTGTTCCGCGTGAGACTGAAGCAAGGACATTGACAGTGTTCCACGCGAGACTGAAGCAAGGACAATGACAGTGTTCCACGCGATACTGAAGCAAGGACAATGACAGTGTTCCGCGTGAGACTGAAGCAAGGACAATGACAGTGTTCCACGCGAGACTGAAGCAATGACAATGACAGTTTCCCCCCGCGATACTGAAGCAAGGACAATGACAGTGTTCCGCGTGAGACTGAAGCAAGGACAATGACAGTGTTCCACGCGATACTGAAGCAAGGACAATGACAGTGTTCCACGCGAGACTGAAGAAAGGACAATAACAGTGTTCCGCGTGAGACTGAAGCAAGGACAATGACAGTGTTCCGCGCGAGACTGAAGCAAGGACAATGGCAGTGATCCCCGCGATACTGAAGCAAGGACAATGACAGTGTTCCACGCGATACTGAAGCAAGGACAATGACAGTGTTCCGCGTGAGACTGAAGCAAGGACAATGACAGTGTTCCGCGTGAGACTGAAGCAAGGACAATGACAATGTTCCGCGTGAGACTGAAGCAAGGACAATGACAATGTTCCGCGTGAGACTGAAGCAAGGACAATGGCAGTGATCCCCGCGATACTGAAGCAAGGACAATGACAGTGTTGCGCGTGAGACTGAAGCAAGGACAAAGGCAGTGTTCCACGCGATACGGAAGCAAGGACAACAGTGTTCCACGCGATACTGAAGCAAGGACAATGACAGTGTTCCGCGTGAGACTGAAGCAAGGACATTGACAGTGTTCCACGCGAGACTGAAGCAAGGACAATGACAGTGTTCCGCGTGAGACTAAAGCAAGGACAATGACACTGTTCCACGCGATACTAAAGCAAGGACGACAGTGTTTCACGCGATACTGAAGCAAGGACAATGACAGTGTTCCGCGTGAGACTAAAGCAAGGACAATGACACTGTTCCACGCGATACTAAAGCAAGGACGACAGTGTTCCACGCGATACTGAAGCAAGGACAATGACAGTGTTCCGCGTGAGACTGAAGCAAGGACAATGAGAGTGTTCCGCGTGAGACTGAAGCAAGGACAATGACAGTGTTCCGCGTGAGACTAAAGCAAGGACAATGACACTGTTCCACGCGATACTAAAGCAAGGACGACAGTGTTCCACGCGATACTGAAGCAAGGACAATGACAGTGTTCCGCGTGAGACTGAAGCAAGGACATTGACAGTGTTCCACGCGAGACTGAAGCAAGGACAATGACAGTGTTCCACGCGATACTGAAGCAAGGACAATGACAGTGTTCCGCGTGAGACTGAAGCAAGGACAATGACAGTGTTCCACGCGAGACTGAAGCAATGACAATGACAGTTTCCCCCCCCCGATACTGAAGCAAGGACAATGACAGTGTTCCGCGTGATACTGAAGCAAGGACAATGACAGTGTTCCGCGTGAGACTAAAGCAAGGACAATGACACTGTTCCACGCGATACTAAAGCAAGGACGACAGTGTTTCACGCGATACTGAAGCAAGGACAATGACAGTGTTCGCGTGAGACTAAGCAAGGACAATGACACTGTTCCACGCGATACTAAAGCAAGGACGACAGTGTTCCACGCGATACTGAAGCAAGGACAATGACAGTGTTCCGCGTGAGACTGAAGCAAGGACAATGAGAGTGTTCCGCGTGAGACTGAAGCAAGGACAATGACAGTGTTCCGCGTGAGACTAAAGCAAGGACAATGACACTGTTCCACGCGATACTAAAGCAAGGACGACAGTGTTCCACGCGATACTGAAGCAAGGACAATGACAGTGTTCCGCGTGAGACTGAAGCAAGGACAATGACAGTGTTCCACGCGATACGGAAGCAAGGACAATGACAGTGTTCCGCGTGAGACTGAAGCAAGGACAATGACAGTGTTCCACGCGATACTGAAGCAAGGACAATGACAGTGTTCCACGCGATACGGAAGCAAGGACAACAGTGTTCCACGCGATACTGAAGCAAGGACAATGACAGTGTTCCGCGTGAGACTGAAGCAAGGACATTGACAGTGTTCCACGCGAGACTGAAGCAAGGACAATGACAGTGTTCCACGCGATACTGAAGCAAGGACAATGACAGTGTTCCGCGTGAGACTGAAGCAAGGACAATGACAGTGTTCCACGCGAGACTGAAGCAATGACAATGACAGTTTCCCCCCCCCGATACTGAAGCAAGGACAATGACAGTGTTCCGCGTGAGACTGAAGCAAGGACAATGACAAAGTTCCGCGTGAGACTGAAGCAAGGACAATGACAGTGTTCCGCGTGAGACTGAAGCAAGGACAATGACAGTGTTCCACGCGAGACTGAAGCAATGACAATGACAGTTTCCCCCCCCCCGATACTGAAGCAAGGACAATGACAGTGTTCCGCGTGAGACTGAAGCAAGGACAATGACAAAGTTCCGCGTGAGACTGAAGCAAGGACAATGACAGTGTTCTGCGTGAGACTAAAGCAAGGACAATGACACTGTTCCACGCGATACTAAAGCAAGGACAACGACAGTGTTCCACGTGAGACTGAAGCAAGGACAATGACAGTGTTCTGCGTGAGACTAAAGCAAGGACAATGACAGTGTTCCACGCGATACTGAAGCAAGGACAATGACAGTGTTCCGCGTGAGACTGAAGCAAGGACAATGACAGTGTTCCACGCGAGACTGAAGCAAGGACAATGACAGTGTTCCGCGTGAGACTGAAGCAAGGATAATGACAGTGTTCCGCGTGAGACTGAAGCAAGGACAATGACAGTGTTCCACGCGATACTGAAGCAAGGACAATGACTGTGTTCCGCTTGAGACTGAAGCAAGGACAATAACACTGTTCCACGCGATACGAAAACAAGGACAATGACAGTGTTCCACGCGATACTGAAGCAAGGACAATGACTGTGTTCCGCTTGAGACTGAAGCAAGGACAATGACAGTGTTCCGCGTGAGACTGAAGCAAGGACAATGACAGTGTTCCACGCGAGACTGAAGCAAGGACAATGACAGTGTTCCACACGATACTGAAGCAAGGTCAATGACTGTGTTCCGCTTGAGACTGAAGCAAGGACAATAACAGTGTTCCGCGTGAGACTGAAGCAAGGACAATGACACTGTTCCACGCGATACGAAAACAAGGACAATGACAGTGTTCCACGCGATACTGAAACAAGGACAATGACAGTGTTCCACGCGGTACTGAAGCAAGGACTATGACAGTGTTCCACACGATACTGAAGCAAGGACTATGACAGTGTTCCGCGTGAGACTGAAGCAAGATAATGACAGTGTTCCGCGTGAGACTGAAGAAAGGACAATGACAGTGTTCCACGCGATACTGAAACAAGGACAATGACTGTGTTCCGCGTGAGACTGAAGCAAGGACAGTGACAGTGTTCCGCGTGAGACTGAAGCAAGGACAATGACTGTGTTCCGCGTGAGACTGAAGCAAGGACAATGACAGTGTTCCACGCGATACTGAAACAAGGACAATGACTGTGTTCCGCGTGAGACTGAAGCAAGGACAGTGACAGTGTTCCGCATGAGACTGAAGCAAGGACAATGACAGTGTTCCACGCGAGACTGAAGCAAGGACAATGACAGTGTTCTGCGTGAGACTGAAGCAAGGACAGTGACAGTGTTCCGCGTGAGACTGAAGCAAGGACAATGACAGTGTTCCACGCGAGACTGAAGCAAGGACAATGACAGTGTTCCGCGTGAGACTGAAGCAAGGACAATGACAGTGTTCCGCGTGAGACTGAAGCAAGGACAATGACAGTGTTCCATGCGAGACTGAAGCAAGGATAATGACAGTGTTCCGCGTGAGACTGAAGCAAGGACAATGACAGTGTTCTGCCTGAGGCTGAAGCAAGGACAATAACAGTGTTCCGCGTGAGAGACTAGTAAAAAAGACACATATGTTATTGCAAGGAATAAATTAATTTGGTATTAGGCAGCCTCTGTAGAAATGGGGTAAAAATCTGCTTGGAGGAGCACTTGTAAGCGGAGTGCTCCAGAGCTCTGTGCTGGAGCTCTTGTAAGCAGTGTGTTCCAAAGCTCTATGCTGGAGCTCTTGTAAGCGGAGTGTTCCAGAGCTCTGTGCTGGAACTATTGTAAGCGGAGTGTTCCAGGGCTCTGTGGAGGAGCACTTGTAAGCAGAGTGTTCCAGAGCTCTGTGCTGGAGCACTTGCAAGCAGAGTGTTCCAGAGTTCTGTGCTGGTGCTCTTGTAAACGGAGTGTTCCAGACCTCTATGCTGGAGCCCTTGTAAGCGGAGTGTTCCAGAACTCTGTGCTGGATGATTTCTTTAGTGATCCCTCATACATGGAACCTCTCGATGTAAGAGAATCAAGTCGCTTTAGTAAAACAACGAATCCCTTTAGAACAGAGTTGTAAATTAATGTAAATGACTCTAGTAAGTTAGGTAAAGTTTATCAGGAAACAGGACAAGTGTTTCCTGACCCGGGTCTTAGTCATATGATGCCCCCCTATCGCAGCTTTTGGTCTCCTGACTGAGGCCTTCCACTGGCTTACAATTTTAACCATTGTTATAATTATATCCTTCACTAGAATGCTGATTCATGGCTTTCAGTAAGTGTGTTGGGACCAACACTTATCAACACCTTTCCCTCGGATATAAAAGGAATTACCAACAGACCATCGTCTTCAAAAGGAAACTCGACAAGCTAATCCAGGTAGTTCCTAATCATCTGGTGCTCACAGTGGAATGCTCGCAGCTGGAACTAATACCCTGACTGATTATATCATCAATTAGGTGAGGTCTGGTTTGGAATCGGAGTGCTGGGGCAGTCACCCTTGTAGCCATCATAAGGTTGAGAGCTCGTAGACAGGTAGTCTTCTTTCGTAAGACGGATTTCTTAAATAGACGAGTCGCTATATATTTATCCGTGTGTTTTACAAACGTTTATGTTAACTTCATAACACTGAGACAATAGGAGCGTCAAAACTAACCAAAACTTTTGTTTATTTCCTATTTACTTTGGTTTAATAGCAGTGATTCTACAAGTGATAGTTCCTTACCAATAGATAAGGCCAGATCTGAGACCGGACCGCGGGGGCGATGATATCCAGAACCATTAACATACATTACTACATATAAATTGAAGAATTTACATTTATCAGTGTTGATCTGCAAGTGTCAGATGTCCAACCACATGAACAAAGTTCCCAAAATCTCTCTGGGTCTTGCTGTTGTTTTCAGTATCGATCCATCTACATTCAATTTATTCGTTAATTTAAGTTTTGTCAAGTAAAAGGACACAAATGCAACTAATGTGACATTTTGTTGTGGCAACGTTTCGATCTCCAGGAACTTTGTCAAGCAGTCAGGGCTTGACAAAGCTTCTGGAGAGCGAAACGTTGCCACAATAAAAGGCCACATTAGTTGCATCTGTGTCCATTTACCTACCCCATTAATGTTGTCTGTTGCTGTTCATGATACATGTCTCGACCACAGACAGATCTTTTCCTCTAAAATTATTTAATCTCAACATTTTTACCAGTCTCTTGTAAATAACCCAATTACTGAAGTTCAGACAAAATATCACTGTTTATTACTACAAATATATCAGGGAACAGGTGGGGAGTAAACTCATGGCAAGGGACTCACCTGCCACTGGTTCAAGTCCCTCTCGTTACGTGGTTGCAGTAGTGTTTTAACAATTTCTTTGTAAACAAACAGACATGTTGCATACCTGTGTTGTATACCTGTTTATCAAGATGGCCTCGTGCAGTATATCCAATAATATACTCCAGTATGTTACCATGATTGACGACAGACTGACAGACATGACGGTAATTGGAAGCTAACGACATTTGTCCTGATTTGTCAATGGTATTACGTTAGTTATCTTCCTCTACGCCAAGGTAATTCCCGTGAGTAATTATATATTGAAGAACCTACCCAGAGGTATGCTGAGTTCCATTGTGTATTCAGCAAAAAAAAAAAACCTTTCTTATTTGTGTTGTGAGGGAGGGATTTATATGTCATTATTTAATATTCAGTGAGTAGTTGCCAGTCTGCCGTGTAAATCCCCTCATGGGACTTCCGCTGAGAGGCTATTAATCAAAAGTACTGTATCGAAATTGATTTCCTTCTATTTTGTAATTGCTGTCTAAATGCATGACCCTTAGGTGTTAAGTATTTTCCCTAAATCCAATAATAATGATGATAATAATAATAATAATAATAATAATAATAATAATAATAATAATAATAATAATAATAATAATAATAATAATAATAATAATAATAATAATAATAATTATTATTATTATTATTATTATTATTAATATTATTATTATTGTTATTATTATTATTGTTATTATTATTATTATTATTATTATTATTATTATTATTATTATTATTATTATTATTATTATTATTATTATTATTATTATTATTATTATTTAGAATATATTTCTGTGTATTGTTAGAAAATATTTCTTTATATACAAGTTTTTTAATCTAGGTCATCGCGTTAAAAACACTGACATTAACAAAAGGGTTGGACAGGTAAGCCAGTGAAAGGTCTTTGACAAGTGACCAACTGCAGTGGCGGTTAATTATATGACTAAGACCTGCGTCAGGAAACACTTGTTCTCTTTCCTGTGATAACTGCACATTTAAGGTTCGAGAATTACATAGTACATTACTCCACCCAGTAGCTTGTGATAAGTAAAAAGGGAACAGCGAGAGTGAGGCTGAATAACGGTATTGGTAATGATTGCCACTATTGTTTTGTATAGGCTGCCCAAGCATCATATATTCCTCACTAACATGTTGAAGTTATTACGATAAAGAGAGAGCCAAAACAGAATTTGACGATAACGTTTCAAATGGATCGAAATAAATCAGGGAACAGGTGGGGGTTGAACCCATGGCGAGTCAGACTTAAAACTCACAGGTCAGTTAGTTCTGTGATTTCTTTGCAGTCGTATTATTGCGATTTCGTGAGGACTTTTTTTTTTTTGAAATCTAACCCAGAAGGTTTCTTTCGTGTATACTGGAGTATGTTTAGAAAAAAAGATATACCTAGTTAATTATAGCTAAGAATAGGTTATTCATAATGTAACACGAATGTGCTCAACTTTTAACACACATTTCCTCTTACTTTCTACTCAAGACACACCTGAAACCTCAAAATTCATTAATTATACGTACAAGGTAGCGTGAAGCTGACTTATACAAGAACACAGTCACTAGCCAAACTAGTCACCGGACCGTGACTTGTTTGGTTTTAACCACTTCCAGGTTCTTAAGCAATACAAAAAGGAATACAGTATACCAATAAATCATTACAAAACGAATCAAGTGCCAGAGATATGAAATATGACTCTTGGATACGAAATGGAAGATTACAAATATAATAATCAATTTTTAAAGGGGTGGACGGGTAAGTCAGCTAAGACGTCTATCAGGCGACCAAAAGTTCGTGTGGTGGGTGATGATGTGACTAAAACCCGCTTCAAGAATTACTTGTCATGTTTCCTGATGAGCCTTACCTAACCTAACCTAACCTAACCTAACCTAACCTAACCTAACCTAACCTAACCTAACCTAGCCTAGCCTAACCTAACCTAACCTAACCTAGCCTAACATAACCAAACCAAACTAACACGAACGTCAACCTTTTAACCTACTTACCTTAACTAAACAACCTAACCTAAACTCTAACCTAACTAGTGCTAGACTATAACTATACCTACACTAACTAACCTAACCAAACTATACCATAACCTTTTTAACACTAGTCGCTAAACAACCTAACTAACTAACCTAATAAATCTTAACTTAACCTAACATACAACCTAAACTAACTATCATATGAGCCTTACTAACCTAGCCAAACCTTAGCCTTAAGGCCTAACCTAACCTACCTAAACTAACCTAACCAAGCTAGCTAGCCTAGCTAGCTACTAATAACCTACCTAACATAACCTAACCTAACTTACCTAACCTAACCTAACCTAACCTAACTACTAACCTAACCTAACCTAACCTAACTAGCCTAACCTAACCTAACCTAACTAACCTAACTAACTAGCCTAACCTAACTAACCTAACCTAACCTAACTAACCTAACCTAACCTAACCTAACCTAACCTAACCTAACCTAACTACCTAACTAACCTAACCTAACCTAACCTAACCTAACCTAGCCTAACCTAACTAAACCTAACCTAACCTAACCTAACCTAACCTAACCTAACCTACCTTAACCTAACCTAACCTAACCTAACCTAACCTAACTAACCTAACCTACCTACCTAAGCTAACCTAACCTAACCTAACCTAACCTAACCTAACCTAGCCTAACCTAACCTAACCTAACCTAACCTAACCTAACCTAACCTAACACCTAGCCTAAACACTAACCTAACCTAACCTAACCTAACTTAACTACTAACCTAACTACCTAACCTAACCTAACCTACAACCTAACCTAACCTAACTAGCCTAACCTAACCTAACCTAAACCTAACCTAACCTAACTAACCTAAACCTAGCCTAACCTAACAACCTACCAACCTAACCTAACCTAAACCTAACCTAACTACTAACCTAACCTAACCTAACCTAACCTAACCTAACCTAGCCTAACCTAACCTAACCTAACCTAACCTAACCTATAACCTACACCTAACTAACCTAACCTAACATAACCTAACATAACCTAACCTAACCTAACCTAACATAACCTAACCTAACCTAACCTAACCTAACCTAACTATAACTAACCTAACCTACCTAACCTAACCTAACACTACTAACCTAACCTAACCTACCTTAACCTAACCTAACTTAACCTAAGCCTATAACCTAACCTAACCTAACCTAACCTAGCCTAACCTAACCTAACTAACCTAACCTAACCTAACCTAACTAACATAACCTAACCTAACATAACCAAATAACTACATAACCTAACGACAACCTAACCTAACCTAACCTAACCTAACCTAACCTAACTAACCTAACCTACCTAACCAACCTAACTAATACCTACACACTAACCTAGCCTAACCTACACCTAACATAACCTAACCTAACCTAACCTAACCTAACCTAACCTAACTAGCCTAATACCTAACTAACCTAACTAACATAACCTAACATAACCTACAACGTAACCTAACAAACTAACCTAACCTAACCTAAACTTAACCTAACTAACAACCTAACCTAACATAACCTAGCCTAACCTAACCTAACCTAACCTAACTAACACTAATAACCTAACCTAGCCTAACTTAACCTAACATAACTAACCTAGCCTAACTAACTACCTAACTAACCTACCAACATAACCTAACCTAACTAACATAACCTAACCTAGCCTAACCTAACCTAACCTAACATAACATAACCTACCTACATAATAACCTAACTCTAACCTAGCTAACCTAACTAACCTAACCTAACTAACCTAACCTAACATACCTACCTAGCTAACCTAACTAACCTAACTAACGTAACCTAACCTACTATAACATAACATAACATAACATTAACTAATCTAACCTAGCCTAACCTAACCTATACCTAGCTAACCTAACGTAACCTAACCTAATAACCTAACCTAACCTACATAACCATAACTAACATAACTATCTAACCTAACTAACCTAACCTAACCTAACTAACCTAACCTAACCTACACTAACCTACCTAACCTAACTACCTAACCTAACCTAACCTAACCTAACTAACCTAACCTAACCTAACCTAACCTACCAACCTAACCTAACCTAAACCTAACCTAACCTAACCTAACCTAACCTAACCTAACCTAGCCTAACCTAACCTAACCTAAACCTTAACCTAAACCTAACCTAACCTAACCTAACCTAACCTAACCTAACCTACAACCTAAACCTACCTAACCTAACCTAACCTAACCTAACCTAACCTAACCTAACATAACAACCTAACCTAACCTAACATTACTAACCTAACATAACCTAACATAACCTAACAACCTAACCTAACCTAACCTAACCTAACCTAACCTAACCTAACCTAACCTAACATAACATAACCTAACCTAGCCTAACCTAACCTAACATAACCTAGCCTAACCTACCTTAACCTAACCTAACTTAACCTAGCCTAACCTAACATAACCTAACCTAACCTAGCCTAACCTAACCTAACATAACCTAGCCTAACCTACCCTAACATAACCTAACCTAACATAACCTATCATAACCTAGCCAAGCCTAACCTAACCAAACCTAACCTAACCTAACCTAAACTAACCTAACCTAACCAAGCCTAACCTAACATAACCTAGCCTAACCTAACCTAACATAACCTAACCTAACCTAACCTAACCTAGCCTAACCTAACCTAACGTAACCTAACCTAACCTAACCTAACGTAACCTAACATAACCTAACCCAACCTAACTTAACCTAACCTAACCTAACATAACCTAGCCTAGCCTAACCTAACCTAACGTAACATAACATAACCTAGCCTAGCCTAACTTAACCTAACATAACATAACCTAGCCTAACCTAACCTAACCTAACCTAACATAACCTAACCTAACATAACCTAACCTAGCCTAACCTAATCTAACCTATTCTAACGTAACCTAACCTATCATAACCTAACTTAACCTAACTTAACCTAATCTAACCTAGCCTAACCTAACCTAACATAACCTAGTCTAACCTAACGTAACCTAACGTAATGTAACCTAACCTAACTTAACTTAACATAACATAACATAACATAGTCTAACCTAACCTAACCTAACCTAACCTAACCTAACCTAACCTAACCTAACCTAACCTAACCTAACCTAACATAACATAGCCTAACCTAACCTAACCTAACATAAGCTAGCCTAAAATAACCTAACCTAACCTAACATAACATAGCCTAACCTAACCTAACATAAGCTAGCCTAAAATAACCTAACCTAACCTAACCTACGAGTGTGTCCTAACGCGGGTCTTAGTCACTGGCTTACCCGTCCACTACTTTAAAATTTAAGGATAAATCTGTACACGATAGTGGTGAAAACATTTCTGATGTATTAAGCTCTGGTGACTGATAGACAAGATAGATTGTGCATAAATAGGAACAAAAATTGGAATTCTATATTTCTTACAGAAAACAGCATCAGTATTTTTAAACTAAATAATACAGAATTTATTCACACCTATTTCGAAAAAATCTTAGAAGCTCAAGTTAGCAGAAATCTGAAGCTTCTTGAATTATAAAGAAAAATAATTGGCAATAAAGCTTACAGAATTCCTGGCTTCTGAAGAATAATTCTAATAAATGCCGAGTATTTACTGCACATTATTAAACATCAGTGGTGAGAACTCTTCCACAATGTGTAACTTAATTCTCGTCACCAAAATACCGAAAAAGACACTAATATATTTTCACAAAATACAGTGAGTGCTATTGAAACTGTCTCTAATTTTTAATTCTAGCTTCCGAGTTTGCACTCTCTAAAGAAAAGCGAAGAATAAATAAGATATATACACTCCAGACCAGCGATGTTTTCCGGTTAAATTCAGTTCCAGAAACGATAATATTGATTTCGTAGAGTTGATGATGAACGGAAAACTGTCAAGTAGAGTAGTTGAGGTGATGACGAGTGGAACAAACTGTCAAGTTGAGTAGTTGAGGTGATGACGAGTGGAACAAACTGTCAAGTTGAGTAGTTGACGTGATGACGAGTGGAACAAACTGTCAAGTAGAGTAGTTGAGGTGATGACGAGTGGAACAAACTGTCAAGTATAGTAGTTGAGGTGATGACGAGTGGAACAAACTGTCAAGTAGAGTAGTTGAGGTGATGACGAGTGGAACAAACTGTCAAGAATAGTAGTTGAGGTGATGGCGAGTGGAACAAACTGTCAAGAATAGTAGTTGAGGTGATGGCGAGTGGAACAAACTGTCAAGTAGAGTAGTTGAGGTGATGACGAGTGGAACAAACTGTCAAGAATAGTAGTTGAGGTGATGGCGAGTGGAACAAACTGTCAAGTAGAGTAGTTGAGGTGATGACGAGTGGAACAAACTGTCAAGTAGAGTAGTTGAGGTGATGACGAGTGGAACAAACTGTCAAGTAGAGTAGTTGAGGTGATGACGAGTGGAACAAACTGTCAAGTAGAGTAGTTGAGGTGGTGACGAGTGGAACAAACTGTCAAGTAGAGTAGCTGAGGTGATGACGAGTGGAACAAACTGTCAAGTAGAGTAGTTGAGGTGATGACGAGTGGAACAAACTGTCAAGTAGAGTAGTTGAGGTGATGACGAGTGGAACAAACTGTCAAGTAGAGTAGTTGAGGTGATGACGAGTGGAACAAACTGTCAAGTAGAGTAGTTGAGGTGATGACGAGTGGAACAAACTGTCAAGTAGAGTAGTTGAGGTGATGACGAGTGGAACAAACTGTCAAGTAGAGTAGTTGAGGTGATGACGAGTGGAACAAACTGTCAAGTAGAGTAGTTGAGGTGATGACGAGTGGAACAAACTGTCAAGTAGAGTAGTTGAGGTGATGACGAGTGGAACAAACTGTCAAGTAGAGTAGTTGACGTGATGACGAGTGGAACAAACTGTCAAGTAGAGTAGTTGAGGTGATGACGAGTGGAACAAACTGTCAAGTAGAGTAGTTGAGGTGATGACGAGTGGAACAAACTGTCAAGTAGAGTAGTTGAGGTGATGACGAGTGGAACAAACTGTCAAGTATAGTAGTTGAGGTGATGGCGAGTGGAACAAACTGTCAAGTAGAGTAGTTGAGGTGATGACGAGTGGAACAAACTGTCAAGTAGAGTAGTTGAGGTGATGACGAGTGGAACAAACTGTCAAGTAGAGTAGTTGAGGTGATGACGAGTGGAACAAACTGTCAAGTAGAGTAGTTGAGGTGATGACGAGTGGAACAAACTGTCAAGTAGAGTAGCTGAGGTGATGACGAGTGGAACAAACTGACAAGTAGAGTAGTTGAGGTGATGACGAGTGGAACAAACTGTCAAGTAGAGTAGTTGAGGTGATGACGAGTGGAACAAACTGTCAAGTAGAGTAGTTGAGGTAATGACGAGTGGAACAAACTGTCAAGTAGAGTAGTTGAAGTGATGACGAGTGGAACAAACTGTAAAGTAGAGTAGCTGAAGTGATGACGAGTGGAACAAACTGTCAAGAAGAGTAGTTGAGGCGATGACGAGTGGAACAAACTGTCAAGTAGAGTAGCTGAGGTGATGATGAGTGGAACAAACTGTCAAGCAGAGTAGCTGATGTGATGACGAGTGGAACAAACTGTCAAGTAGAGTAGCTGAGGTGATGACGAGTGGAACAAACTGTCAAGAAGAGTAGTTGAGGTGATGACGAGTGGAACAAACTGTCAAGTAGAGTAGCTGAGGTGATGACGAGTGGAACAAACTGTCAAGTAGAGTAGTTGAGGTGATGACGAGTGGAACAAACTGTCAAGTAGAGTAGTTGAGGTGGTGACGAGTGGAACAAACTGTCAAATAGAATAGTTGAGGTGATGACGAGTGGAACAAACTGCTAAATGGAGCAGTTGAGGTGAGCGTTTTGGGTACCTTAAAAAAAATTGCTTAAATAAGTGGAAATAGTTGAGTGTGCTTAGGACCTGCCTAGGACCTGCCTAGGACCTGCCTAGAACCTGCCTAGCATGAACCTTTGCTTCAACAGAACCCGGATATCTTTTCCTGGTTGCTCTGTACTTTTGGTGGGCTAGACCCTGGATTCCTTCGTTTCAGTGGCACCCGGATACCATTGCTCTTAAGGCTCTGTAATTACCTTTACTGTTGTGGTTTCACGATAACTTTTCTCCAACGGAACCCGAATACTTTCGTTCCGATCAATCCAGGAGTGAAGGCGGTGATGTCATGTTAATATGATGCAGAGACTAGAAACGTACAGATTATGAAGACGGTGTTGACGTACGAAAAGGCATACTTTATAAATCAGATGATTTGTGTTTAGCTGATTTGTTTATTTAATAAGAAGGAAACAGCAAAGGTTGACCAAGTGGGTGGGCGAGAATGGTTGGTTTAGAGAAAAACCTGCCTATTATGGGCCAGTAGACCCGCAGTGTTCCTCATATTCTCAAGTCTAGAGTGGATGACAGGAGGAGTTAGAGTCGTATCAGAGAAGCACATTACCAAGGTCGTAGTGTGAAGGCAGATGAATATAGAGATTTCGCCTGCTGTTGGAGTGTGATCAATGTAATATATTTTAAAGAATTTTGGAAAATCGGTAAAATGGGCTTGAGTCCTGCAGTTGGGGAGTACACTGTCTGCATTTAAAAATGTAGGTGGGGAAGTTGCAGTCTGGGATGTCGGTGCATTCCTGGCAAGACCACCGTCAATAAATGCTGGTAAAGATGTGTGCTCTGTGTTACTTCCTTCTGGGGAGCCCCTCAAGGAAGGTTCCTTGATGGAAATAAATGGTATAAAATACCGACACAATGGAAATATAAACACATATGCAGTATAATGTGATCCTTTATTGACTACGTTTCGCCCACACAGTGGGCTTTTTCAAGTCACAAACAGAACTGTTTGTGACTTGAAAAAGCCCACTGTGTGGGCGAAACGTAGTCAATAAAGGATCACATTATACTGCATATGTGTTTATATTTCCAAGGTTCCTTGATGTTGGTGAGGGGCTCTTGATTTAGGGAATTGGATCTGTGCTCCAGTTCCCCGAATTAAGCCTGAATGCCTTCCACATCCCCCCCCCCCACAGGCGCTGTATAATCCTCCGGGTTTAGCGCTTCCCCCTTGATTATAATAATAATAATAATCCTTCTGGGGAGACAGAGACAGCTGATAAATTAAAATATTTTTTTATTTCACAATTTACAATGAGTTACGTGGTTTAGACAGACAGGTGGACGAAACACTAGGTAATATTTAATAGAAAACGTTTTGGTCCTGGGACCTTGATCACTTCTAACTTACAGAGGTTACAATGAGAAAATATACCTGTGTATGTTAGAAGTAATGAAGGTCTCAGGACCGAAACGTTTTCTAATATGTCCTAGTGTTTGCCCAGGTGTATTTTTAAACCAATTTATCGGTATCTATCACCTAGGTTTAAACCACAGTGCGTTACGTATTTCTCAGTTCTTAGTTCTCACCTGCATCGCTAACATAAAGCTGAGAGTAATTAGCTTAACCATATTTGTACGAAGAAACAGTGAGCGTAACATAAGCAAGTAGAAGGTCGCCTAACGACTAGATTACCAGCCAGAGACTAGCATGCTAACAACCGTATATTTCTAGAGCGCAAACTAGATTCTGAAATATTAGGAAATGCGCTTTTCCCGAACTCATATAAGATCATAATGACGATGTATATAAAAATAAATGACTGTAAAGCACGTAATTAACAAGAGATCAGAACATATACAACAAATTTATAACATAAAAACAGTAATTAATAAAAACGAGGATGACAAACGAACAAGAGACAATAATGTAAATCAGAGAGAGGAGATCGATACCATGCCTAACCCTTCTAGGGTAGGGTAGGTGCCTGAGTCCGAGCCTTTAGCTCATAAGACTGTCATTTCTATTAGCCCCCTTGGGGCGGGGATGGCAGACCAGAGAGGCCTAGCTTGTGGCTAGGCCTGGGGACAGTTGGTCCCAAAGATGAGGAGGTACTTGTGCCTCCTCCCATGGGAGACTTAGGTCTCAGACACTCCCTAAAGAGGGAGCCAAGGCCGGGCCACCACTTGGAAAAGGCCCAGGCCGGGAGAATACCGGCGAATCTTTAATAATAATAATAATAACAGAGAGAGGAACGTAATGCCAAGAACGTTCGTGAATGTAAACGTAAGAAAAATGGGTAGGTGGCAGACGGCAGCTTAAACGTTTTCATAGGCACCTAAAGGGAGCTCTGGGCACCTAAAGAGAGCTCTGGGCACCTAAAGGGAGCTTTGGGCACCTAAAGGGAGCTCTGGGCACCTAAAGGGAGCTCTGGGCACCTAAAGGGAGCTCGTGGGCAGCTGAAGGGAGCACATGGGTAGCTAAAGGGAGCACAAGGACTTCTGAAGGCAATTCCTAACTGAAATAAGCGTACAACTTAGTAACTCAGAAGGTGTATCAATTACCTTTTGAAACGTAAACAATAATTTAGAGAAAATTATCGTTAACACTCAATCTCTGTTGTAGGTAACGTGTGTTTGTGGGCCAAGAGCTATCACTGTACCGCTGGAAGGGGAAGGTGGGGAGGAACGGGGTGTGGAGGGTACGGGGGTAGGAGACGCTGTTCAATTTGGTAGTCAGAGTGAGTGTTATCAAATAATGATGTAATAGTCTTTACTGTGAGCGCTGGCCGCCTGTCATCAATACCGAGCCCAGTCAAGCCTTCCATGTTGGTCAAGCCTTCCATGTTGGTCAAGCCTTCCATGTTGGTCAAGCCTTCCATGTTGGTCAAGCCTTCCATGCTGGTCAAGCCTTCCATGCTGGTCAAGCCTTCCATGTTGGTCAAGCCTTCCATGTTGGTCAAGCCTTCCATGCTGGTCAAGCCTTCCATGTTGGTCAAGCCTTCCATGTTGGTCAAGCCTTCCATGCTGGTCAAGCCTTCCATGCTGGTCAAGCCTTCCATGTTGGTCAAGCCTTCCATGCTGGTCAAGCCTTCCATGCTGGTCAAGCCTTCCATGTTGGTCAAGCCTTCCATGTTGGTCAAGCCTTCCATGTTGGTCAAGCCTTCCATGTTGGTCAAGCCTTCCATGTTGGTCAAGCCTTCCATGTTGACCAAGCCTTCCATGTTGGTCAAGCCTTCCATGTTGGTCAAGCCTTCCATGTTGGTCAAGCCTTCCATGTTGGTCAAGCCTTCCATGTTGGTCAAGCCTTCCATGTTGGTCAAGCCTTCCATGTTGGTCAAGCCTTCCATGTTGGTCAAGCCTTCCATGTTGGTCAAGCCTTCCATGTTGGTCAAGCCTTCCATGTTGGTCAAGCCTTCCATGTTGACCAAGCCTTCCATGTTGGTCAAGCCTTCCATGTTGGTCAAGCCTTCCATGTTGGTCAAGCCTTCCATGTTGGTCAAGCCTTCCATGTTGGTCAAGCCTTCCATGTTGGTCAAGCCTTCCATGTTGGTCAAGCCTTCCATGTTGGTCAAGCCTTCCATGTTGGTCAAGCCTTCCATGTTGGTCAAGCCTTCCATGTTGGTCAAGCCTTCCATGTTGGTCAAGCCTTCCATGCTGGTCAAGCCTTTCATACTGGTCAAGCCTTTCATGCTGGTCAAGCCTTTCATGCTGGTCAAGCCTTTCATGCTGGTCAAGCCTTTCATGCTGGTCAAGCCTTCCATACTGGTCAAGCCTTCCATGTTGGTCAAGCCTTCCATGTTGGTCAAGCGTTCCATGTTGGTCAAGCCTTCCATGCTGGTCAAGCCTTCCATGCTGGTCAAGCCTTCCATGCTGGTCAAGCCTTCCACGTTGGTCAAGCCTTCCATGTTGGTCAAGCGTTCCATGTTGGTCAAGCGTTCCATGTTGGTCAAGCCTTCCATGCTGGTCAAGCCTTCCATGCTGGTCAAGCCTTCCATGCTGGTCAAGCCTTCCATGTTGGTCAAGCCTTCCATGTTGGTCAAGCTTCCTTGTTGGTTAAGCCTTCCATGTTGGTCAAGACTTCCATGTTGACCAAGCCTTCCATGTTGGTCAAGCCTTCCATGTTGGTTAAGCCTTCCATGTTGGTCAAGCCTTCCATGTTGGTCAAGCCTTCCATGTTGGTCAAGCCTTCCATGTTGGTCAAGACTTCCATGTTGGTCAAGCCTTCCATGTTGGTCAAGCCTTCCATGTTGGTCAAGCCTTCCATGATGGTCAAGCCTTCCATGTTGGTCAAGCCTTCCATGATGGTCAAGCCTTCCATACTGGTCAAGCCTTCTATGATGGTCAAGCCTTCCATACTGGTCAAGCCTTCCATGATGGTCAAGCCTTCCATACTGATCAAGCCTTCCATGAAGGTCAAGCCTTCCATGATGGTCAAGCCTTCCATGTTGGTCAAGCCTTCCATGATGGTCAAGCCTTCCATACTGGTCAAGCCTTCTATGATGGTCAAGCCTTCCATACTGGTCAAGCCTTCCATGATGGTCAAGCCTTCCATACTGGTCAAGCCTTCCATGATGGTCAAGCCTTCCATACTGATCAAGCCTTCCATGAAGGTCAAGCCTTCCATGATGGTCAAGCCTTCCATGTTGGTCAAGCCTTCCATGATGGTCAAGCCTTCCATACTGGTCAAGCCTTCTATGATGGTCAAGCCTTCCATACTGGTCAAGCTTTCCATGATGGTCAAGCCTTCCATGATGGTCAAGCCTTCCATGATGGTCAAGCCTTCCATGATGGTCAAGCCTTCCATGATGGTCAAGCCTTCCATGATGGTAAAGCCTTCCATGATGGTCAAGCCTTCCATGATGGTCAAGCCTTCCATGATGGTCAAGCCTTCCATGATGGTCAAGCCTTCCATGATGGTCAAGCCTTCCATGATGGTCAAGCCTTCCATGATGGTCAAGCCTTCCATGATGGTCAAGCCCTTCCATGATGGTCAAGCCTTCCATGAAGGTCAAGCCTTCCTGATGGTCAAGCCTTCCATGATGGTCAAGCCTTCCATGATGGTCAAGCCTTCCATGATGGTCAAGCCTTCCATGATGGTCAAGCCTTACACCAACAAGCAGGAATATATATAACTCAATCCCATTCTGTATATTGTTCATACAATAAAGGGCCAATACTGTTCCTAATACCAGTCCTTGTGGAGCCCCGCTTGTTGTTCTTCACTATTAAATCATCGCTCCCCGATTCCTGTTCAATCAGTCGTTGTTTCGTTTCCCTAAGGTACTCTTGCATTCACTGGAATACGTTCCCTATTATTTCTGCTTTCTCCTCAAATTTTTGGCCCGATCTCGTTCGAGTTGCAGTCTAAGAAAACGCAATCCACCCCATTTCTCTTTCAGTTTCTGTCCTTACTTTTGTTACATTGTCATATCTGATTTCCTTCTCTCCAAGTGTTCTGCCCTTTCGTTTTGATTATTTTCTCCCTCACCTTGCACGGTATGCATGTTGCTGGTCCATAGTTCATCACTTCCTGCCTGTCTCTTTTATTAAATATACTAACTACATTCAGTGTTTTCCAGACTTCTGACAATTTCGGGAGTCGCATGAGGCTCCCGAAGCTACTTTGTGCGGCTCTCGAAGCTACTCTTTGCAGCTCCCGAAGCTACTCTGTGCGGCTCTGAAATGTACTCTGTGCAGCTCCCGAAGCTCCTCTGTGCGGCTCCTGAAGTTACTCTGTGTGGCTCCCGAAGCTACTCTGTGCAGCTCCCGAAGCTACTCTGTGCGGCTCCCAAAGCAACTCTGTGCGGCTCCCGACGCTACTCTGTGCTGCTCCCGACACTACTCTGTGCGGCTCCCGAAGCTACTCTGTGTGGCTCCCGAACCTACTCTGTGTGGCTCCCGAAGCTACTCTGTGTGGCTTCTGAAGCTACTCTTTTTGGCTCCCGAAGTTACTTTGTTCGGCTCCCGAAGCTACTATATGCGGCTCCCGAAGCTACTCTGCGCGGCTCCCAATGCTACTCTGTGTGGTTCCCGAAGCCACTCTGTGCGGCTCCTGAAGCTACTCTTTGCGGCTCCTGAAGCTACTCTTTGCGGCTCCCTAAGCTACTCTATGCGGCTCCCAAAGCTATTATGTGTGGCTCCCGAAGCTGCTGTGTGCGGCTCCCGAAGCTACTCTGTGCGGCTCCCGAAGCTACTCTGTGCGGCTCCCGAAGCTACTCTGTGCGGCTCCCGAAGCTACTCTGTGCGGTTCCCGAAGCTACTCAGTGCCGCTCCCGAAGCTACTCTGTGCGGCTCTCGAGGCAATATTGACTTTCAGTGCCATTTTTCCTAAAATTTCATATTAATAATCTACAGTAGTACAGAATGTACCAATATTAGAATATACGGGTAATTTACATTGTCTTTTCAAACATCCATGTGTATCATGTGTCAAACTGCTGTTCGAACTCGCTGAACATAATCAAAACATGTTTTAAACATGTACGGATGATGCAACTGGACTCTGCACCATCAGTCTTCATGCAGTACACATAGGTTACGTACTTATGGCGGTAGCGGAACATAAGTAGTGCAGTGCTGTGTAGATAAGTACTTTTCTGAATAATAAAAGATTAAGAGTGATTTTAGCTAAAGTTGTAAAACCTTCGTTTAAAATGATGGACTAACAAAAGATATTAGTGTGTTAAACCAACGATGGGAGGACGATTTTGTTTTTACTGTTAAGGGTGACAAGGACCTGTGGCTTATCAGTCACTTTATAACGAATAATTTACAGCATCACCACGAGCATACCATTAAAAAATTGCATCTGAATTTCGTCCTGAATCAGAACTGCGAGAAAATAAGATAAAATTTCTGAAGTCTAATTTAGTCACCTAACAAAATAGCTGATTTTCCTAATGTAAGCAAAGTTATTTGGCTACTGAAGTTATTTTTTATAGCTTGGAATATTGCTCGAAAGAAAACCCCCCTTACAGTCATGGAGTTTTTGAAAAAAATAATTTTAGTGATGTGTTCAATTCTCGCCCCGGAACTCAAAATTTAAACAGGTAATAGAAGAAATTCCCTATCCCCGCCGCACTACGGGAGACCCTTTTCTGAAATTAGTTCCACTTCTATGTTCACGCAGAGTGGTTGACAAGCTGTGTTGCTCTCGTTTAAAACATTGGATAAATCTACAAACTTTAACATATCCCTCATTAGCTATTTTTGTTCACTATGTTGCAAACGATGGAAAGTACAATAAGTTTTTTTTAACCTTATAAGTTTAAAGAAGCCACAAAAGGTATTGAATAAAAAAATGCTCTTAAAAAGTTTAATTAAATGTCAACTACCTTTCATAAACTTGTAGCTTTTGCAACAGACGGAGCACCACCCCTAGGGTAGGTCAAAATATAACATGATCTAAACTATCCTAAATGTCCCTTTACCCCTTATTATCCCCCTTGATTTTAGAAAAACAAACATTTCAGCTCAACAACGCAAAAACTGCGTTTTAAAACCTGTGAATGTTTTTCAAACAAGTACAAAAACATTCAGTGAATTTAGAAATTTTATTGAGGAGCTGGAGCTTGAAGAAAAGAGAAAGCAAGTGAGCTTCCACTCTACTGTATTGTAGGATGAATATCAACTACCAATCTTTTGAATAAGTTTGTTGATCTTTTGTAACCAAACATTGATTTCGTGAAAGAAAATGAATACCCATAACTAGAAGATCACGAATGTGTACAAGATCTGATGTTCTATACAGATGTAATACATCACCTCCAATATTTATTGACACTTCAAGGAACGTACAAAGTTATTACAGAACTTTCACAATCAGTTTCCAGAATAAAATACAGCTTTTTCAAAGTTTTTGCAACAAAGAAATTGAAACCCTTTCCGACCTTTAAAATTTAAAATAACTGCTTTTCTTGACTTTGAAATTAAAATCTGTAAACTGAAACAATAAGAAAGAAACACAGAAGCACTTTATAATGATTTTGTGAACAGGTTTGAGAAACTAGAAAAGTTAAAGCCATGTTTTGAATTTCTTGTGCATACATAAGTGACTGATGTCATCAACGATGAATGTCCTGCTGCAGCACCTTTTACCTCTGGTGTTGCTTCGGTAGACACAAAAGCTTATTGAGCTGCAGGAAGATGTGGGTTTGAAGCTAATCCATAAAAGTTCATTTCTAACTGACTTTTGGAAAGAAATCCCGATGTACAGATAACCAGCTTGCGACAACTCTCTGTTTTTTGGACAACTTACTCTTGTGAATCTGTCTTCTCTGTAATGAAATTTATCAAGTCAAAATATCGTGCTGTCCTCACTGAGCTTCTTAGAACAGCTGTGTCATCCTACCAGCCAGATTTTAAACTATTAATTGCAAAAATGGAGACTCATTGAAAGTCTTCAACGAGCAGAGATTAACATCTTCTGCTTTGGTGAATAGGCCTACTACATAGTAGACCTACTACATAGTAGGCCTACTACATAGTTATATTTATTTATAAATAATAAACAATATAAGGTAATATTTTTTGTTGCTCTTGAACATTCAGAAATGTATGAGAAGTATTGCATGTGCCTCTTCTTATCGAAGAACTTGTACACCCTTGTCTCAGCTGGTGGTTCGGCAATGTTCTGGTCCCTCTTGCAGAATCTATGGTGACAACCTGCCAGGTTTCACTGACTTGATGTATCTTGCCTAGTTAAGAGTTGTTATTGCACCTCTTGACCAGTTGTGTGCACAGTGCTCGGTACCTGTCAGTTTGTGTGTGTGTGTGTGTGTGTGTGTGTGTGTTGTGTTAGTTACCATTTTGTCCTAGGCACATGTCGACTAGACACTAGGCTGTTCTATCAGGGTGGTGTGCGTTGTTGTATGTGTGTGAGTGTGTGTGTGTGTGTGTGTGTGTGGTGTGTGTGTGTGTGTGTGTGTGTGTGTGTGTGTGTGTGTGTGTGTGTGTGTGTGTGGCGTGTGTTATGTGTGTGTGGTGTGTGTGTGTGTGTGTGTGTGTGTGTGTGTGTTGTGTGTGTGTGTGTGTGTGTGTGTGTGTGTGTGTGTGTGTGTGTGTACTCACCTAGTTGTACTCACCTAGTTGAGGTTGCAGGGGTCGAATCCAAGCTCCTGGCCCCGCCTCTTCACTCTCCCTGAACCGTGAGCTTTATCGTACCTCTGCTTAAAGCTATGTATGAATCCTGTCTCCACTACATCTCTTCCCAAACTATTCACTTCCTGACTACTCTGTGGCTGAAGACATACTTCCTAACATCCCTTTGATTCATCTGTGTCTTCAGCTTCCAACTGTGTCCCCGTGTTGCTGTGTCCAGTCTCTGGAACATCCTGTCTTTGTCCACCTTGTCAATTCCTCTCAGTATTTTGTAAGTCTTTATCATGTCCTCCCTATCTCTCCTGTCCTCCAGTGTCGTCAGGTTGATTTCCCTTAACCTCTCCTCATAGGACATACCTCTTAACTCTGGGACTAGTCTTGTTGCAAACCTTTGCACTTTCTCCAGTTTCATTACATGCTTGGCTAGGTGAGGGTTCCAAAATGGTGCCGCATACTCCAATATGGGCCTAACATACACGGTGTACAGGGTCCTGAATGATTCTTTATTAAGATGTCGGAATGCTGTTCTGAGGTTTGCCAGGCGCCCATATGCTGCAGCAGTTATTTGAACATTAAAATGGTATAAAATACCGACAGGTTGTTAGGTAAGACACATATGCAACAGTTAGGTATCTTTATTTCGAAACGTTTCGCCTACACAGTAGGCTTCTTCAGTCGAGTACAAAAAAGTTGATAGAAGCAGAAGAGACTTGAAGACGATGTAATCAGTCCATCACCCTTAAAGTTTTGAGGTGGTCAGTCCCTCAGTCTGGAGAAGAGCATTGTTCCGTAGTCTGAAACAATATGGAGTTGAAGTGACAGGATGGAGCCTTATATAGCGCCAGGAGGTGAGACGTAGGTCATTTTGGGAGGTCAGGTCCCTCTCAAATCCAGCCGTTCTCACTAGTAGAGGTTGTCGAAGTTGATTTCAGGTCTGTACCAAGATACCCTTGTGTTGCAGTGTCTGACAGATTGAACATTAAAATGGTATAAAATACCGACAGGTTGTTAGGTAAGACACATATGCAACAGTTAGGTATCTTTATTTACCATTTTAATGTTCAATCTGTCAGAACGCAAAAAGGGGGTTTATCTTGGTACAGCCAAAAAATCAACTTCGAAAACCTTACTAGTGAAAAACGGGGGATTTGAGAGGGCCCTGACCCCCCCCAAAATGCCCTACGTTCCCCCCTGGCGCTAAAAAGGGTCCTGTCACTTCAACTATATTGTTTCAGACTAGGGAAAAACAATGCTTTCTCCAGACTGAGGGCTGACCACCTAAAAAAATTTTAAGGGGTTGGGGAAATTGATTACTCGTCTTAAGTATCTTCTGTTCTATCAACTTTTTTGTACTCGCGAAAAACCCTACTGTTAGGCAAACGTTTCGAAATAAGATACCTAAATGTTGCATATGTGTCTTACCTAACGCATTTTTTGGGTTGATGTGCGCTTCAGGGAGTCCCTGGTTTTATACTCCCCCCAAGATTTTTTCCTGGTGATTTTTGTAGTCTCGGGCCCCCCTAGACTGTACTCTTTTCTGCGGTTTTCTCATGACTTTGTACTTGGTGGGATAAACTCCGGGAGCCAGTTGCGGGCCCAGGTCTGCCCCTGCCCAGACCCCCTTTGTTTTCTGTGGTTTCGATCAAATGAATTTTTCTCTAATTTTCACATCATCTGAAAAAGGGACTCCTGGGAGTTTTTCCTTCCGTCATGTCGTTAAAAATACAGAAGCAGCACTGCCCTGGACGACCCTGTGGGCCCCCGGGCACAGGTGCCCACTCTGACACCTCCCCACTTTCCCTTTACTCGCTGCTGTTTTCCCTGACAAATATTCCCTGATCCATTGCAGTGCCTTCCCTTTATCCCTGCTTGGGTCCCGTTTTTGCCTAATCTTTTGTGTGGCACTGTGTCAAACGCCTTTTTGCGCCCAAAAAAATGAAAATCCACCACCCCTCTCTCTCTTGTCTTACTGCGTACCATGTCAAAAAAACTCCAGGGTTTGAGCACAGGTTTTCCCGCCCCTGAACCTTTTGGCTGCTGGTGTGAGATCTTTCCTTTTTTAGATTTTCCCCCTTCTTCTCCTGAAAATTTTTTCCATTTTTTGCTGCTATAAGTCAGTGAACGGGTCTGAGTTTAGTTTTTCATGTCGTCTTTTTTTTAAAGATGGGACCCATTTGCTGTTTTCCATGCCTCGGCAATCTCCCTGTTTCGTGTGTATTAAATATTGTTGTTAGTGGTACACATGCCCCTCTGCCCCCTCCTCGGAAAAAAGGAGGATGTTTCGGGCCCCCATTCCCTTTAGGTTGTAGCTCACTCAGAAGCCCTTCACTTTTTCCTGGGTTGTGTTACTGTGCCCAGCACATGGTGGTGTACCCCACCTCTCCGTTTTCTGGACTCCTTCTGTTCCTCTGTGAAAATTCTTTAAAACTCTTTTTGAGTTCCTAATACTTACTGTCATTTTTTGTTTCTCTCCTCCTTCCTTCCCTTAGCCCTGTTTTACTGGCCCTTGACGGTTGTTTTTTCTTCCTGATGGGCTGTTAACAGTTCGGGTCGTTTGGCTATTTCGCTATTTTTCCATTTGACTTCCTCCCTTCTTACGGGCTTTCGTTTCGGGCCACGGCCTCTTTATTCTCTTCCTTTCCCCTTCTTATTTTTTTCCCATTCCCCTGCCCTTTTTTTTCCCCTTTTGCATCTTTGGAAAACTATGGGCCCCGGGTTTTTCATTTTTCCTTTACCTTGGGGTACAAACCCCCCTTTCCTCCCCCCTTTGCCAATTTGTTGTCATATTCCATCATTCTTTTAACTGCCCCTCCTGATTTCCCTTGTCCCATGCCTCATTTGGGAAATTCCCCTCTTTGGTAGTCCCTTTTTCCCGAGTTTGGTTTCTTTTTGGGCCCTCCCTTCCCCCCCCATTGTAGCTTCTGTGTTTCGGTAAAACCAATATCCCTGGCCCCAAGGGGTTTTCATATTTTTTCCCCTTTCTCCCTTCGGGTAATACAATCCGTTTGTGGTTCACCTCCCCCTTTTTGGTCCCTTAAAATGTTGGAAAAAAGTTTTGTCCCCCTACCTTACCCCTTGTTTCTTGGCCCCAATGTGGTAGCTCTTGACCCCTTTTTTAAATCCCCATGGGGCTTTGTTGATCTCTTTTCCAAAAAAAAAAACCCAAAAAAATTTTTACCCCCCGGGGGGGAAAAAAAAAAAAAAAACCCCCCCAAAAAAATTTAAAAAAAAAAATATAAATTTTTAAAAAAAAAAAAAAAAAAAAAAAAGAAAAAAAAAAAACACTGTGGTTTTGGGGGGGCCTGTGGGGGTGGGAGACCTGGAGCATACTGTGGATTCTATGGTTGGGATTTGGTGGAAGTGTGGGTATGGATTGTATTGTGTTTTGGGAATGGTTGATAGGTTGGGGGGTTCTGAGGATAGTTGTGTGTGGTTGCCCTTGCTGCTTGTTCTGCCTACTGACTTGGGGTTTCCCACCCTTTCCCCTTTTCCTAGTCTTTCGCTTTTTTGTTTTCCCCCTAGCTGCTGTCACTCTGTGTTCTGTCTTGTCTAGGAACACTTCTTGGCTTTTCCCGAGTTTTTAAACCCTTTGGGGTTTTCTCTTGGAGGTCCTTTTCCCGCACTTTTTTGTCGGGAAAATCGGGTTTGATTGGTCGGTTTTCCCCTTCAAGTCCCCCCCTATTCTCTGAAATTTAAAATCTCCCCCATGTCTTTCCCCCTATTTCCGTGATGATTTTCTAATTTCCCCTTTCTTTTTTCCTGCCCTTTCAGTGTGTGTCTTTCCTTTCTTTTCGAACCCCATGGAAAAAAACCGATTTTCCCCTTTTTCCTCCTCCCGTTGCCTCTCCCTCTGTGACTCTGGTTCCTGTCTGTAGTGGTCATTTTCCCCCCTTGATTTTTCCAGTGGCTTTGGTAGCATGGTTGTCCCTCAGCATTCGACCTATCTCCTCTCCATTGCCCCCATTGCTTTTTCCCTTCCACCCCCCTGGCCCTTTCTTTGCAGCTGTATGCCTTGCATAATTATATCTCCTTCCTTCCGTTCAGCCTCTAGCTTCGTATGGTGTGTTTCTTTGGTCACACCCCTGGACTTGCTTCAGCCTGTTTACCTCAAATTCTAGGCCCTTTTCCCCGGTACTGAGTTTGACTTTTGCCCCCCAATTTTCGTCTCCCTTTTCCCAACCCCTTTTCCCATTTCAAGAGAGCTCTTTCTCCATTTTTTCAGAAAAACTTTCTAATTTTTTCCCCCTTTTTTTCTTATCCTTTCCACGTCCTCCCCTCCTTTCCCCCCCTACCGTACCTTGTCATTGATCATGATTCCTGCGAGTCCCAACCATTTTTTTTGTTTTTGTTTTTTTGTGAAAAAAAGAAAGGGAAAAAAAAAAAAGGGGGGAGAGTGAGAGATAGGGAGAAAAAAAAGGGGAGGGAGAAGGAGAGAAAGGGGGAAAATAAGGGGAAAAGGGGGGAGGGAAAGTGAGAGAGAGGGAAAAAGGAAGGAGAGGGGGGGAATGACAAGGGAAAAAGAGAGAGAGAGAGAGGGGTTTTAGATTAGAGCGAGAGAGAGAGAGGAGAGAGAGAGAGAGAGGAGAGAGAGGAGGGAGAGAGAGAGAGAGAGAGAAAAAAAGAGGAAGAGAGAGGAAAAGAGAGAGAGTAGGTAAAGCTTTAGCTTCCATAAAGTTAGGAATCTTTAACCGTAAAAGCGTCAAAAAAGCTAGGGTCCCCTTTAAATTTTCAAAACCCCCCTGTAAAAAAAAAAAAAAAAAAAAAAAGGAAGAGGAGAGGAAAAGAGGAGGAAAAGGGAGGGGAAAGGGGGAGAGGGAGGAGGGAGAGAGAGAGGGAAGGAGAAGAGAGAGGAAGAGAGAGAGAGAGAGAGAGAGAGGAGGAGAGAGAGGAAGAAAAAAGAGAGAGAGAGAGAGAGGGAGAGAGAAAAGGAGAGAGGAAGAGAGAGGAGGGAGGAGAGGGGGAGGCGGGGGGGAAAGGAAGGGGTTTGAGGGTCACTTCAAGGAAAGGAGAAATCCCGTTGTGTGTGTGTGTCGTAGTGTGGGGTGTGGTGCGTGTGTGTGCTATGTGTGTGTGTGGTGTGTGTGGTGTTGTGTGTGTGTGTGTGTGTGTGTGTGTAGTGTGTTGTGTGTTGTGTGTGTGGGGTGTGTGGTGTGTGTGTGTGTGTGGTGTGTGTGGGTGCTGCTATTGGGAAATGCCCCAAAAAAGCAGGCCTGTTCTCACCTAGTGTGTTGTTTTGTTTATGTAAACAGTCCTTATTTCCCATTTTGTACTTCAATGTATTACATATGTACCCGTCTCTTGGTTCCCCTGTACTGTCTTATGCCTTTAAAAATTTCGTTTAAAAATAAATCACAGGTTCGGGAATTTTTCCCCTAAAATTCCTGTTGCCTATAGTCTCTAGCCCTTTAATTTTTTCACCACTGTATTTACTGACAATCCCATCATATCTCTTATTCCCCGGTACTTATTTTTCAAATACCCACTGCGTTTTTATGGAACACTATTTAGGCCCGACACAACGTTCACCCCTTCCAAGGCCCTTACTAAACATAGCACTATTTCCCTTTTTTTTCTTTTCTGTGATCACTTTTTTCCTTTTTTCGGGGTTTAAAGGGTTATATGCACTCTTTTGCGTGCACACGCCTTTATCCCAACTCTTTCCCTTTTGGGACAGTCAGAAATTACCACCAAAACACGGCTCAAACCCATAGGTCGCCCCACGACACCGGGTGTGCGTGGTGTGTGCGTGTGTGGTTTTTGTGTGTGTGTGTGTGTGTATGTTGTGTATGTTGTGTGTTGTGCGTGTGATGTGTGTGTGTGTGTGTGTGTGTGCGTGTGTGCGTGTGTATGTGTGTGTGTGTGTGTGTGTGGCGTGTGTGCTTTGTGTTTAAAATGTGGGTGTGGGTGTGTGTATGTGTGTGTGCGTGTGTGTGTGTGTGTGTGTGTATGTGGTGTGTGTTTTGGTGGTGGTGTGTGGTTGGGATGTGGTGTGTGTGTGTGTGTGTTTTGTGTTGGTGTTGTGTATGTGTGTTGGGGGATGTATTTTGTGTGTGTGTTGTGTATGTGTGTTGTGTTGTGTGTGTGTGTTATATGTGTGTTGTTGTGTGTGTTTGTGTGTGTGGTGTGTGTGTGTGTGTGTGTGTGTATGTGTGGTGTGTATGTATGTGGTGTGTGTGTGTGTGTTATTGTGTGTGTGTGTGTGTGTGGTGTTTATGTGTGTGTGTGGTGTGTGTATGTGTGTGGTGTGTGTGTGTGTGTGCGTGTGTGTGTATTACAATCCGCAAAAAAGCTTCATAAATTTCAATATTGGTATTCTTTCACGGATATTGTATATACATGCAGTCAGTCACGAGGTTGTGCGCAGGTGTAAAATCCAGGGTTCCACTTTACGGTGCCGAGGTGCACACGCAAGAAAACCCCAACCATATTGTAGAATAATTCGTCCCCATGTGCGTCTCATGGGTAAGAAGAAGTGGAGGCCGGTATATATTGTCAGTTTCGATGACAGTAAGGCAATGAAACACTTCGCAGTATAAAACAAAATCATAACCATAAACCCCTATGAAAACAGGGGTGAAATTTACATGATAAAATTAGAGCTGAAAAGAGCCCCAGTTGCAGCCCCAAAAAATGCAGTTTCCCCCCCAATCTGTGTTTTTTACCTACAATTCGTGTCATTTTATTTAAGATGTGTGTTACAGGAGTGTAGCAGTGTATTCTGGTCGAAAATATTTTGGGGTTTCCGGTAAATCTCAAACCTTGTGGCTGGGTGGTAATTTACTGCTCTCTGATTACGACCAAAGACTCGGTGTCGATCTCTGGGCGAGACTTATTGATGTGACCCACATATCAATGGAGGTAGATTATTACACCTGCGGCCCCTGTTCACCTAGCAATAAATGTAACAGGTGTTAGCTGAGTGCCGTGAGTCGCCTCCCAGGAGGGAGGATGGGGGGTGGGGGTGATAACATGTCTTAAGTACAGTATGATTTTAAATACAGGTGAAGCAGGATAACAACTCCTGCTGTGGCCTCTTCAAGGCCATCACACCATCAGTGATCATTCATTGAAGGAATGACTGATTTCTGGAACGTGGGCTCACAATACAGGTACTCGATAAATCAGTCAACTGATTAACTGAAGCCTCGGCTCTGAAGCCTCGGCTCTGAAGCCGTTCCTCGCACCAAAATTTGGCGTTAACGTTACATTCTCTAATTTTCTGTCTGCTTTTAATTTTAGGTTATTGTAGGCAGGCTTAAGCATGTCTAACCCCCCCCTCTCCCAATCCATCTCTCTCTCTCTCTCTCTCTCTCTATTAAGGTATCATGGTAGGACTTAAGCCACCCCATCCTCGTGAACAACAACAAGCATGGGTTTGAATCCTGCTGGTCGGGATCTTTCTATGTATATTCCCCAGCTTATTTCTGCGTGATACGTAAAACTTGCGATTTTGGCTTAAATAGCAATGTACTTCTTGCCGAATAGGTAAAACTGGTCAATTACCAAGAACTCATCTAAAATTAAGGCCGTTCTAAAATTTGCTCTTTTAAATTTCAAGATATATTTTTTTCATTTGTGCTATTATAAAAATAAATAATTTTGTACGAAAAGAACCTTAGGAAACTTACCTAACCTTACTATAACAAGCGTAATTTAATTTAGCCAATGCAACTAAATATATTTTATATAAGTTTACAATAATTTAGGTTCAGAATGGTTT
>NC_069442.1:36556799-36701799 GCF_026875155.1 Cherax quadricarinatus
TGTGAAGTGCTGGGCCCGGGCCCCCTTTTATAGCTTTCCCTTGGGTGCTTACTTTCATAGTTTTTTGAAATGTGAGTAGTACGAAAGCGCTTTGGGAATTTTTTCTATTCTTTCAGAGTGGTTGTTTTTTCATATTTTGAAATCACCCGTTTATGTGATCTTATTGCAATATATATATATTATATATATATTTAATATATAATATATATATATATATATATATATATTATATATTATATATATATATATTTTTATATAAATATATATATAATATTATATAATATATAAATTTTTTAATATAATATATATATTTTATATATATATTTTTATATATATAATATTATATATTATTATATTAAATATATATATATATTTTATATAATATATATATTAATATTATAATATAGTAAAATGCAAAGGTTATTACACTGAAAGGATAACCACTGCGCCTAAGCAAAGAAAGACGGCGGTTCCTTTTTGCGAAAAAAAAGATATCCTTTACTGATAGGTCGTTGTAAGTTTTTACCGTTTTGTGGTGCGCGTTAAGTAACTAAGTAACATCAAATCAAACTTAAACGAAAAAAATATGAAAAGGGTAAAAAAAAGGAATACAGTACCAAAATAATAAATTTAAATTAGTACAAAAATTTTACTGCCAGTTTTTTCGTTTCTTATTCCAGAATTTTTCGTTGTTTTTCAAAGTGGTCCCCCCAAAAAATTTTGTAGCTTGAATGTGAATTATCCACTATTGAAAGCTAACATACTACTCCCCTGCGAGCCGGGCCAAACCCGGACGAGAGGGTTCATGAACCATTCGTGACCTTACTGCACCAGGAAAAAGGGCCAGGGCAAGATTAATACATTGGCATTGTGTTTATGCCTGTTTTGGGGCCCTTTTGGGGAGGCCAGGTGGAGGGGTTGGAGCCTTGGAGTAGCCTACGGGAGCCTACCGGAAAGAGTATAATAAAAATAATTTAAAAATAAAAATAAAAAAATAAAATAATAATAATAAAAATAATAATAAAATAATAATAATAATTGTTTTTTTTATTAGACTAAGTTTCAACATATTTATCCTATCTTGAGATATGGAATATATGTTAAAAACTTAGTCTAATAAAAATAACAATTATTATTATTTTATTATTTTATTATTTACTCTTTCACGGTAGGCTACCGAAGGCATACTCCAAGGCCCCCACCCCCCACTCGGGCACTGTCCCAAAGGCCCCCAAAAAAGGGATAAAAACAATACCTAAGTATTAATTTGCCTGGGCCCCCTTTTCCTGGTGAGTAAGGTCACTGAAAGGTTCATGAACCCCTTTCCCTTCGTTTTCCTGGTTTTGTGCCCGGCTCGCAGGAGTCATATGTGTGTTGGGCCTTAAAAACCGGGGGACGGGGGACTCACCCCACGGGGTCACGCCCCTCAGCCGTCTGATGTTACCCGTGTCTCAAAATGCAACCGCTTGCGCTCGCTGAGGGGACCCGCTCTCTCCAATTTTCCCGCCCTCTGGCTGTTATGCAAAAAATTTTTTTCATGTTAGGACTTTCCACGATTTTTTTTTCCCCATCTCTTATTCTCAGCATCAATACAGCTCCAAAAAGTTTTTTAAAGTATCCAACCTTAAAAAGCATTTTTGTATTGTTATGGAGCTAGAGGTATTAGTGGTCTGAAAACTTGCAAAGTTGAAAAACAAATTTAAATGCATTCCCAAAGCAGTGGCGTAACTACGGGGACCCTGGGGGGTTCGCCCCCCCCTCACTAGAGCTGTGGGCCCCCCCACTTAAAAAAGGAGTATCTGCATAGTTTTGTGTCTAGAAAATAAAAAATATAATATATATATATATATATATATATATATATTATATATATAATAATATATATATATATATATATATATATATATATATATATATATGTAAGACGGAGAATAGGATAGCAATGAACAAGGAGGCTTTAGGAAAGGTAGGGGGTGTGTGGACCAGGTGCTTGCAGTGAAACATATAAGTGAACAGTATTTAGATAAGGCTGAAGAGGTCTTTGGGGGCATTTATGGATTTGGTAAAGGCGTATGACAGGGTGGATAGGGGGCAATGTTGGCAGATGTTGCAGGTGTATGGTATAGGAGGTAAGGTTACTGAAAGCAGTGAAGAGTTTTTACGAGGATAGTGAGGCTCAAGTTAGAGTATGCAGGAAAGAGGGAAATTTATTTTCCCAGTAAAAGTGGGCCTTAGACAAGGATGTGTGATGTCACCGTGGTTGTTTAATATATTTATAGAGGGGGTTGTAAGAGAAGTAAATGCGAGGGGCTTGACAAGAGGCGTGGAGTTAAAAGATAAAGAATCACACATAAAGTGGGAGTTGTCACAGTTGCTCTTTGCTTTATGACACTGTGCTCTTGGGAGATTCTGAAGAGAAGTTGCAGAGATTGGTGGATGAATTTGGTAGGGTGTGCAAAAGAAGAAAATTGAAAGTGAATACAGGAAAAAAGTAAGGTTATGAAGATAACAAAAAGATTAGGAATGAAAGTTTGGATATCGATTGGAGGGAGAGAGTTGGAGGAGGTGAATGTATTCAATTTTTGGGGAGGGGGCGTGTCACGGATGGGTCTATAAAAGATGGGTAAAATCATGGGATTGATGGGGGGAAAAAAGGGTGAGTGGTGCACTTAGGGTCTGGGAGACAAAGAACTTTGCCTTTGGGAGGCAAAGAGGGGAATGTTGAGAGTATATTTTACCAACGTCTTATAGGGGTTTTGTGAAGCGGGGGTGAGAATGTTGCAGGAGGAGAAGGTGGAGGCAGTGGAGTTTCATGTCTGAGGGCAATGTTTGGTGTGAATTAAGCAGAAATTCGAGTTTGGAATTTAGGAGGTGTGGGATTCCCAAAACTGTTGCCAGGGGGGCTGGGAAGGGTTGTTGGGGTGGTTCGGACAGGAGAATGGAGCGAAACAAATAATTTCAAGGTGTATCAGTCTGTAGGGAAAGGAAGGCGGGGTAGGGGTCGGCCCAGAAAAGGTTGGGGGGGGGGGTAAAAGGGGGTTTTGTGGCGAGGGGCTGGGGCTTCCAGCAGGCATCGTGAGCGGTTTGATAGGAGTGAATGGGGACAAAAAGGTTTTTAATACTTGACGTGCTGTTTGGGTGTGAGCAAAGTAACATTTTTTTGAAGGGGTTAAAAGGGAAAACCCGGGAGGCCGGCTTGATCCGGGGATGGAATACATGCCTGACTCTGAAAGGGGGGGGTGTTAAAGTTTCAGTTAAAAACTGTAGTGTAAAACACCCTTTGGGAAGACAGTGATGGAGTGAATGATGGTGGGGAAAGTTTTTTTTTTTCGGGGGACCCTCCTTGGTGGGGAAACGGCCAGGTGATAATTTAAAAATAATTTTATATATAATATATATATAATATATATAATTTTATATATAAAATAATTTTATTATATATATATTATATATATATATATTTTATGTATATATATATATTACATATATTTTATATATTTTTTTTAAAATATATATATATATATATATTTTAATATAAAAATTATATATATTTTATAATATATATATATATATATATATATAATATATATATATAAATATATATATATATATTTTTATATATATATATATTATATAACATATTTAGAATTGCAGAACGGGCGAATATTCACAAACACTGTTTCAGATCGAAGGAGATTTGGGCCCTATGCCCTTGGAACAAGGTCGTACTCCCTTCCCCCCGTACACACCGTCCAATGGGGGGGAAAAACGCAAGAATAGAATCAAAAAGAGAGAAATAAAAGTTTAAAAACAAAAGGGAGACAGGGTAAGAAAAAACAACTGTTGGAAAAAAGACGGGCGGGGTTTATTGGCAATGAGGTTAAATGGTTTGGGGGCAGTTTTAAAAGAAGTCCTGTTTAAGTGTTCAGCGAAGTGTATATTTCGGGAAAAGTGGGTGCGGGAGGGAAAAAGAGCATTGGGGGAAAATGATGAGGTAAAGAGAGTGTAAGAGAAAAAAGTTATAAATTTGAGAAGTTTTTGAAAGTAGAAGCATACAGGGAGGGAGGAATATATGGAAAGAAAAAGAGAGTTTACAGAGGGGTTTGAAGAAATGTAAAGGAGAACAAAATGAGACAGTGGGTGATATCTTTCAAAAAAATTTTACTGAGTTAAAGAAAAAGTTTTGGGGTGAGATTAAAAAGTTGAAAAAGCCTAGAGAACAAATGGATTTCACAGTTAAAAATAGGAGAGGAGAGTTATTAGATGGAGAGTTAGATGTATTGGGATGATTGTGGGAATATTTTCAGGAACTAATAAATTTTGATGAAAATTGGGAACTTTGACTTCGTGTATTGGGCAGGGAGGTATAACATTTTGTAGGAGTGAGGAAGAACCAGTTGTGAGTGTGGGGGAAGAGCGTGAGACAGTAGGTAGAATGAAAGGGGTTAAAGCAGCTGGGATTGATGGGATAAAGACAGAAATGTTAAAAGCAGGAGGGAATATAGTTTTGGAGTGGATAGTGCTTTTATTTAATAAATGTAAAAAGAGGGTAAAGTACCTAGGGGTTGGCAGAGAGTATGCATAGTTCCGTTGTATAAAGGCAAAGAGGGCAAAAGAGAGTGTAAAAATTATATTGGAATATGCCTCTTGAGTATATCTGGTAAAGTGTATGGTAGAATTATTACGGAAAAAAAAAAAGAGTAAGACGGAGAACAGGACCGCAGAGGAACTAGGAGGCTTGAGGAAGGGTAGGGGGTGAGTAGACAATATTTAGAGACTCGAACCTACGAACCTTAGGACAAGGTAGATTGGTAAAGCACTGCGTACCTGCGTACTTCGTAGGTTCGAGTCTCCTTCAGCCAGAGATCACTGTTTATATATAATATATATATATATATATATATATATATATATATATATATATATATATATATATATATATAATATATATATATATATATTAAAATTATATATATATATATATATATGTATTATATATATATATATAAACACACACACAACACACACACACACACAGACTGAACCCCGCTAGTCCGAATCAATAAAAATGGCAAAATAATATGTATACTTTATTACTGTAAAGTTACTTCCGAAATATAATGATGATTCTATGTATTTCTATCTGGGTTACCTTGCGGGTCATCTGGGTTACCTTGTGGGTCATCTGGGTTACCTTGTGGGTCATCTGGGTTACCTTGCGGGTCATCTGGGTTACCTTGCGGGTCATCTGGGTTACCTTGTGGGTCATCTGGGTTACCTTGTGGGTCATCTGGGTTACCTTGCGGGTTATCTGGGTTACCTTGCGGGTCATCTGGGTTACCTTGTGGGTCATCTGGGTTACCTTGTGGGTCATCTGGGTTACCTTGCGGGTCATCTGGGTTACCTTGCGGGTCATCTGGTTTGCCTTTCGGGTTATCTGGGTTACCTTGTGGGTCATCTGGGTTACCTTGCGGGTCATCTGGGTTGCCTTTCGGGTTATCTGGGTTACCTTGTGGGTCATCTGGGTTACCTTGCGGGTCATCTGGGTTACCTTGCGGGTCATCTGGGTTACCTTGCGGGTCATCTGGGTTGCCTTTCGGGTTATTTGGGTTACCTTGTGGGTCATCTGGGTTACCTTGTGGGTCATCTGGGTTACCTTGCGGGTCATCTGGGTTACCTTGCGGGTCATCTGGGTTGCCTTTCGGGTTATCTGGGTTACCTTGTGGGTCATCTGGGTTGCCTTGCGGGTCATCTGGGTTACCTTACGGGTCATCTGGGTTACCTTGCGGGTCATCTGGGTTACCTTGTGGGTCATCTGGGTTACCTTGTGGGTCATCTGGGTTACCTTGCGGGTCATCTGGGTTACCTTACGGGTCATCTGGGTTACCTTACGGGTCATCTGGGTTACCTTACGGGTCATCTGGGTTACCTTACGGGTCATCTGGGTTACCTTGGGGGTCATCTGGGTTACCTTGCGGGTCATCTGGGTTACCTTGCGGGTCATCTGGGTTACCTTACGGGTCATCTGGGTTGCCTTGCGGGTCATCTGGGTTACCTTGTGGGTCATCTGGGTTACCTTGTGGGTCATCTGGGTTACCTTGCGGGTCATCTGGGTTACCTTGCGGGTCATCTGGGTTACCTTGTGGGTCATCTGGGTTACCTTGTGGGTCATCTGGGTTACCTTGCGGGTTATCTGGGTTACCTTGCGGGTCATCTGGGTTACCTTGTGGGTCATCTGGGTTACCTTGTGGGTCATCTGGGTTACCTTGCGGGTCATCTGGGTTACCTTGCGGGTCATCTGGTTTGCCTTTCGGGTTATCTGGGTTACCTTGTGGGTCATCTGGGTTACCTTGCGGGTCATCTGGGTTGCCTTTCCGGTTATCTGGGTTACCTTGTGGGTCATCTGGGTTACCTTGCGGGTCATCTGGGTTACCTTGCGGGTCATCTGGGTTACCTTGCGGGTCATCTGGGTTGCCTTTCGGGTTATTTGGGTTACCTTGTGGGTCATCTGGGTTACCTTGTGGGTCATCTGGGTTACCTTGCGGGTCATCTGGGTTACCTTGCGGGTCATCTGGGTTGCCTTTCGGGTTATCTGGGTTACCTTGTGGGTCATCTGGGTTACCTTGTGGGTTATCTGGGTTACCTTGCGGGTCATCTGGGTTACCTTGCGGGTCATCTTGGTTACCTTGCGGGTCATCTGGGTTACCTTGCGGGTCATCTGGGTTACCTTGCGGGTCATCTGGGTTACCTTGCGGGTCATCTGGGTTACCTTGCGGGTCATCTGGGTTACCTTGCGGGTCATCTGGGTTGCCTTGCGGGTCATCTGGGTTGCCTTGCGGGTCATCTGGGTTACCTTACGGGTCATCTGGGTTGCCTTGCGGGTCATCTGGGTTGCCTTGCGGGTCATCTGGGTTGCCTTGCGGGTCATCTGGGTTACCTTATGGGTCATCTGGGTTGCCTTGCGGGTCATCTGGGTTACCTTACGGGTCATCTGGGTTACCTTGCGGGTCATCTGGGTTACCTTGCGGGTCATCTGGGTTACCTTGCGGGTCATCTGGGTTGCCTTGCGGGTCATCTGGGTTACCTTGCGGGTCATCTGGGTTGCCTTACGGGTCATCTGGGTTGCCTTACGGGTCATCTGGGTTGCCTTGCGGGTCATCTGGGTTGCCTTGCGGGTCATCTGGGTTACCTTGTGGGTCATCTGGGTTGCCTTGTGGGTCATCTGGGTTGCCTTGTGGGTCATCTGGGTTACCTTGCAGATCATCTGGGTTACCTTACGGGTCATCTGGGTTGCCTTGTGGGTCATCTGGGTTACCTTATGGGTCATCTGGGTTGCCTTGTGGGTCATCTGGGTTGCCTTGTGGGTCACCTGGGTTGCCTTGTGGGTCATCTGGGTTGCCTTGTGGGTCATCTGGGTTACCTTGCGGGTCATCTGGGTTACCTTACGGGTCATCTGGGTTGCCTTGTGGGTCATCTGGGTTACCTTGCGGGTCACTTGGGTTACCTTGCGGGTCATCTGGGTTACCTTACGGGTCATCTGGGTTGCCTTGTGGGTCATCTGGGTTACCTTGCGGGTCACTTGGGTTACCTTGCGGGTCATCTGGGTTACCTTGCGGGTCATCTGGGTTACCTTGCGGGATATGTGGGTTATCACTATCAATTTACATCTGTGAGTACCTGCCAGAGGGCGGAGGTTCGGTATCCCTGGCGGAGGATCGGTATCCCTGGCGGAGGATCGGTATCCCTGGTGGAGGATCGGTATCCCTGGCTGAGGATCGGTATCCCTGGCGAAGGATCGGTATCCCTGGCTGAGGATCGGTATCCCTGGTGAAGGATCGGTATCCCTGGCTAAGGTCTTACGAGGCATACATATATTTCCAATATCGAACACTTTCATCAGCAATATGGAATTGCTCCGGCAATATATTTCCCCTGGCCACTAAATCTGCAAACTCCTGCATGTAAGCTGATGCGGCAGCTTGATCAGCAGTTTCTACCACACTCACGATGGGGGATGATCCCCTGACTCAGCTAAACCTGTCAGTCCCCCCTACCCTGGGTTCAGTTTTCCCCTTCAATTAAGTTACTCATCAAATATTTTAGCCTGTTCAATGATCATTCCCCGTGCTCCCCTATCATCTCAGCACTGCATTTTCTCCAGTGCTCCCACTTAAACCCTCAGAACTGCAGTTCCCCAGTGCTCCCTTTTTCATCTCGCATGATTTCCCCGGGTGCTCCCACTATCATCTCAGTACTGCAGTTCCCCAAAGTGCCCCACAAACATCCAGTACTGCAGTTCTCCAGTGCTCCCCCCAAATATCTCACCCCTGTTTTTTCCCCAGTGCTCCCAACTATCACCCGCACTGCAGTTCTCCAGTGCTCAAAATTTCCCTCTCACACTGCATTTCTCCAGTGCTCCCACAAACATCTCAGAATTGCATTTTTCCCCCAGTGCCCCACTATATCTCGCACTGCAGTTCTCCAGTGCTCCCACTATCATCTCGCACTGCAGTTTACAGTGCCCCCAAAATCTTCATCCAGCACGGGCGTTCTCCAGTGCCACACTATAAACTCACACTGAAGTTCCCCATTTGCTCCCCCCATCATTTCAGAAAACTGCAGTTCTCCATGCTCAACTTTTCATCTCAGCACGGGCTTTTCCAGTGTTTCCCACTATCATTTTCAGCATTTGGGCGTTCCCCCAGTGTTTCCCCACTATCATCTCAGATTTGAGTTCTCCAGGGGCTCCCACTATAAAAATCCAGCACTGCAGTTCTCCGTGCTCCCACTATCAGTCGCACTGCAGGTTCCCCAATGCTCACACTATCATCTCAGCACGGGCTTTTTCTCCATTTCCCCCCACTATCTTTCTCACACTGCGTTCTCCGGGCCCTCCCACCATCTTTTCAGCCCCTCCCTTTCCCCCCAGTGTCCCACTATCATCTCAGCACTGATTTCCCAGGCCCCCAAACCATCATCTCGGGCCATTTGCATTTTCCCAAATTGCTCCCACATCATCTCACACTGCAGTTCTCCAGTGCTCCCACTATCATCTCACAGGGGGCAGTTCCCCAAAGTCCCTCCCACCATATTTAAACACTGCAGTCCCGTGCTCCCACCATCATCTCAGCATTTGCGTTCTCCAGTGCTCCCACTTTCCCAGTCAGCACTGCAGTTCCCCAGTGCCCCCACTTCTTTCTCAGCACTGCAGTTCCCCAGTGTTTCCCAAATTTTTTCTCAGAAACGCAGTTCTCCGGGGCTCCCACAAAACCCATCTCAGCACTGCATTTCTCCATGCTCCCAACTATCATCTCAGCACGCATTTTCCCCAAAGTGTCCCACTATCATCTCAGCATTTGCATTTCCCCAAAGGCTCCCCCAAAAACTCAGCACTGCATTTTCTCCAGTGCTCACCTATCACCCCTAAACTGCAGTTTTTTCCAGTGCTCCCACATCATCTCAGCACTCATTTTTTCCCATTGCCCCCCCCATTATTTCACACTGCATTTTTCCATTTTCCCCCCACCATCATATCAGCACTGCAGTTCTCCAGTGCCCCCCCATCAAAACAGCCCTGCAGTTCTCCATGTTTCCCCCCATCATATCAGAAACTGCATTCTCCAGTGCCCCCAACCTTCTTTCGCACGGGCAGCCCCCCCCAGTGCTCCCCCAAACATATCACACTGCAGTTCCCCAGTGCTCCCCTTTATCATATCAGCACTGCAGTTCTCCAGTGCTCCCCCCTTTTCAATCAGCACGGCAGTTCTCCATTCTCCCCCCAAACATATCAGCATTTGCAGTTCTCCAGTGCCCCCCACCATCATATCGCATTTGCAGTTCCCTTTTTGTTTTCCCACTTCATATCAGCACTCAGTTTCTCCAGTCCCTCCAAACCATCAATCGGGAACGGGCAGTTCTCCTTTTCCCCCAACCTTTCATATCAGCACGGCAGCCCCTCCATTGCTCCCACCTTTCATATCACCACTGCATTCCCTCCAGTGCCCCACCATCAAATCAGCACGGGCAGTTTTCCAGGCTCCCACCATAAAATTCAGCACTGCATTTTCTCCATGCCCCCCATCATATCAGCATTTGCAGTTCCCGTGTTTCCCACACATACAGAAACTGCTTTTTCTCCATTTGCTCCCACCATCATATCAGCATTGCATTCCCCCGTGTTTCCCCCCATCATATCAAACTGCAGTTCTCCAGTGCTCCAACCATCAAATCAGCATTTGCTTTTTCTCCAGTCTCCCACAATAAATATCAGCACTGCAGTTCTCCATGTTTCCCACCATCATTTGGGCACTGCGTTCTCCAGTGCTCCCCCACCTTTCAATAAATTTCCCACTGCATTTTCCTCCGTGCTCCCACCATCATATCAGCACTGCATTTTCTCCTTTTCTCCCATTATCATATCAGCACTGCGTTCCCCCGGTGCCCCCCACCATCATATCAGACGGGCAGTTCTCCTTTTCCCCACCATCATATCAGCACTGCAGCCCCAAAGTGCTCCCCCCATCATTCAGCACTGCTTTTTCTCCAGTGCTCCCACCTTTATATCAGCATGCAGTTCTCCAGTGCTCCCCCCAAACATATCAGCACTGCATTTCTCCAGTGTTTCCCCACCATCAAATCAGGCATTGGGGGGGAAATGGCTGCCAAAAATTAATTTCTTTTTTCTTCAATTCCATGAAGAAAAAATCATCAGGGGGGTTTGGGAAAAAAGGTAAAATGGAGAAAACAGCGCCCGGGACGGGAAAAAGAAAAAACATTTTGCCACCCTTTCCAAAAAAAGTAAATATCACTATGGGCCGAAAGGCATGGAAAACACCGCTCCCCCCAAAAAAAAACCCGTGGCAACGGCCTTATTGTAGCGTTTTTAAGGGGGATATCCAAATTAATCCAGACCCCCAAACTATTGTGCGGAGGCAAAACAAAACAGATAAATGACAGCGAAAAATTCGGCTAGTAGCTGGGAAAAGATAACCTTAACCCCAAAAGTAATGCTACATAGGTCAGTGTGGGGACAACCCCACCCAAAAAAAAAAACTCAAACATCCCAAACGGGTGCAAACACGTACAAAAGGGCACGCATGAAAAACAAAAAGGCCCACCTTATGTAAATGTGAAAAGGGGTGGGTGCATGATGGTTTGTATTTTAAAAATTATAGCAACGGTCCCAGAATTCATTTTTTTGGTGTAAAAAATTGCACTTTGGCCCCAATTTCCCCCTTTAGCAGTGATGACATTGATTTCCCTTTAATTTTTAATACAAAGACCCTTTGGGCCAAATATTGATGTTTAAATAAATTTTTTTAAAATAAAAACGGGCCCTTCCCCTTTATTTCTTTGTCAATCCCAAGATCCTTTTTTCCTTTTTTGGGGCAGGAGTTTTGGAAATTCTAGCTAAAAAAATTAGGGCGGCAGTTATAACCATTTTCTAAAACCCTTTGGTTGGAGGGACAGGGGGTGAGGGAACAAAAAACAAGGTCAAAATAGTTTTAAAAAATTTAAAACGCTTAAAATAGGAACAAAAAGGGGGGTTTTGGGGAGTATGGGGCCTAAAAATTAAAAATAAAATTAGCTAAAAAACCCAAACCCTGATGTTAAAAACAATAAACGGAGTTTCTAGGGTTTGAAGTGCTGTTTCCAAGGGCCCAAAAACCCTCTTATAGGAACAAGTTCCGCCCTCCTCCCCCAGGAAGTTCTTAAAAGGGATTTTTTTCCAGAGTCTTTCCGGATTGAAAAAAAATTGCGAGACAATAAACAAGGCATTTCAATATCTTTTTTTCGGGCACCCAAAATAACGGGCTATGCAAAAGGTATAAGCAAATTCTGGGATTAAATGGGTTACCCCAAAACAAATTTAAATACCCCAAACCCCGGGATCAAAACGTTCCCCGCCCCCCCAAATTGGGACCACATATTTTTGTAAACCCGCCCCTGAAAACATTAATCATTTCAGGCGTCTTTAAACCACGGGTTTTAGTGATCATTTTCATCTTTTTCGACCGGGAAAAATTCATAGGATTGTTTGGGGGGCCCTACACGGGGACAATAAAAATGAGGTCAACAGAAACTACATAAAAAACACTGGAAAATGGGCTCCCCAAAAATTGGGTAAAAGGGGGACAGAAAATAACAAGTTAAACGGCGAAAAAGGGATCCCTGGGAAAAATTCAAAAATGTTAAACAACCATCCTTGATAATTTTTGCCCATTTAAAAAGGGGTTTTAGGATTAAACGAAGAACTGAACCCGGGGAATGAATCTGAATTTTAAGATAAAAGGGAAATTCAGAGACCAGCGGGCAAAAAAGATTTAAAGCAAACAACAGGATATTCCCACCCCCAAATTTAAATTTCCAAAAGGTGAGGAACGAGTAATGAAAATTTAAATAAAAGGAGCAAAGGCAAAAAACCTTACTGCTCAAAAATTAAAGGAGTAAAACATAACCCAAAATTTGGGCAAAACAAAAAAACAGTGGGGTAAAACCCCATAAGCCAGAAAGTTTATGTCTAACATAGTTCTCACAATCGATAATGAGGTACCAAAAAAACATCAAAGGTGGCAAATTGTTTAAAAAAATTTCCCCTACAACACATCGTTGCTTTCAACACTATAATAAATTTACCAGCTGCATAAAAATCCCTTTAAAACACAGACTCTGAAATTTCAAACATACTAAAAAAAAAAAAAAAAAAAACCAAAAAGGGAAACCCCAAAACATTTTGTCAAAAGTAAGTGTATCCCCATAAATTTTATTAAAAAAAGAACTAAGCGGGTTTAAAACCCAAAACTAAGAGCCGGGCCCTGTAAATCCCTTCAAGTTCCTAAAAATGGTCCCTTTGAACTTTTCAACCCCTATTGCTCACATAAAAAATTTTATAAATTTCACCACAATACCGTACCGGGGGGTTCAAGGGGGCCCAGAGTTACTCCAAATCTTCAAAAAAAATTTTTTGGCTGATGAAAGGGCAACTATAGGCCTTTTTATTTACCCCGTATAATTCTAAAATTCTAGAGAGGGGGGTTTTCCCTCAAGTGGGTTAAAGTCCCTTTTAAAATAAACAAAAAATTTTTCCCCAAAGCTATCAATCTGGCTTTTAAAAATTTTCCTACTCAACCGCACCCCCCTTTTTAAATCTGATTTTTTAAATAAAGAATGAAATGTAAAAGGGGAAACCCTCATATTTAGGGTAACCTTAACCTGAAAAAAGGCCCCTTTCGTTTACTGTAAAAAACCAAAAAATATATTAGGAAAAAAACCCTTCAAGCTAGGGTATAGGTTCGTAGCCCTGGTTTAAGTCCTCCCCCCTTTAAAAAAAAGGGGGACAAATAGCCCAAAATCAAAAAAAAACAGAATCAAACCCCCTCCCGAAAAAAACTTTGGATTTTTCCCCAAGGTAAGTATTCTGGGTCCCTTATTTTTCTTATGTTATGTCAATGATTTTGGCCTATCAGTGCAATTTTGCAAACCCCCACTGAAAGCGATAAAAGTGACCTGTTAGTGCCCATTTTAAAGACCCCCAAGAAATTGCAAATTTGTTTTAAACTGGAATGGATTTCCTGCAGAAAAAGGTTTTAGTAGACAACAAACTATCATTCACCTGGGGAAAGGGATGAACCCATTCTCTTTGGAAACGAAACATAAATGAGAAGAGTAAATAATTTTTTAAATTTCAATGTAATGGGGAGCCCTCACTTTGGTTTCATCAGTAAAAATATTTGGGAATTCCCCTTTAAACCCAAAGCATGTCAGGGGAATTGTAGGAAAAAGTGTAGTAAAAAAACGAATGCCAGATTTAAGTTTCCCGTATAGACAAGCACAGTGTCCCACCTACTGAGGCTCGCAGGGCCCTAAAGTCTACCTTTTACAATGCCATATGGATTTAAACCTTTCCCCTTCTTGGTACTCTGGGCCTTTTACAAAAAAAAAATGAAATTAAAAAACTGCAAATTTACCAGAACAAAAACGTAAATTAAACCTGGGGGTGGGGCCAAGAGAACAAGTAAGGGCCCGGGGAAAAATTAAAAGCAGTTGGATATGCTTTAATTTTTAAGGGCAGAGTAAAAAAAACTGAAGCTAATTTTTGTTTAAAAAATTTCCACAAACAATGTCCCGAATATTTGCTGTCAATTTTGTCCCAAAGGTTTTGGGGAACCCAAAACAAAACATATAAATAGGGGGAAGGCACCCAAATTTTTAGTAAACCCCCGGGCATTTGGGCCCGCTTCAAACACCTTTTTTTTGTCCCGCCAATAAAGGAAGGAACGAATACCCCCCACATGTCAAAACCATTCAAAAGCATAAAATTTTAAGAAAACTGCCAAAAGGGGGGGGTTCCCTTTTTATTTTTTTTTTTTTTACATAAAAAAAATGAATTTTTATTTTTTAGCTAACTTTCGTGTTTAAATTTTAAACCCTTTTTCCTAGTAAAGACCCTCGTATTGTAGATAATTTTTAATGAAACCCCCCGTGTAGTAGGGTATTTTTTTTAAATAAGATAATTTAAAAGTTAAACTTCAAATTTTAGAATAATAAGAAAAAATTTTAACTTTTTTTTTATAATAATAAGGTAAAAGGCCCCCAAAGGGAAAAAAGTCCTCTGTTTTGAATTTTTTGGGTTTTTCCCCGGGTTTTCAAACATTTCTGCTAAGTATGATAATTCTATGTAACGTAAATTTTTGTATACCTGAATAAACTTACTTACTTACTTACTTAAACCCCCCCCAGCCGTTTCCCCCCCCCCGCCCCACCCTCTTTTCAGCACTTTCCCGTTTTTCTTTAGATCCTTTCCCCAAATGTGTTTCCTCTTTTTAAATATGTTTCTGTTTTTCGAAGGGCCCCTTTTTTCGTTCGTTTTCCCAAAAATTTCATTATTTTCTCTGCTTCTTTTTTTCAAAAAAATTTTTCACTTTTTTTTATGTTTTTAAAAAATATATTTTTTTTATTTAAAGTAAAAAAAAATAAATTTTTTTTGTACCCCAAGAACCTTAGAAAAAATTAACCCAACCTAAATTTTACCAAAAGTTTTAATTTTTGCCCCAATCCCAAATAAAATTAAATTTTTCTTTAAATTTTTCAATAATTTAAAAAATAAACAAAGCCCAAAGAAATATATTTTAATTTGGTAGGTTCAGACGATTTTTTTGCGAAAAATTTTTGCAAAACACAAATTTTTCGCTTGTTTTTTCGCCAAAAAGAAACTTGATGTTTTTTTAAACCAAAAAACACAAATTTTATTATAAACCAAAGATATTTTGTATATAAAATATGTCGTTTCCCAAAAAGGGGAGAATTGCGATCTTGGCTTAAATAGCAACGCTCATCTTGCCTTTTTGGGTTTTTGCTAATTACCAGTATTTTCATATTTTGGCACGACATATATAATATGTAAATATGTAAATAAATATATATATATAAAATATATAATATATAAATATAAAATATATATATTATATATATATATATTTATTTATATATATATTTTATAAAAATATAAAATATTTAATTTTTTATATATAAATATATATAAAATATTAAAGTAAATTTTGTGGCGGGAAAAGGGAAAACTTGCGAAACTTGGCTTAAATAGGGAACTTCACTTGCCCCCTAAAGGAAGGGGAAAATTTGTGTATGGAAAATTTCGGGCCCAAAACCCTTCTGAACCTGACGAAAAAAATATATTTTACTGTTTTTTGTTTATTATTAAAATTTTGTAAACGAATTTTTTAAAAAATATTTAGTTTTGGTTTAAGGGTAAAAAAAAATTGTTCTTGTTATAATAGGTTAGGGAAATTTTCTAAATTAATTTTTGGTTTCCCAAAAATTAAAAATTTTTAAATTTATTAATGGGGAAAAAAATATCCTAAACGTAAAGGAAAATTTTTAAAAAAAAAAGGAAAAAAATTTTAAATGTCCCCCTTTCTAATTGACCAGTTTTTCACAAATTTGGCACGACATATATTAAAATATAAAAAATATAATATATTTAAATAAATATTATATATAAAATAAAATAAAATTTTATAATTATATTTATATATATATATGCATATTTAAATTTTTTTCACACCCGGCCGATTCCCCCCCAAGGCAGGGGGGCCCCAAAAAAAAAATTTCACCCTCAACCTCCCTCACTGTCTTTCCAGAAGGGTGCTTTACACTACAGTTTTTAAACCCGCAAAAATTAACAAACCCCTCCCTTCCCGAGTGCAGGCACTGTACTTCCCATCTCCCCGGATCCCAAATTTCCCGGGCCCGCCGGTTTCCCTGAATCCCTTTATAAAATTTTCTTTGCTCACACTCCAACACACGCAAGTATTTTAAAAAACCCTTTGGGCTCCATTCACTCCTAACAAAACCCCGCTCATGCCCTTTCCTGCGAAGTTTCCAAAACCCCTTTGCACACCAAAAACCCCCTTTACCCCCCCCCCTCCAACCTTTTTCCCAGGCCGAAACCCCCACCCGCCCCTTCCCCCTACAGACTGAACACCTTGAAGTAAATTCCCGTTTCGCCCCCATTCTTTTCTACCCCCTTGGGTTGGGAAACCCCCTCAAAAAAACCCTTTCCCCAGCCCCTGGACAACAGTTTTTTGGGACCCCCGCCCCCTTTCCCCTTAACTTCCCCCTACGAAATTTTCTGCCCTTATATTTCCCCCCACACCAAATTTCCCCCAGGGCATAAAATCTCCCCTGCCTCCAGCCCTTTTCCTCGCTGCAACAATTTAAACACCCAAAGCTTCACCCCCCATTTTAAAAGCGTTGGGTTTAAAAAAAACCTAATACAAATTTTTCCCCCTTTTTCCTCCCCGGGGCCCCCAAATTCTTTGTCTCCCCAGACTCCAAATTTCACCCCCCTAAATCTTTTTCCCTCATCAAATTTTTAAGATTCACCTTTATCTTTTTAAGACCCATCCGTGGGCACGTCCACCCCCCAAATTTTGAATACGTTCACCTCCTCCCTACTTCTCCCTCCCAAACTGAATCCAATCATCATCACCTAAACTTTTTTTTTATTTCCCCAAAACCTTACTCCCTTTTTTTTCATTAAAACCCTTTAAATTTTTTTCTTTTTACAACCCTAACCCAATTTTGTCCACCCAAACTCCCCCAAAATTCTCTTCAGAATTTTTCCCCAAAGGCACAGTGTCCCCTTTTAGCAAAAGCGCTGTGACAACTCTCCTTTGTGTTGGGGTTCTTTTTCTTTTTTAATCCACGCCTCTTGCCAAGGGCCCCCGCATTTTTCTTCTTTTTAAACCCCAAACTTTTAAAAATATTACACAACAACGGTTTAAATCACAAACCCTTTTCTAAGGCCTACCTTTTAAATGGAAAAAAAATTTCCCCTTTCCTTCATACTCTAACTTGAGCCTCAAATATCCCCGTAAAAAAATCTTCAATTTTTTCAGTAAACCAAACCCCTAAAACCCTACCCCTTGCAACATCTGCCACAAATTCCCCCCTATCCAAACCCCGTTTTTACGCCTTTTCCAAATCCATAAATTACAAAAAAAACCTCTTTAATTTTAAATTTATAAAACCAAAAAGGGGCAACCAGCCTTTTCAAAAAAAAAAAATTTTTGGTTTTTCCCTTTCCAAAGAAAAAATTGGTTGAATTTGGCCCCTTTCTTCTTAAGACTTTTAATATTAAAATTGTATTCAAAAATTTTCCCATACATAAAAAAACTTTTGATTTAAAAAATTCCCCCCAAAAAAAGCTGATGGTGGGGGCTATAAGATTCCCTTTAAAAAATTTTCGATAAAATTTAAAATTTTAAACGGTCAAACTGGTAAAAATCTCGAACTAAGATTAAAACAACATAAATATAGCATTAAAAACTGGACAAGATTCCCCATGCTCTATTTATTCATGAAAGAGTTTTTAAACCATCCAATTGTTTTTCAAAAAGTTGAGAAAGTAGTATCAAGCAAGTCCATGGCGACAGGAATATAATTGAATCTTGTTTAAAAAAAGCAGTTTTGACAATATATGAATATTTCCTTTGGTTTATATAAATTAGATCCATTTATAATAATAGAATTTGGGAAAAATTTAATAATACATGGACAAATAATTTTTTAAAATTTCTTATTTCTTGGGTAGAATAGTTTGTGGGGTGAGTTGTGCCCAAAGGGCCTTTCCAAGTTGGTCGGCGCGCGTCAGGTGTTTAAACCGTTGTGGGATCTGATAGTGAGGTGCCCACCGACCCCTTATATAGCTTTCCTTTGGGTGCTTTACTTTCATAGTTCCTTGATAATGTGAGTAGTCACGAAAGCGCTTGGATTTCTCTATTCTTTCAGAGTGGTTGTTTTGCATATTCTGAATCACCTGTTTACTGTGATTTTTATTGATGCATATATATATTTTTATATATATATATAAAATTATATATTTATTTTTATATATATATATATAAATATATTATTTTTATATATATATATTATATATTTATTATATATATATAATATGTAATATTTATATATACATATATATATATAAAATATATATATATATTTTTATATATATATATATATATATTTTATAATATATATATATATATATATATATATATATATATATATGAAAAGCTAGCCACTTTGGGAAGAACTAGTTCTAGGCCTTTCGTGCTGCAACCAGTGTCTCTGCATGTGCTTATTAAAATCTGAGGCAGTTTGGACACAACAATAACCTCCAAGATGTTAGGTAAATGGACACAGATGCACTGTGACATTTTATTGTGGCTACGTTTTGCTCTCCAGTGACTTTGTTAAACCGTTACTTCCAAGTTGCCTTTCATTTCATCAGGTGCCCTTGTGTGTTATGGTGTCTCAGCTTCACACATACTTGTGCTCTCTCCCTCTGTCTCTCTCCCTCTAGAAAATTATTATTCCTGGGAATCGTGCATGAAGACAGAAAGAAAATAAGCTAAAAAAAATCGAGCACATTTCTTCCTCATTGTCAAGAAGCTGTCCAGACTTGTTTCCAATCCTTGTTCTGTTTACTTTGCAAAAATTGTCTTCGATACCTTTGAACCTTTCATAGACACGTTATGGTTCTCCTATACCTTTTTAACCTCTCAGTATAAATGTATTGGTTCAGGAGATAACCCAAGCGTATAAATTCCTCATCTCTCCCAAAACATGTTTTAATCTCCTGCTCATCCACTTCAGACTATTTCTATCCAGTCTTATTTTCCTATGGGAAATATATGTTCTCTAGTCAGCTTGTATAATTGTTAGAAAACTACAATGCTGATAGTTCTCTTCGTTACCCCAGCCAAGATGTAACAGGTGTACTCTATGCCTGTTATATTCTGCAGGATGAAGGCCTCTGATTCTTACAGTGCTATACTTGCTATGATATTTCTGTTGATTGTTAAATATAATGTATTTGTGGTCGCCTACTTTGAGTTTTCCATAATCTCTAGATTATTAAGAAGCTGTTTAAAAAAGAAAACAGTCGTGAATTACCTCTAGGAATTGGTTTGATTCTGGATTCCTACTCGAAGAATTCCAATCAATTTGACAAAAAATTAAAATCCCTTAGAATTACTACATTAACGTGCCTTGAAACCTTAATTTCCTCGCTGTCTTTCATGGTCTTTCGAAATTCTGGTCAGGTCGCTTTAACACGATTAAAAGCAACTTTTCACATCCCTCTACAAATTCTACCCAGAGAAAACCTGATGTGTTCCTTCAGGCTTTATACCCGTTTTTATGCAACAATTTAAATGTTCTCGGATAAACAGCGTCACCTCACGACCTCTCCTTGTTATTTTTATTTATTTGTAAAACTTTACCCAACTATTCAAATTAATCATGTCTCAGTTATCGCTAAAATATCAACGTTTACCTCATATGCAGTCATTCTCAGTACATTAGTCTCATACGACTGTTTGCACATTAAGATTTTTTCTTCTGTATCATTCCCTTATCCTTCATGGCCTTTCCACTATTTCTTTTATCTCTGCCCAATGTTACTTGATAACAGTTATTTTCAAAATCATCATTACAATCTGATAATTTTTTTTTTATTATCACACTGGCCGATTCCCACCAAGGCAGGGTGGCCCGAAAAAGAAAAACTTTCACCATCATTCACTCCATTACTGTCTTGCCAGAAGGGTGCTTTACACTACAGTTTTTAAACTGCAACATTAACACCCCTCCTTCAGAGTGCAGGCACTGTACTTCCCATCTCCAGGACTCAAGTCCGGCCTGCCGGTTTCCCTGAATCCCTTCATAAATGTTACTTTGCTCACACTCTACATCATATCTTGTATACTTATTTATCCTCTTTTTCTTAAAATATATATTACCTATAACTTAACCCCTTTCTATACAAAGTTCAATCAATTTATACTACCTAAATCAATAGATCCACAGTTCATTTTTTCTCATCAGAAACCATTTCTAGTTAGAAGCCCTAACATCACTTTTCGCTGAAGCTAAAGCTACCACCCCAGCCCTAGATAAATGAAACCCACCACTGGTATACATGTCACTCCTGCCACTGAAGTGATCCCAGTTACTGATAAATAATAGTCTTTGTCCTACCAGCAATTCACATCAGTTGCCCTTGACAACATTCATTATCAACTTCCATAACTGACAAAAGTACAAATACTAGAGGGATCACTCCCTTCTTCCGAAATAAGAAGTTTTGCTGACCTATGTCTGTTGATCAGGCTCTTACTTCTTCGCTTGACAACATCGTTTCCTCCAGTACTGAGGCAAATAATAGGGTTGTATTATTGTTGGTAGAATTGCCGAAGAGTAAGAGTAACGAGGGGAAAGGAAGAGAGGGAAAGGCAAATGGGGGAGAAGGGGAGATGGGAGAGAGAGAAATTGGGGAAGGGAGAGTAGGGACACAAGTGCAACTAATGTGACATTTTATTGTCGCTCTCCAGGAGCTTTGTCAAGCCATAACAAATAATAAATACATGGCCACAGAGGGTATATATAGGCTCAGAGTGAGGTGTAAGGCATATGATAATAATTTTACAAATACTACTATTAATATTACTACCACAAGTATTACAACTATTACTACTACTTCTAGTATTATTACGACGATTATATTGTGCCTAATACCTCATTCTAAAGTCTATATATTCCCTCTGTGTCCATGTTTTGTTTGTAACAGCTTGACAAAGCTCCTGGAGAGCGAAACGTTGCCACAATAAAATATTGCATTAGTTGCACTTGTGTCCTTTTACTTAACAATAATAGGGTTGGTCACATTACCATTAATGATGCTGCCAAGTTGGCTAGCAAGATCCTGCATCCCAGCCTCAGGAAAGTGCAACCTCTGCCTTTTACTCATGTCCTGTAAACACTCAAAAAAGGGCCTGTCCTTAAATTTAATCCGACTGTGTCAAACAAGAACAATGCTCTTACATTCACTGGTGACGTTTGTCATGTTGTTTTTGATGACTTTCATTCACCAACTACGGAATTTCTAGTATACATAGCAGAGTCCTGAACTGTCCTTATTTTCAGCATCACCTCTTCCTTTCCCGCGAGATTTCAGTTGTTCCTGCAGGTCCCCTCATCATTACGACTTCTCTCCAATTCGTTGGTCTCATTTTCCCTCAGACGAACATTGCTCTCCTCTCTAAGGCTCTGAATCCCCTTTCTAGCCTTCTCCAGTTCAGCCTTAACCTGACAGTTGCTGAAAGTTCAGGGAAGCCATCCTTCGCACCTCACTAACACAGTCACAGAGTGAGCTAGGCAGGTCTTCACTGGACACAGGTCAACTGACTACTAATGACGCAGATCGACTGTCTACTACTGATTTCTCCATATACAGATTATCACATTAACGAGTTAGCAAATACCCCAAAATATTGCCGGTACACAACTTTTGAAATATCTTTGAGGAGTTTCGAAAGTTTGTCTACTCTCTGAGCCCGGCCATGGGCCAGGCTCAGTTAAAATCGATGCACAGCTCAGTAATGTCGATGAAATCCTTAGCTAGATATATCGAAAAATGTCTCAGACAGCTCTGAAAAATCGAAATATACAGTAAAAACTAAATTCCTTGCATATCTGATGCCTTATGCACTTGAAGACTCAATGGCGAATTTCTTGTTCTTTATATTGGCTTTCTTTATCCTGTCAAATAATCACAGGTGAGCATAATTCATAAGCCAAATTGTTATAAAAAGTCAGTGATTGTAAACTATATCATTCTAGTTAATTATCGTACTTAAAAATTTTTTCGGTAGTTATAAGTTAATTCTTAGGTTGCTCGAAATGATGTGCATAACAAGGGTCTTCTATAAAGCCGTTTATACATGTTAGTTAATCCTGTGTCAGTTGTACATTGTACTCTAAGAGCACTGATACTTGTGGGACCCCTCTAGTAACATCATCCCACGAGCACTGATACTTGTGGGACCCCACTAGACCTTATGGAAATGTAATTGTGTCTATCAATGTTGTCAACTGATAGCACTTAAGAGTTTGGGGATTTTTTTTTAAATTCCTACTGATCTGTATTGTTCACCGCCAGTGCCTGAGAAGGTAGGCCTAAAGTGAGCACCTAACTGATGAGTAATCTATACACACATGTTGATTTTGGAGTGTTGGAGAGCAGGCAGAGATATTTCTTATTTTGCTGTATGTTTCAAAACTTGTGTTTTGATGAGAAATTGTTTGGGGAATTTGTCCATTTCGTGAGTCGAGGGTGATTAGTAGGTGTCTCTATCATCGAAGATAATCGTGCCCAAAATCACCAATACCCACTCCCTTATCGGCAGTGATGACAATGGTAATCTCATTCAAGGCCAAATTTTAAAGAGGACTTCAACTATAAACACCGGACAATACCCAGTAAAAATTTCTACAATTTATTCTTATGATTTGGTGGATATGTATAAGATCATGTCTTGGAAGGTTTTTGACAAGGTAAATGTAAGTCAGTAGTTCCTTTCTAACTGATACCCAGTAGTGGTGAGCCAGCATTGGGTATTGATTCCTTACTGACACCCAGCAACAGTAAGCCATCAGCTTTTTGATCAATACCAAGCACCGGTACGTCAATGACTACGCCCCTATAAAGCGGCTGCTTACTCACGAATACCAAGTACAGGTAAGCAGGCGCCAGCTTATTCACTACTACTCTGAAGGAGAGATAATGATGGTGCAGTCCTGAAAGTGGGAAGTACAATACCGTGATGTTACGCCAGTGGTTTCTTAAGCACTGGCGAATCCCGGCCCGAGTACATTGGTCAACGGTTCATCAATCACTAAATAAATCATTAACAAAGACATGCGTGATTGAAGACTTCCTCGTGACAAACAAAACACAGACAGCTCCTTAAATTTGCTTCTGTTGGAGCTGAAGAAAGAAAGAATAACAGAGATTTAACATTCGGCGATGTAAATGACCGTTGATAAAATATGGCTGTGCAGTAACAATGAAGACCTATGTGGTGAAGCTTGCTAGCAAGACCCTAAGAGCATTAATGCGAGTCTCACACCTCCTTGACAGTGTGAATATGATAAATGTTATACAATACCGACAAGTTGATAGGTAAGACAGTTAGGTATCTTTATTCCGAAACGTTTGGCCTATACAGTAATCTTCTTCAGTCGAATGCAGAGGAGGCAGCAGAAGCAGTAGAGATGTAAAGACGATGTAAACAATACATCATCATCGAAGTAGGTGATGGACTGTCAGGAATTCTGCTCTTCACCGTGGCAGTGTAAGTCTTCATTCTGTTGCTTCACATTGTTCCAGACTATGGTGCACAACTCTTCAGGCTGAGCGACTGACCACTTCATAACTACGTCTTCGAGGGTGATGGACTGATTATCTATATTTCTACTGCTTCTGCTGTCTTCTCCGTTGCACAGCAATGGCCGCACAAATTTCTCTTGCCCCTATGGGTATAGCACTTTCTTAAGAATATAATAACAAAAATCTATACGACACACAAGTTCGCTGTCTCCTTGAGAATGTGACTTTTTGTAATACTTCTAATACTCTCATCAGTTCTCAAAATTCTGGGCTTGAGAAAGGACCGTGAATGAAGTCTTCTTCGACCTGACACATTTTAGTTAGAATTGTTATTATAACAAACATTTTCAAGGAATCCCCAACGAGAACGTACTTTGTGGACGGTTATTAGACAACTACCAAATCACAAGACGGGCAACCATCAACACTTCACTATAGCTGTACTCCTTCATAACGAAGTACATCACTCTGTCAGTGACCATTGATTCATAGGATGAGTCACGTTTGGAACAAGTGCTCTCAGTATAGGAACAGTAGAACAATATTCGAGTGGCTAGGTGAAAGCTCTTTCCCAAATTGATCTTAACTTAGCCCTCTTCAAAGGAGTACAAATCTATATTTGTTATATTTGTCTATGGTTTTTTGGTTTACTGATTGTGTTCCAGTAACTCTGAATCGTGAAAGCCAGCGCAACCAGACTTCCTCACAGGCTTCCGTTATGCCCTGGACCAGGAGATAGGTTATGTAGACTTCCAGAATTTTAAAATTACTTTATTATACAGAACTTAATGCTTCAGAAGTGTGATGCTTCGCTATTCTATATGACAGTTATATAGGGGGACTCAAGTTAGCTATGTTCGCCCTTTATCACGCAGAATGGTGTTTACTGAAGGTGTTAAATCTTGTCAGCCTGAGCCAGGAGACTTCAGGAGTGTCAGTCTGAGCCAGGAGACTTCCACAGTGTCAGTCTGAGCTGGTAGACTTCAGGAGTGTCAGTCAGAGCTAGGAGACTTCCACAGTGCCAGTCTGAGCTGGTAGACTTCAGGAGTGTCAGTCAGAGCCAGGAGACTTCAGTAGTGTCAGTGTGAGCTGGTAGACTTCAGGAATGCCAGTCAGAGCCAAGAGACTTTCGTAGTGTCAGTCTGAGCTGGCAGGTTTCAGGAATGTCAGTCAGAGCCGGGAGACTTCCGTAGTGTCAGTCTGAGCTGGTAGACTTCAGGAATGTCAGACAGAGCCAAGAGACTTCCGTAGTGTCAGTCTGAGCTGGTAGACTTCAAGAGTGTCAGTCAGAGCCAGGAGACTTCCGTAGTGTCAGTCTGAGCTGGTAGACTTCAGGAATGTCAGACAGAGCCAAGAGACTTCCGTAGTGTCAGTCTGAGCTGGTAGACTTCAGGAGTGTCAGTCAGAGCCAGGAGACTTCCGTAGTGTCAGTCTGAGCTGGTATACTTCAGGAGTGTCAATCAGAGCCAGGAGACTTCAGTAGTGTCAGCCTGAGCTGGCACGACCTATTTATAAACGTAAATGTCGTGCCGAATAGGTAAAACTTGCGATTTTGGCTTAAGTAACAACACTCTTCTTCCCGAATAAGACAAGCGAAAGTTTGTGTATGCAATAATTTCGCCAAAATCATTCAGAACCTAACGAAAAAAACGTAATTCACTGTGTTTGTTCCTACCTCTAGTGCGAATCTTGGCTTCTAGTGGAAAAATGTTTGGATTTCTTTCTGAAGCCATTTGAATATTGCACTTCCTCTACCACCCCATCTTTTAAGTTTTTTACCAATAGGTATATTTTACTACATAATATGGTTCACAAGATTTAAAAGCTACATTTCTGGTACAAAGATGGCATGTACAGTACATGAAGTCTCAGGAATACTTTTCAAGCACATATTGGCACGTGTTTATCACAGATTACAATGCAAAGATGTCATCCAGCTCCTTAGAGCTGGGGCGTGAACACAGGATACAGCAGGCATTACCACTCTGAACAGCAACGCTCAGTCGCTGGAATAGAAAACTAGCTGTCCTGAGGTTCCCTAGTTACCCTGATGAGTCTTTTCCCTAACTCCTTAAGGAATGGATTAAGGGTCTTCGAGTCTATGGGAACAAACATATAACGATGGGCAAGTTGACCATATTATCTAGACTTCTGGGACTCCCTGAAGCGCTGGTGGCTGCCTCTCCTTTCTCCCTGGCATATTGAAGATAGGTACCAACGAATATAGATATACATGTATAGTCCCACACCACCTGCTTGCCGTCTGTCCAGGCTTGAAGGGTGATACCTTCTGGTCGCTTTTGGCTACCATCAGATCTGCATAGTTTGGGTGGCTCCCTTATTGCTGGGCATCCGGCAATCTATCAGTCTGATCTTCGGCACACAAGAGAATTTTACCCGAATCGGTCTGATGATTCACTGATACACATACACCTATGATCGACGAGAACAGAGGCAGAAAGATGAAGAGCAACACCAATGCGAATGGTCTGTAGGTTGAGACGTATGCCAAGGAGGAGTTGGGAACAGCCAACAGGAAGTCTCCTGCATGAGGAGCTCTCACTACTAGGAGGCGGGTTCTATCCTTCCCCGGCACAGTCTGAAATATTCTTGAGGCATTTTTCTCCATTGCTATCCCAGTGTACATATATATATATATATATATATATATATATATATATATATATATATATATATATATATATATATATATATATATATATTTTATATATATATATATATATATATATATATATGATATATATATATGTCGTGCCGAATAGGCAGAACTTTCGATCTTGGCTTAAATAGCAACGTTCATCTTGCCATATAGGACAAGTGAAAATTTGTGTATGCAATAATTTCGCCAAAATCATTCTGAACCTAACGAAAAAAACATATTTCACTGTGTTTGTTTATTATTAAATTATTGTAAACAAATCTAAGATATATTTAGTTGGGTTAGGCTAAAATAAATTGTTCTTGTTACAATAAGGTTAGGTAAGTTTTCTAAGATTCTTTTGGTGCAAAATTAATTTTTTTTTTTACATTAGCATTAATGAAAAAAATATATCTTTAAACGTACAAGAGAAAATTTTAGAAAGGATTTAATTTTAAATGAGTTCTTGCTAATTGACCAGTTTTACATTATTCGGCACGACATATATATATATATATATATATATATATATATATATATTATATATATATATATATATATATATATATATATATATATATATATATATATATATATATATATATATATATATATATATATATATATATATATATATATATATATATCGGATCATTATTTAGTTGTAGCTACAGTTAGAGTAAGAGGTAGATGGGAAAAGAGGAAGGTGGCAACAACAAGTAAGAGGGAGGTGAAAGTGTATAAACTAAGGGAGGAGGAAGTTCGGGTGAGATGAACATTAAAATGGTATAAAATACCGACAGATTGTTAGGTAAGACACATATGCAACAGTTAGGTATCTTTATTTTGAAACGTTTCGCCTACACAGTAGGCTTCTTCAGTCGAGTACAGAAAAGTTGATAGAAGCAGAAGATACTTGAAGACGATGTAATCAGTCCATCACCCTTAAAGTTTTGAGGTGGTCAGTCCCTCAGTCTGGAGAAGAGCATTGTTCCGTTGTCTGAAACAATATGAAGTTGAAGTGACAGGATGGAGCCTTTATATAGTGCCAGGAGGTGAGACGTAGGTTGCTTTGGGAGGGCAGGTCCCTCTCAAACCCAGCCGTTCTCACTAGTAGAGGTCGAAGTTGATGGTCTGTACCAAGATACCCTTGTGTTGCAGTGTCTGACAGAATGAACATTAAAATGGTATAAAATACCGACAGATTGTTAGGTAAGACACATATGCAACAGTTAGGTATCTTTATTTGAACGTTTCGCCTACACAGTAGGCTTCTTCAGTCGAGTACAGAAAAGTTGATAGAAGCAGAAGATACTTGAAGACGATGTAATCAGTCCATCACCCTTAAAGTTTTGAGGTGGTCAGTCCCTCAGTCTGGAGAAGAGCATTGTTCCGTTGTCTGAAACAATATGAAGTTGAAGTGACAGGATGGAGCCTTTATATAGTGCCAGGAGGTGAGACGTAGGTTGCTTTGGGAGGGCAGGTCCCTCTCAAACCCAGCCGTTCTCACTAGTAGAAGTCGAAGTTGATGGTCTGTACCAAGATACCCTTGTGTTGCAGTGTCTGACAGAATGAACATTAAAATGGTATAAAATGCCGACAGATTGTTAGGTAAGACACATATGCAACAGTTAGGTATCTTTATTTTGAAACGTTTCGCCTACACAGTAGGCTTCTTCAGTCGAGTACAGAAAAGTTGATAGAAGCAGAAGAGGGACTGAGGGACTGACCACCTCAAAACTTTAAGGGTGATGGACTGATTACATCGTCTTCAAGTATCTTCTGCTTCTATCAACTTTTCTGTACTCGACTGAAGAAGCCTACTGTGTAGGCGAAACGTTTCAAAATAAAGATACCTAACTGTTGCATATGTGTCTTACCAAACAACCTGTCGGTATTTTATACCATTTTAATGTTCAATCTGTCAGACACTGCAACACAAGGGTATCTTGGTACAGACCATCAACTTCGACCTCTACTAGTGAGAACGGCTGGGTTTGAGAGGGACCTGCCCTCCCAAAGCAACCTACGTCTCACCTCCTGGCACTATATAAAGGCTCCATCCTGTCACTTCAACTTCATATTGTTTCAGACAACGGAACAATGCTCTTCTCCAGACTGAGGGACTGACCACCTCAAAACTTTAAGGGTGATGGACTGATTACATCGTCTTCAAGTATCTTCTGCTTCTATCACTTTTCTGTACTCGACTGAAGAAGCCTACTGTGTAGGCGAAACGTTTCAAAATAAAGATACCTAACTGTTGCATATGTGTCTTACCTAACAATCTGTCGGTATTTTATACCATTTTAATGTTCATTCTGTCAGACACTGCAACACAAGGGTATCTTGGTACAGACCATCAACTTCGACCTCTACTAGTGAGAACGGCTGGGTTTGAGAGGGACCTGCCCTCCCAAAGCAACCTACGTCTCACCTCCTGGCACTATATAAAGGCTCCATCCTGTCACTTCATATTGTTTCAGACAACGGAACAATGCTCTTCTCCAGACTGAGGGACTGACCACCTCAAAACTTTAAGGGTGATGGACTGATTACATCGTCTTCAAGTATCTTCTGCTTCTATCAACTTTTCTGTACTCGACTGAAGAAGCCTACTGTGTAGGCGAAACGTTTCAAAATAAAGATACCTAACTGTTGCATATGTGTCTTACCTAACATTCGGGTGAGATATAAGCGACTATTGGCAGAAAGGTGGGATAGTGCAAAGATGAGTAATGGGGGGGTTGAAGAGGGTTGGAATAGTTTTAAAAATGCAGTATTAGAATGTGGGGCAGAAGTTTGTGGTTATAGGAGGGTGGGGGCAGGAGGAAAGAGGAGTGATTGGTGGAATGATGAAGTAAAGGGTGTGATAAAAGAGAAAAAGTTAGCTTATGAGAGGTTTTCACAAAGCAGAAGTGTTATAAGAAGAGCAGAATATATGGAGAGTAAAAGAAAGGTAAAGAGAGTGGTTGAGAGAGTGCAAAAGGAGAGCAGATGATAGAGTGGGAGAGGCACTGTCAAGAAATTTTAATGAAAATAAGAAAAAAATTTGGAGTGAGTTAAACAAGTTAAGAAAGCCTAGGGAAAGTATGGATTTGTCAGTTAAAAACAGAGTAGGGGAGTTAGTAGATGGGGAGATGGAGGTATTAGGTAGATGGCGAGAATATTTTGAGGAACTTTTAAATGTTAAGGAAGAAAGAGAGGCAGTAATTTCATGCACTGGTCAGGGAGGTATACCATCTTTTAGGAGTGAAGAAGAGCAGAATGTAAGTGTGGGGAGGTACGTGAGGCATTACGTAAAATGAAAGGGGGTAAAGCAGCTGGAACTGATGGGATCATGACAGAAATGTTAAAAGCAGGGGGGGATATAGTGTTGGAGTGGTTGGTACTTTTGTTTAATAAATGTTTGAAAGAGGGGAAGGTACCTAGGGATTGGCGGAGAGCATGTATAGTCCCTTTATATAAAGGGAAGGGGGACAAAAGAGACTGTAAAAATTATAGAGGAATAAGCCTACTGAGTATACCAGGAAAAGTGTACGGTAGGGTTATAATTGAAAGAATTGGAGGTAAGACAGAATGTAGGATTGCGGATGAGCAAGGAGGTTTCAGAGTGGGTAGGGGATGTGTAGATCAAGTGTTTACATTGAAACATATATGTGAACAGTATTTAGATAAAGGTAGGGAAGTTTTTATTGCATTTATGGATTTAGAAAAGGCATATGATAGAGTGGATAGAGGAGCAATGTGGCAGATGTTGCAAGTATATGGAATAGGTGGTAAGTTATTAAATGCTGTAAAGAGTTTTTATGAGGATAGTGAGGCTCAGGTTAGGGTGTGTAGAAGAGAGGGAGACTATTTCCCGGTAAAAGTAGGTCTTAGACAGGGATGTGTAATGTCACCATGGTTGTTTAATATATTTATAGATGGGGTTGTAAAGGAAGTAAATGCTAGGGTGTTCGGGAGAGGGGTGGGATTAAATTTTGGGGAATCAAATTCAAAATGGGAATTGACACAGTTACTTTTTGCTGATGATACTGTGCTTATGGGAGATTCTAAAGAAAAATTGCAAAGGTTAGTGGATGAGTTTGGGAATGTGTGTAAAGGTAAGAAAGCTGAAAGTGAACATAGAAAAAGAGTAAGGTGATGAGGGTGTCAAAATGATTTAGATAAAGAAAAATTGGATATCAAATTGGGGAGGAGGAGTATGGAAGAAGTGAATGTTTTCAGATACTTGGGAGTTGACGTGTCGGCGGATGGATTTATGAAGGATGAGGTTAATCATAGAATTGATGAGGGAAAAAAGGTGAGTGGTGGTGCGTTGAGGTATATGTGGAGTCAAAAAACGTTATCTATGGATGCAAAGAAGGGAATGTATGAAAGTATAGTAGTACCAACACTTTTATATGGGTGCGAAGCTTGGGTGGTAAATGCAGCAGCGAGGAGACGGTTGGAGGCAGTGGAATGTCCTGTTTAAGGGCAATGTGTGGTGTAAATATTATGCAGAAAATTCGAGTGTGGAAATTAGGAGAAGGTGTGGAGTTAATAAAAGTATTAGTCAGAGGGCAAAAGAGGGGTTGTTGAGGTGGTTTGGTCAATTTAGAGAGAATGGATCAAAGTAGAATGACATGAAAGCATATAAATCTATAGGGGAAGGAAGGGCGGGGTAGGGTCGTCCTCGAAAGGGTTGGAGAGAGGGGGTAAAGGAGGTTTTGTGGCGAGGGGCTTGGACTTCCAGCAAGCGGCGTGAGCGTGTTAGATAGGAGTGAATGGAGACGAATGGTACTTTGGGACCTGACGATCTGTTGGAGTGTGAGCAGGTAATATTAGTGAAGGGATTCAGGGAAACCGGTTATTTTCATATAGTCGGACTTGATGTCCTGAAATGGGAAGTACAATGCCTGCACTTTAAAAGAGGGGTTTGGGATATTGGCAGTGTGGAGGGATATGTTGTGTATCTTTAATGTGTATGCTTCTAACTGTTGTATTCTGAGCACCTCCTGCAAAAACAGTGATAATGTGTGAGTGTGGTGAAAGTGTTGAATGATGATAAAGTATTTTCTTTTTGGGGATTTTCTTTCTTTTTTGGGTCACCCTGCCTCGTGGGAGACGGCCGACTTGTTGAAAAAAAAAAAAAAAAAAATATATAATATATATATATATATATAATATATATTTTATATATAATATATATATATATATAATTATATATATATATATATATATATACTAGCTACATTCAGTATGTAAAGGATCCACTACTCTAATGTGACTTTATACGTCACATGACCTGTTCCCAGCGGTTAGAAGCTTAGGACTGGCTATAAACTATCTCCTAGTTACTGTAGCTCATGCTGTCTGCAAACTGTGGGGCCTCCTCCACCCGACCCCATTCGAGGAGGGGTATGGGAGGTACAGTGTGTGGTTGGCATTCCGCTGGCTCTCTCTCCCTCATTGGCTGGTGCCACCGAGCTACCATACTCTGAAAAAAAACGTTCCATATTTGTCCTGTTGTTACTCTTGCAACATTGCACAGTGTCAGAGGACATGGGCGTAAGATTCCCATCCTCCGTGGCTTGTCTTGCTGACTCCACAGCATCACTGAAGGACGCAGCGCTGTATAGCCCTTGCGGCTTAGCGCTTCTTTTTGATTATAATAATAATAATCACTTAAGGACATAATTTACATCATGACTAACATGCTCATCGCAGAACCTAGAAATAGATATTATTAAAAAGAGAATACGTTGACGAAAAATAAAAAAAAACATAACTCTGGCCAATATCTGTCAATCATTAGAGATAATACTGGTAGAGAAGTAAATATTAAAGACGAATATTACAGTTAGAAGCCAGAGTAGATCTATAACTGTAATATTACAGTTAGAAGCCAGAGTAGATCTATAACTGTAATATTACAGTTAGAAGCCAGAGTAGATCTATAACTGTGATATTACAGTTAGAAGCCAGAGTAGATCTATAACTGTGATATTACAGTTAGAAGCCAGAGTAGATCTATAACTTTGATATTACAGTTAGAAGCCAGAGTAGATCTATAACTGTGATATTACAGTTAGAAGCCAGAGTAGATCTATAACTGTGATATTACAGTTAGAAGCCAGAGTAGATCTATAACTGTGTTAGTATGATGGTAGATGAGAACATTGACGGAACGACTTGTAGTGTATATATAGTGTAAATCTAGTTCCATACATCCATACATCCACAAGATGTATATGGAGTGTATAATAAACTAGTCACTTGGGTGACACAGTCTAGTTCATCACATCATACTGGGTGGGGTGACTGGTAAGCCAGTAAACCTTACACAATAAAAGAAAGATATATTCTCTTTCTCATGACAAGCAAAATACCACCATCACTCAGGTGAGGGGGGGGAAGGTGTGTGTGTGTGTGTGTGTGTGTGTGTGTGTGTGTGTGTGTGTGTGTGTGTGAGAGAGAGAGAGAGAGAGAAAGAGAGTTTCCTCCTCTTATTGCACGTCCTGTACCATAAAGTTGCTTAAGGGAATAATCTCTTATTTTCTACCCTTTTACCTTTTCACCCTTGTTCTATCCCTTTTTCTAATTCCTTATTCCTGGCCCACTATCCATCGATTCCTCCCTTCTTCCCCATCTATCACCTTTACCTTGTCTTTCCTTCTTCCTTCTCACAGAGGGACTAATTACTTCAAACTCCTCCTCATCCTCCACCTTTCTCTGCCTTGGACTTAAGAAGCAATTGGTTGGCGAAACGTTTCCTAATTAAAGATTCCCAAATATTGCAAGTGTCTAATATATCAACTTCATAGAAGATTAAACTACACATGTAAAGACAACAGGATGAAGATGTATATGATTTCACTAACGTCCAGATGCGAGAACCTGTTCCAAACTAATTAATGTGAAAAGTGAATGATCGTGGATGATGTGAATGTTAAAGAGACTAGAACAGCTGGAACATAACTGCTAATGACTGTCCGGTGTGCGGGGTCGTGACTACCTAGAAGAGGTCCAAGAGGCGTGCGGGGTCGTCGCTACCTTGAAGAGGTCCAAGAGGCGTGTGGGGTCGTGGCTACCTGGAAGAGGTTCAAGAGGCGTGCGGGGTCGTGGCTACCTTGAAGAGGTCCAAGAGGCGTGTGGGGTCGTGGCTACCTGGAAGAGGTCCAAGAGGTTGAGCCGTGTACGTAACAATAGGGGCACTGACCTCGCTGTCATGGTAAAGGCATTGTTATTACGAGTTTCGATCTTGCTGGGACAAGGTTAGAGGTGAGTCTCCTTGCACGATCCTCCCTGAAGACAGAACTAAGTGTGGTGAATAATGTGAGTATGAACCATGAGTGTGTGTACCCCGTCTCACTCTCCCCTCTTACCTCTTTTCCCCTCATCTATTTTCCCCTCTCTTACATATTCTCCCTGTCCCCGTCTAACTCATTTCTGTTCACCTGTCTCCGTGTCTCTCTACAACAATCACCCGTCTCCAAAGTCCCTCTCATACATCTTGCCACCTCCCTTTCGTCTCCATGTTTCCTTTCACACTTCTCCTTATCTCCTCCCTCCCATCAACTTATCTTCCTTCAGGCATCTCCCAGCGTCGTCTCTCCCAAGTCCCAAAGGATTTCTCCCCGTCTCCTGCACACCTCCTTCCTATCATCACCTCACTCCATCACTCACTTTCACTCCATTACCAACAACGTCAACATCTCCTTCATTACCCACTTGCTCTTTCCTTTGCTCTGCACCACACACCCTCCACCATACATCCACCACCACACACCCTCCACCATACATTCTCAACCACACACCCTCCACCACACATCCTCCACCACACACCCTCCATCATACATCCTCCACCACACACCCTCCACCATACATCCTCCACCACACAACCCTCCACCACACATTCCCCCACCACACACCCTCCATCATACATCCTCCACCACACACCCTCCATCATACATCCACCACCACACACCCTCCACCATACATCCACCACCACACACCCTCCACCAACATCCTCAACCACACACCCTTCACCACACATCCTCCACCACACACCCTCCACCATACATCCTCCACACACACCCTCCACCATACATCCTCCAGCACACCCTCCACCATGCATCCTCCACCACACACCCTCCACCACACATCCTCCACCACACACCCTCCACCATACATCCTCCACCACACACACTCCACCACACACCTCCATCCACCACACACCCTCCACCATAATCCTCAACCACACACCCTCCACCACACATCCTCCACCACCACACACCCTCCACCATACATCCTCCACAACACACCTTCCTCCACCGTACATCCTCACCACCCAAACCCCCCACCATCACATCCTCCACCACACACCCTCCACCACACATCCTCCACCACACACCCTCCACCATACATCCTCCACCACACACCCTCCACCACACATCCTCCACCACACACCCCCCACCATACATCCTCCACCACACACCCTCCACCATACATCCTATACCACAACACCTTCCAATATACATCCTCCACCACACACCCTCCACCACACATCCTCCACCACCCCACCCTCCCACCATACATCCTCCACCACACACCCTCCACCCTACATCCTCAACCACACACCCTCCACCACACATCCTCCACCACACACCCTCCACCATACATCCTCCACAACACACCTTCCTCCACCGTACATCCTCCACCACACCCTCCACCATGCATCCTACCACCACACACCCTCCACCACACATCCTCCACCACACACCCTCCACCATACATCCTCCCACCACACACCCTCCACCACACATCCTCCACCACACACCCTCCACCATACATCCTCCACAACACACCCTCCACCATACATCCTATACCACACACCTTCCAACATACATCCTCCACCACACACCCTCCACCACAACATCCTATACCACACACACCCTGCACCATACATCTTACACCACACCCCACACCTTCTACAACACATCCTCCACCACACACCCTCCCACCATACATCCTCCACACACACCCTCCACCAAACATCCTCCACCACACACCCTCCACCATATATCCTCCACCACACACCCTCCACCACACATCCTCCACCACACACCCCTCCACCACACACCCTCCACCACACACCCCCCACCACAAAATACTCCACCACACACCCTCCACCATACATTCTCCACCACACACCCTCCACCACACATCCTCCACTACACACCCTCCACCATACATTCTCCACCACACACCCTCCACCATACATCCTCCACCACACACCCTCCACCACACATCCTCCACCACACACCCTCCAGCACACATCCTCCACCACACACCCTCCACCATACATCCTCAACCACAACACCCTCCACAATACATCCTCCACCACATAACCTCCACCATACATCCTCCACCACATTCTCTCCACCATACATCTTCCACCACTACACCCTCCACTACACATCCTCCACCACACACCCTCCACCATACATCCTCCACCACACACCCTCCACCACACATCCCCCACTACACACCTTCTAACATACATCCTCCAACACACACACCCTCCACCACACATCCTCCACCACACACCCTCCACCATAATATCCTCCACCACACACCCTCCACCATACATCCTCCACATCAACACCCTCCACCACACATCCTCCACCACATACCCTCCACCACACATCCTCCACCACACATCCTCCACCACACACCCTCCACCACACACCCTCCTCCACACACCCTCCACTACACACACCCTCCACCAAACACTCTCCACCACACACCCTCCACCACACATCCTCCACCACACACCCTCCCACTACACGCCCTCCACCACACACCCTCCTCCAGACACCCTCCATACACACCCTCCAAAAAACACTCTTCACAACACACCCTCCACCACACAACCTCCACTACACACCCTCCACCAAACACTCTCCACCACACACCCTCCACCACACACTCTCCACTGCACACCCTCCACCAAACACTCTCCACCACACATTCTCCACCACAAACCCTCCACTACACACCCTCCACCAAACACTCCTCCACCACACACCCTCCACCACACACCCTCCACTACACACCCTCCACCAAACACTCTACACCACACACCCTCAACCACACACCCTCCACTACACAAACCCCCCACTACACACCCTCCCCCCACACACCCTCCACCACACACCCTCCACTACACTCCCTCCACCAAACACTCTCCACCACACACCCTCCACCACACACCCTCCGCTACAACACCCTCCAACACTCTCCACAACACACCCTCCACCACACAACCCTCCACTACAAACCTTCCACCAAACACTCTCCACCACACACCCTCCACTACACCACCCTCCACCAAACACTCTCCACCACACACACCCCCCACCACAACACCCTCCACTACACACCCTCCACCAAACACTCTCCACCACACATCCTCCACCATACATCCTCCACCACACACTCTCCACCACACACCCTTCACCAACACACCCTCCACCACACATAATCCACCACACACCTTCCACTACACACCCTTCACCACACACTCTCGACCACACACCCTCCTCTACACACCTTTCACCACACATCCTCCACCACACACCCACCACCATATATCCTCCACAACACACCCTCCACCATACATCCTCCACCACACACCCTCCACCATATATCCTCCACCACATACCCTCCACCACACATCCTCCACCACACATCCTCCACCACACACCCTCCACCACACACCCTCCAATACACACCCTCCACCAAACACCATCCTCCACCAACCCTCCACTACACACCCTCCACCAAACACTCTCCAACACACACCCTCCACCATACATTCCTCCACCACACTCCCTCCACTACACGCCCTCCACCACACATCTCCACCACACACCCTCCACTACACACCCTCCTCCAAAACTCTCCACCACACACCCTCCACCACAACACCCTCCACTACACACCCTCCACTACACAACCCTCCCCCAACTATCACACCTCCACCAAACCCTCCCCACACACTCCTCCACCAAACACTCTCCACCACAACACCCTCCACCACACACCCTCCACCACACATCCCCACCACACACCCTCCACCACACACCCTCCACCACACACCCTCCACTACACCTCTCATCCACAACACCCTCCACCACACACCCACCACCACACACCCTCCACCACACACCTCCACTACACACCCTCCACCACACACCTCCTCCACACACACACCCTCCACCACACACCCTCCACCACACACCCTCCACCACACACCCTCCACCACACACCCTCCACCACACACCCTTCCACACACACCCTCCACCACACACCCTCCACCACACACCCTCCACCACACACCCTCCACCCACACACCCTCCACCACACACCTCCACCACACACCTCCACCACACACCCTCCACCACACACCCTCCACCACACACCCTCCACCACACACTCCTCCACCACACACCCTCCACCACACACCCTCCACCACACACCCTCCACCACACACCTCCACCACACATCCCTCCACCACACACCCTCCACCACACACCCTCCACCACACACCCTCCACCACACACCCTCCACCACACCCCTCCACACACAAACCCTCCACCACACACCCTCCACCACACAACCCTCCACCACACCCTCCACCACACACCCTCCACCACACACCTCCACCACACACCCTCCACCACACACCCTCCACCACACACCCTCCACCACACACACCCTCCACCACACACCCTCCACCACACACCCCCTCCACCACACACCCTCCACCACACACCCCCACCACACACCCTCCACCACACACCCTCCACACACACACCCTCCACCACACACCCTCCACCACACACACCCTCCACCACAGACACCCTCCACCACACACCCTCCACCACACACCCTCCACCACACACCCTCCACCACACACCCTCCACACCCTACACACCCTCCACCACACACCCTCCACCACACACACCCTCCACCACACACCCTCCACCACACACCCTCCACACCACACACCCTCCACCCACACCCACACACCCCTCCACCACACACCCTCCCCACACACCACCACCACACCCCACCACACACCCTCCACCACACAACCCTCCACCACACACCCTCCACCACACACCCTCCACCACACACCCTCCACCACACACCCCCACCACACACCCTCCACCACACACCCTCCACCACACACCCTCCACCACACACCCACCACCACACACCCTCCACCACACACCCTCCACCACACACCCTCCACCACACACCCTCCACCACACACCCTCCACCACACACCCTCCACCACACACCCTCCACCACACACCCCTCCACCACACACCCCCACCACCACACCCTCCACCACACACCCTCCACCACACACCCTCCACCACACACCCTCCCTCCACCACACACCCTCCACCACACACCCTCCACCACACACCCACCACCACACACCCTCCCCACACACCCACACACCTCACAACCTCCCACCACACACCCTCCACCACACACCCTCCACCACACACCCTCCACCACACACCCTCCACACCACACCACCCACCACACCCTCCACCACACACCCTCAACCACACACCCTCCACCACACACACCCTCCACCACACACCCTCCACCACACACCCTCCACCACACACCCTCCACCACACACCCTCCACCACACACCCTCCACCACACACCCTCCACCACACACCCTCCACCACACACCCTCCACCACACACCCTCCACCACACAGAAAACGTGCAGCCTCATTAAAAGTTAGGAATGCCTTATAATGACGCTGACTCAGTAATTGTCACAATAAAAATACATCGTAATTCACAAAATGAGACTAATAACGTTAGAAGTTTTCTACTGAAATTGAATGATAATTATGATGATGATGATAATGATGATGATGATAATGATGAGAGAGAGAGAGAGAGAGAGAGAGAGAGCCTGCTACTGACCTGTGTCTACCATGAGGCAGCCTGCTACTGACCTGTGTCTACCATGAGGCAGCCTGCTACTGACCTGTGTCTACCATGAGGCAGCCTGCTACTGACCTGTGTCTACCATGAGGCAGCCTGCTACTGACCTGTGTCTACCATGAGGCAGCCTGCTACTGACCTGTGTCTAAAACAATGCAGCCTGCTACTGACGTGTGTCTGCAACGAGGCAGCCTGCTACTGACCTGTGTCTGCCATGAGGCAGCCTGCTACTGACCTGTGTCTACCATGACCCAGTCTGCTACTGACCTGTGTCTACCATGAGGCAGGTTGCTAGTGACCTGTGTCTACCATGAGGCAGCCTGCTACTGACCTGTGTCTACCATGAGGCAGCCTGCTACTGATCTGTGTGTACCATGAGGCAGCCTGCTTCTGACCTGTGTCTACCATGAGGCAGCCTGCTACTGACCTGTGTCTACCATGACCCAGTCTGCTACTGACCTGTGTCTACCATGAGGCAGGTTGCTGCTGACCTGTGTCTACCATGAGGCAGCCGGCTACTGACCTGTGTCTACCATGAGGCAGCCTGCTACTGATCTGTGTGTACCATGAGGCAGCCTGCTTCTGACCTGTGTCTACCATGAGGCAGCCTGCTACTGATCTGTGTGTACCATGAGGCAGCCTGCTTCTGACCTGTGTCGACCATGAGGCAGCCTGCTACTGACCTGCGTCTACCATGAGGCTGCCTGCTACTGACCTGTGTCTACCATGAGGCAGCCTGCTACTGACCTGTGTCTACCATGAGGCAGCCTGCTACTGACCTGTGTCTAAAACGAGGCAGCCTGCTACTGACATGTGTCTGCAACGAGGCAGCCTGCTACTTACCTGCGTCTGCCATGAGGCAGCCTGCTACTGACCTGTGTCTACCATGAGGCAGCCTGCTACTGATCTGTGTCTACCATGAGGCAGCCTGCTACTGATCTGGGTCTACCATGAGGCAACCTGCTACTGACCTGTGTCTACCATGAGGCAGCCTGCTACTGACGAGTGTCTTCCATGATGGAGCCTGCTACTGACCTGTGTCTACCATGAGGCAGCCTGCTACTGACCTGTGTCTACCATGAGGCAGCCTGCTACTGATCTGTGTGTACCATGAGGCAGCCTGCTTCTGACCTGTGTCTACCATGAGGCAGCCTGCTACTGACCTGCGTCTACCATGAGGCAGCCGTCTACTGACCTGTGTCTACCATGAGGCAGCCTGCTACTGACCTGTGTCTAAAACGAGGCAGCCTGCTACTGACATGTGTTTGCAACGAGGCAGCCTGCTACTGACCTGTGTCTGCCATGAGGCACCCTGCTACTGACCTGTGTCCACCATGAGGCAGCCTGCTACTGATCTGTGTCTACCGTGAGGCAGCCTGCTACTGATCTGTGTCTACCATGAGGCAGCCTGCTACTGATCTGAGTCTACCATGAGGCAGCTTGCTACTCACCTATGTCTACCATGAGGCAGCCTGCTACTGATCTGTGTCTACCATGAGGCAGCCTGCTACTGACCTGTGTCTTCCATGAGGCAGCCTGCTACTGATCTGTGTCTACCATGAGGCAGCCTGCTACTGACCTGTGTCTACCATGAGGTGGCCTGCTACTGACCTATGTCTACCATGAGGCAGCCTGCTACTGACCTGTGTCTACCATGAGGCAGCCTTCTACTGACCTGTGTCTACCATGAGGCAGCCTGCTACTGACGTGTGTCTTCCATGATGGAGCCTGCTACTGACCTGTGTCTACCATGAGGCAGCCTGCTACTGACCTGTGTCTACCATGAGGCAGCCTGCTACTGACCTGTGTCTAAAACGAGGCAGCCTGCTACTGACATGTGTTTGCAACGAGGCAGCCTGCTACTGACGTGTGTCTTCCATGATGGAGCCTGCTACTGACCTGTGTCTACCATGAGGCAGCCTGCTACTGACCTGTGTCTACCATGAGGCAGCCTGCTACTGATCTGTGTCTACCATGAGGCAGCCTGCTTCTGACCTTTGTCTACCATGAGGCAGCCTGCTACTGACCTGCGTCTACCATGAGGCTGCCTGCTACTGACCTGTGTCTACCATGAGGCAGCCTGCTAATGACCTGTGTCTACCATGAGGCAGCCTGCTACTGACCTGTGTCTAAAACGAGGCAGCCTGCTACTGACATGTGTCTGCAACGAGGCAGCCTGCTACTGACCTGTGTCTGCCATGAGGCACCCTGCTACTGACCTGTGTCTACCATGAGGCAGCCTGCTACTGATCTGTGTCTACCATGAGGCAGCCTGCTACTGATCTGTGTCTACCATGGCAGCTGCACGATCTGTGTCTACCATGAGGCAGCTTGCTACTGACCTATGTCTACCATGAGGCAGCCTGCTAATGACCTGTGTCTACCATGAGGCAGCCTGCTACTGACCTGTGTCTAAAACGAGGCAGCCTGCTACTGACATGTGTCTGCAACGAGGCACCCTGCTACTGACCTGTGTCTACCATGAGGCAGCCTGCTACTGATCTGTGTTTACCATTAGGCAGCCTGCTACTGATCTGTGTCTACCATGAGGCAGCTTGCTACTGACCTATGTCTACCATGAGGCAGCCTGCTACTGATCTGTGTCTACCATGAGGCAGCCTGCTACTGACCTGTGTCTACCATGAGGCAGCCTGCTACTGATTTGTGTCTACCATGAGGCAGCCTGCTACTGACCTGTGTCTACCATGAGGCAGCCTGCTACTGACCTGTGTCTACCATGAGGCAGCCTGCTACTGACCTGTGTCTACCATGAGGCAGCCTGCTACTGACGTGTGTCTTCCATGATGGAGCCTGCTACTGACCTGTGTCTACCATGAGGCAGCCAGCTACTGACCTGTGTCTACCATGAGGCAGCCTGCTACTGACCTGTGTCTAAAACGAGGCAGCCTGCTACTGACATGTGTCTGCAACGAGGCAGCCTGCTACTGACCTGTGTCTGCCATGAGGCAGCCTGCTACTGACCTTTGTCTACCATGACCCAGTCTGCTAATGACCTGTGTCCACCATGAGGCAGGTTGCTACTGACCTGTGTCTACCATGAGGCAGCCTGCTGCTGACCTGTTTCTAAAACGAGGCAGCCTGCTACTGACATGTGCCTGCAACGAGGCAGCCTGCTGCTGACCTGTGTCTGCCATGAGGCAGCCTGCTACTGACCTGTGTCTACCATAACCCAGTCTGCTACTGACCTGTGTCTACCATGAGGCAGCCTGCTACTGGGCTGTGTCTACCGTGAGTCAGCCTGCTACTGACCTGTGTCTACCATAAGGCAGCCTGCTACTGACCTGTGTGTACCATGATGGAGCCTGCTACTGACCTGTGTCTACCATGATGGAGTCTGCTACTGGTCTGTGTCTACCATGAGGCAGCCTGCTACTGACCTGTGTCTTCCATGAGGGAGCCTGCTACTGACCTGTGTCTACCATGAGGCAGCCTGCTACTGGCCTTTGTCTACCATGAGGGAGCCTGCTACTGATCTGTGTCTACCATAATACTTCCAGTGTGTACTCGCCTATTTGTCGTTTCAGGGGTCGATTCATAGCTCCTGGGCCCCATCTCTTCACTTATGGCTACTAGGTCCTCTCTCTCCCGCTCCATGAGCTGTATCAAACCTCGTCTTAAAAACTATGTATGGTTCCTGCCTCCTCTACGTCATTTACCAGACTATTCTACTTCCTAACAACTTCTTGGCTGAAGAAATACTTCCTAACATTCCTCTGATTCATCTGAGTCTTCAACTTCCAACTGTGACCCCTTGTTTCTGTGTTCCATCTCTGGAACATCCTGTCTCTGTCCACTTTGTCAATTTTTTGCAGTGTTTTATATGTCGTTATCATGTCTCCTCTGTTTCTCCTGTCCTCCAGTGTCGTCAAGCCGATTTCCCTTAAACTGTCTTCGTAGGACATTTTCCTTAGCTCCGGGACTAGTCTTGCTGCAAACCTTTGCACTTTCTCTAATTTCTTGACGTGATTTAACTACATTAACTTCATATCATCTGCAAACAGGGACACTTCAGAGTCTGTTCCTTCCATCATGTCATTCACATATACCAAAAATAGCAATGGTCCTAGGACTGACCCCTGTGGAATCCCGCTCGTTAAAGGCGCCCACTGTGATACCTCGTAACGTACCATGACTCGTTGTTGCCTCCCTGTTAGTATTCTCTGATCCATTGAGTGCCTGATCCTCCAGGTTTTGCTCTAATCTCTTTTGAAGAACTGTGTCAAAGGCACTTTCCATTAGACACTTGTTCTATTTTGTGTGTGTATATACTTACCTATTTGTGGTTGCAGAGGTTGAGTCTCAGCTCCTAGACTTGCACCCGAAACAGGCCTCTACGGGTTCCACTCTCTCCTGGCATCGTAAACAATCTCCTATTTATTCTTGAAGCTGTGTATAGATCCTTAATTTACCACTTCACTTCCTCACATCCCTGCGACTCTACTTTTAAACTCAACTCGGCCACAGTTTCTTGTTTCCCGTCTCTCATAACTTTGACCCCGTTCAGTGAGAATTACACTATCAATCCTGCAGCTTGTCCACGTAAGTTTAACATTCTCTGCGAAGTGGGGTACATGAGACTGTCCTTCTGCTACACGTCCCTCTTACTTGGTTCAGTATGCACATTTAATGATTTTTGCCACTTTAGACAATTTTGAGACGGAGGTCCCGTTGTCAGTCAAAAAGAGAGACCCGTGTCTTGTTGAATATGAAATAATACTGGTCAATCCCCATGATAAACACTTGATCTTATAAGACACTAACTTTCCTCTGAACTGTTGTTCACCACAACTAGGTCGTATCTCCTCTCCTGCAAACAAACCATACTCTGGGTGGGGATAGAACCCGCGATCAGAGTCATATAACTCCAGACCGACGCACTAGCCAATAGGCCAGCTGGCCCAGTGGCTAACGCGTCGGTCTGGAGTTTTATGACTCTGATAGCGGGTTCTATCCCTACCCGTGGTATGGTTTGTTTGTTATATTAATGTTATGTTGCCCTGGACAACAGCCGTCACCACGGATTTCACTAATATATCAGCCACGACCAGCCAGGGATATTAAATGTTGATGCACAGCAACATGGATGCAACCAGCAGAATTGATTCAGAAAGTTACACTCTAGTCGAGAGCAAAATTGTCAAGAAATAGCGATTTGCTAAGAAGAGAGGAAGATCACAGCGTGCTATGAACAGTACATAGCTCTGTTAGGTAAGACACATATGCAACAGTTAGGTATCTTTATTGTGAAACGTTTCGCCTACACAGTAGGCTTCTTCAGTCAAGTACAGAAAAGTTGATAGAAGCAGAAGATACTTGAAGACGATGTAATCAGTCCATCACCCTTAAAGTTTTGAGGTGGTCAGTCCCTCAGTCTGGAGAAGAGTATTGTTCCATAGTATGAAACAATATGGAGAAGAAGTGACAGGATGGAGCTTTTTATAGCGCCAAGAGGTGAGACGTAGGCCACTAGGAGAGGTAAGAACTCAGATGTTGAGAGGTCAGGTCCCTCTCAAATCCAGCCCCTCTCACTAGTGGAAGTTGTCGAAGTTGATTGCAGGTCTTCAAGTATCTTCTGCTTCTATCAACTTTTCTGTACTTGACTGAAGAAGCCTACTGTGTAGGCGAAACGTTTCACAATACAGATACCTAACTGTTGCATATGTGTCTTACCTAACAACCTGTCGGTATTTTATACCATTTTAATGTTCAGCACATAGCTCTGCTGACTGGATTCAAAACGAAAATCAACACCTGGGTACTGTTAGCTGCTGCATGTTTCTTGACACCTTCAGTGTCTCTTGGAAAGTCCACTCTGGCGCGTTATGACCTTTTTTCTCTCCCCGTTTCTTGACACCTTCAGTGTCTCTTGGAAAGTCCACTCTGGCGCGTTATGACCTTTTTTCTCTCCCCAGCAAATCGCTTTTTTTTTTTTTTTTACAATTCTGCCGAAGACTAGATTGTAACCTTTAGATGGGAGAATACTGGAAGCTTTTACTAACACGGACATAAATAGGACCAACATCATCTTTGGCCTTAATTCTTACCAAGATCCAGTGTTACTAAAGCAAGATGAATGAATGAAGGGTCCCAAGAGACTCAAGGTAAACGAAGCAGTTATAGACTATTGCACTGGAGACGACTGTTCTCCACTACCTTGGAACGTCACTGGGACATATCGCACTCTTACCTATAATTTTGTATTACAGGACCTTTCACTATATCCTCTATTAGCCTACCTATGTATTCTTATATTCCGCATGATTATCATTTCCTCATCATCTGTCTCACCATCATCATCACTAGACTTATCAGCATAACAACTAAATCCTTCCTCTTTGCTCCCTTCCTCATCATTCTCTTCATTTTCTTTATTTTTTTTTTTTTTTCAAAATTGTCTGCTTCTCCACTGGTGTTATCAAATTCTACTTTTATTACCATCAGTTTTATTTTCTATTAACCCTGTTTCTTCATTTTTTTTTCACTTAATTTTGTTATTTTCCCATTTTGTGAATGGATTCTTGCAGCGGCTCCCATGAGCCGCTGCATCATATATCTTTATGTGCAACGATGACATGGTATGCAACGAAGGCAAGTTTTTTAGACTCGAGTATAAGAATTTCAGCCAGAAGTGGTTGTTATCCCCTTCCTTAAATGCTAGACAAATGCCAATAAGAAAAGGCTAATCTCACTTTCGAAAGCATGTGATATCCAGATTAGTAAAAATTAGACAACTTACATCTACGGAGGAACTCTTGGTAGATACATAGGCTTCAATTTACCAAATACAGCACATTAATTCTGACATTGTTTATGATCTGATGTCTGACCTTTCACTCATAACAGCCTGAGTATCAACTTCTTGGCTGAGATCTGACCTACACCTTCAACGAACCAAATCCTTACATACACTTATTCTAGGATGCAGTAATCGCCGACACAGTTGTAGCTTAGAAGTAAACAGAAGGCCGAGACAACACATCTCCGGTTATTTTAGCAGACGACATAGCAACATAACGAAACGATAGGTGTCAAATCCCTCTCTAAATTATAAATTACATGATACCTAAACACAGGATCGAAGTTACTTTTCGACTTGATACTACAGAATTACATTCACCTCTCAACACCCAACATCGAAATTCAGAATTTTGGTCACTGTGAAAAAAAAAAAAACTCAACAGAGGTTGTTTTGCATATTGTGATCGTGTCGCATCACTTCCAAGCATAATATATAGTGTTCAGAAAGAGTATGCTACCTCATTAGTGAATTATATAAACTGACGAATGTGTTGGTAATTAAGTTATTCTCAAAAGTGCGTATGATGAATCATGTAATTGAACACATTTTTATAAGGGCTCTTTTAATAAGCTTCTACTGTACGCTGAATAACGATTTTAATACAGTAATGGGTAACAAAAATATGTACATTCTTCACGGGTTGATAACACAGGTTAATCATCCAGGAAAAGCTAACAGAGTCAGTGTGTTATCCAGGACTGTCTGGGGTGCGTATCGTTCGAACACTAATGTGATCATTGTTACCTAATGTCTTACCCATTTATTTGATCTCTATCCTCGGTACACACAAGATCAAATTTACTTTCTCCACGCGTTGGAGTCGTAACAAGCTGAATTAAGAAGTGCCTCTTGTTGGTGATAATTAATACACTTCTTCATCCCCTGATAAAGTGCCCTCATTAACATTTAGGTAATAGGAGTCTCTCGATATGTAATTGCTTCGTTGTTAATAATTTTCGACATGAATGTACTATAATAGGCTAGCTCTTGTCAATGACTAAGCACTGTTCCAGTGAAGAATAATTCTAAGTCATCCAGCAGCGTGGATACCACCTCACCAGAGCTGATTACTGGCATTCTTTTCTTTCTCTCGAGACCAAAACGTCGTCTACATTTTAATGTTGAATACATTTAATCTGAACTTATCCTAGTGTCGTGGTATCAGAATTCAACGTAAAAGTCAAACGCGTCTACTATCGAGTTTTAAATTCTAGACATAAAATAAATCCTTCGTCATCGATGGTATTAGTAACCGACATGTAAGTAAATAAGATACGGATGCATATCTAGAACATTTAATTCGAGAACGTTTCCCTCACTTGGACTTACAAAGCTCCCAGTGAGAGAAACGTTGGTTAATAAGTGTCTTGGTGATGCATTTATGTCCTGTTTACATGTATACGCAAATACTTGAAAATATATAGAATGATTCCTCCTCCATTCTAATTCATGTAATTTCTGACGGAGAAACTGTAGTTGGATGATTTAGACAACCGTTAGTTGTTTACCATATTCTTCCATGTTTAACTCAGAGCAGATTATATATCTTGGATTTCGTCGTGTGGATATGTAAACAATGCCGCCATAAACCTCTAGAACTTCTTTCACAAAATTTTTGAACCACACAGTATGAAGAAGTGCTTCCTAAAATCCTTATGCCTTGTCTGCGTCTTTAACTTCCAGCTGTGGCCTTCTCTTCTTTGTTTTCTTAATGTTGATAGTCTGCTGTTATCTGCCCTATCAATCTTTATTAAAACCGTGTTTCCTAATCCTTCTATTTGCCAAGGCTTCAGGGTAAGCTCCTTCAGCTTCAACTCAAGACACATGTGGAACATCTGGGTATCTTTATTGTAGACGTTTCGCCGTCCAGTGGCTTTATCAATACAGATTCAATAAAGATATCCGAATGTTGCACGTGTCTTAACTTACATATTGTCGGTATTTTATACCTTTCTTGCACAGCTTCAACTCAGTTCTGCTCACTCACATCTTCCTGTTTTGGGACTTCTCTGGTTGCTAACTTACGAATCCTCTCATCAGTTTCTGCCCCTAATCTAACATAGCCTAACCTAACCTAACCAAACTTAACCTGGCCTAACCTATGAATCCTCTCACAGTTTCTGCACCTAATCTAACATAGCCTAACCTAACCTAACCAAACTTAACCTGGCCTAACCTATGAATCCTCTCACAGTTTCTGCACCTAACCTAACCAGTTACTGCAGGAGGCGAGTCCCAGCTTATGCCGCACTCTACGCTATTCCTGTCGTGTGCACTGAGGCCCATAAAATCAGTCAAATGCGTGACTGATGAAGGTACCTTGAAATTTTGGCTGCCTGTTATTATAAGATTTCAAAACGGAATTTTTTTTTTTCGTTGTGAATTGTTACAAATCGTTATAATTTTTTAGGAGAGAGGAAAATCTAACCTAACCTAACCCTAACTAACCGAGAAATTTGTTGTAAATCATATGTGAGTAGTCTTCATAGATGCTACTAGGAGTAAGATAATGAGTTGTAATTTACTATAGTATCTCCCTATCGATGACAATTTTTAATGGTCGAGCATTAATTAACTATCTCTTAAGATAGACCTTTAATTGGCTGCCAGAATATTTTTGTCCCCTGTTTTCTCTAACCAACTTTTTTCTTTCGTTCATAACACCAGAAGGCCTCGTCTAATTGGCTTCATCTTTTCAGCTTTGATGTATAGTGTTATGGCAAGATTCTTTGAACAGGTGGTGTGCGCAGACACACAATGACCAAAGATGTGGCCAGCATCCTGGAATGATCAAAGGTAGCCAGCATCCTGGAATGACAAAAGGTAGCCAGCATCCTGGAATGATCAAAGGTGGCCAGCATCCTGGAATGATCAAAGGTGGCCAGCATCCTGGAATGATCAAAGGTGGCCAGCATCCTGGAATGATCAAAGGTGGCCAGCATCCTGGAATGATCAAAGGTGGCCAGCATCCTTGAATGATCAATGGTGGCCAGCATCCTGGAATGACAAAAGGTGGCCAGCATCCTGGAATGACAAAAGGTAGCCAGCATCCTGGAATGATCAAAGGTGGCCAGCATCCTGGAATGATCAAAAGTGGCCAGCATCCTGGAATGGCAAAAGGTAGCCAGCATCCTGGAATGACAAAAGGTAGCCAGCATCCTGGAATGACAAAAGGTAGCCAGCATCCTGGAATGACAAAAGGTAGCCACCATCCTGGAATGATCAAAGGTAGCCAGCATCCTGGAATGGCAAAAGGTAGCCAGCATCCTGGAATGACAAAAGGTAGCCAGCATCCTGGAACGACCAAAGATGGCCAGCATCCGTTGAGACTACTGATAACTTGATAATGTGTTTGTAGTATCCGTTGAGACTGACCCCCTCAGTGTTGATAACATGATAATGTGTTATAAGAAGTTAATCTGGTCTCTATAGGAGGTTGGAATAGATTTTGACAAGGTATGTTCAATTTACCAGTTTTCTTAATGAAAGTTGGAAGCTTCCATACGGTGACTTGTGAATGATTTCTGATTTGCTTAAACTTTTTAGTGTTAATCAAATGCTAACACTCACAAACCAGACTGTTAACTACTGGACCAGCTGGTGTGTGAGTTTCAGGACTTGCTTGCCACAGGTTTGAGCCCGACTCGTTTTGTGATTTGTTTCAAATCGTGTTATTACGGCTTCGCTATTCAACTCAATACTAACATTTCACTTCATACAAACGTATGTTGCACTCTGCAACACTCTGCAACACTCAGTCGTGTGCATTGAGGTGCAAGAACTGAGTTATACCATATGAAGATATCTTTCACCGATCACGCAGCGACCGAAGTACATGTAGTCTGAACAGTGGTCCTGACTGGTGCCAGGTCCAGTGCTAGACCACTGACCTACGAGGCTTACAATAGGAAGATTTCACTGCACTTCCGTAACATGTTAGAAGATACCAACTCTGATCACTTCCCACAGCCCCAGACACTTTCATTGTTTATCTTTTCTCACGTCCCTAAAAGCTACATAGTCTATGAACTCAGGTCGTAATAAACGACCCTTGAAGAATGGACGGGGATTCAACCCGCCAGTTTATAATTAATAAGTAATTTAACTAGTAATTATAATAGAATATTTAACTGGAAAACTTGAATGTTAAGGTGATATGCTGACTCGTCTCCAGTGCTAAGAAAACTGCAGAAGAAAGTACTGGGGTTCCCGGCTGGCCTGACCTCCCATTATCATGCCAATTCTGCTCATTTAACGTGTAATTACCGGATATTAATTAGGCACTTAACTACCGAACAAATGACCTAGCACCGTTCTGTATCTGTAATATATCATAATAAACTTAGCGTGTTTACATTAATAGCCTTGATGGAGGCATGTGTTATATACTGGCTTATACGGATAAACAAATAGCATGGTTACTTGCACCTTAGCCTTCTTGCACCTCTTTAAACCCCTTCTCGCAGCTTGTTAAACCCTTCCTGCACCTCCTTAAACCCTTAATGCACCTCTTTAAACCCTTCCTGCACCTCTTTAAACTTTTTCTGCACCTCTTTAAATCTTTCCTGTTCCTCTTCAAACCCTTCCTTCACCTCCCTAAATTCTTCCTGCACCTCTTTAAACCCTTCCTCCTCCTCGTTTAACCTTTCCTGCACCTCTTGAAACCCCTTCCCGCACCTTGTTAAACCCTTCCTGCATCTCTTTGAGCTCTTCCTGCACCTCTTTAAAGCCTTCCTGCACCTCTTAAACTCTTCCTGCGCCTCTTTAAACTCTTCCTGCACTTCTTAAAGTCTTCCTGCGCCTCTTTAAACTCTTCCTGCACCTCTTCAAACTCTTCCTGCACCTCTAAAAGCTTTTCTACATCCTCTTGCAACATTTCTGCGTCCCATAAACCTGTCCTAAATCCTGTTAAACCTTCTTTAATCCTCTTAAACGTCCTTCATCCTCTTAAAACTTTTACATGTCTTCTTTAAACTATTATACATACTATTAAGTTCTACATACTCTTAAACCAATTCTTCTTGCTTCATACATACTCTTAAACCAATTCTTCCTGCTTCATACATACTCTTAAACCAATTCTTCTTGCTTCATACATACTCTTAAACCAATTCTTCCTGCTTCATACATACTCTTAAACCAATTCTCCTGCTTCATGCATTCTTAAACCAATCTTCTGCTTCATACATACTCTTAAACCAATTCTTCCTGCTTCATCATACTCTTAAACCAATTCTTCCTGCTTCCTCCATATCTTAAACCAATTCAAGCTTCAGAATCTTAAACAATTCTTCCTGTCATCTCCTTACCAATCTCCTGTCAACCTTCACATTAATTCTGCATCTTAAATCTCTTCTCTATCCATCCTCTCAAAAGCATCCTGAATCATTTTAAACTGTCCCTTCATCCTATCAAGCCCCCCCCATGGTTTATAAACTCATTCTACAGTTTGTTAAACCCTCCCCTCATCATCTTCAATTATTCATGAACTTCATCTTATACTCAATCCTGCTCCTCCTTGATCCTCTCCTTGATCCTCTCCTTGATCCTCTCCTTGATCCTTTCCTTGATCCTCTCCTTGATCCTCTCCTTGATCCTCTCCTTGAATCTCCTTGATCTTCCTTGATCCTCTCCTTGATCCTCTCCTTGATCCTCTCCTTGATCTCCTTGATCTCTCCTTGATCATCCTGATCTCCTTGATCCTCTCCTTGATCATCTCCTTGATCCTCTCCTTGATCCTCTCCTTGATCCTCTCCTTGATCCTCTCCTTGATCATCTCCTTGATCATCTCCTTGATCCTCTCCTTGATCCTCTCCTTGATCATCTCCTTGATCATCTCCTTGATCCTCTCCTTGATCTCTCTTGATCCTCTCCTTGATCCTCTCCTTGATCCTCTCCTTGATCATCTCCTTGATCCTCTCCTTGATCCTCTCCTTGATCCTCTCCTTGATCCTCTCCTTGATCCTCTCCTTGATCCTCTCCTTGATCCTCTCCTTGATCCTCTCCTTGATCCTCTCCTTGATCCTCTCCTTGATCCTCTCCTTGATCCTCTCCTTGATCCTCTCCTTGATCCTCTCCTTGATCCTCTCCTTGAAGAATTTTGTACATCTTGTTATTGTGTTGTTTCTAATTATTTATGTACCTGAGTCATTCTTAATAATCACTCTACAACATCTCAGCTGTTTTTGTCAACATATTTCAATTTTCTGCTGTTTTTAACATTGCTCTGTTTGTTGCTGTAATCAAATTTATTACCGTTTTTTCTGAACAGTGAAGATACTAGTTCACGTTGTCGACCACCGGAACACTCAGTGAATTCTTCAGATGTTTGTCCAGTCGTACCTTGTTCTCCAAATGTTGTATTAACCTCGAACTTTACGGTTTGTCGCTGTTATCGCTTTTTCTAAATCATTTATATAATTGATGAGCAAGACACATGTGCAAGAGTTGGGTATCTATATTGTCGAAACGTTTCGCCTACACCGTAGGCTTTTATCAGCGATGTTGTGTTTATTGCTAATTATGTTACTGTGGCTATCGCTTAAATGTTCGTCTTATATACATGACTGTATTAAGGTCAGTGCAGGCGGTTAAGACCTACTTGAAGAAAGAGCCAAATGTAGGAATGATGATGAGTTGAGTTAGCAAACTCATCTTTATTTTGCTAATTTATTTGTTAATATGTCTATAAGATTTTTGAGCTTTTCATATATATACGTCGTATTTACGCTTACGTTATTGAAGTCACCCATTATTACTATATGGCTTCATTTCTTATTTCGCTTTATATTATAATATTTCGTCTTTATTTTACTTTGTTTAGTAATTCTGTAAATATGTACTCTTGTTGCATCGCATTTGATCATGAAATAAATCACAAGTCTCTAAACTCTGATTTTTTTTTGCATCTTAATTACATTTAAGGAGCTGATAATATAAAGAGTAAAGCACCATTCATTTTTTTTTTTAAATTTGACCCTTAACAAAATATTCTATAGATACTAATTTTACTGGTCTCAGTTTCGCTTAGAGCAATCATGTCTGGGTAATCGTCGTGTATATATTAAGTTCGCCCATTTTCAGTATTAGGCTACATAAGATTAAACACATAATATTGAAGGGAGACAAACCGAATATTTCATACTCAGAGACCCTCTTCAGCACATTGGCTGAGATGATACTGCCTATAAAATGACGGAAAAGTCTCTCGTGAGAAATAGGTAGAGAGATGAGGTGATCTTTTCTGGGCAGGCTTGACGGATTTGTGTGCAGAATTACATTCACTACATGCAGAAGACACTGTCCATGATAGATGCTAAATACTGATCAGTGTGATGACACTGTCCATGATAGATACTAAATATTGATCAGTGTGATGACACTGTCCATGATAGATGCTAAATATTGATCAGTGTGAAGACACTGTCCATGATAGATGCTAAATATTGATCAGAGTGAAGACACTGTCCATGATAGATAGTAAATATTGATCAGTGTGAAGACACTGTCCATGATAGACGCTAAATATTGATCAGTGTGAAGACACTGTCCATGATAGACGCTAAATATTGATCAGTGTGAAGACACTGTCCATGATAGATGTTAAATATTGATCAGTGTGAAGACACTGTCCATGATAGACGCTAAATATTGATCAGTGTGAAGACACTGTCCATGATAGATGTTAAATATTGATCAGTCTGCTATAGAACTTTGTCCCACGTAACATTAAGTATAGTTAACCCTCCTTACGGCTGTAAACAACCCAGCTTAGCTAATTTAAACTGATGGTTAGGCTTTCCTTAGGCTGGAAGATCGTGAAACCTACCTCCTTGTCTCTCTCTCTCTCTCTCTCTCTCTCTTTATCTATCTATCTATCTATCTCATTTTATTAATTTTGCCTTTATTCCCCTGTTTGTTTGCAGACATACACACAGACTGTGGAAAAGGTAGAGGGAGTAGGATATATATATATATATATATATATATATATATATATATATATATATATAATATATATATATATATATATATATATATATATAATATATATATATATATATATATATATATATATATATATATATGCAAAACAACCACTCTGAAAGAATAGAGAAATTCCAAGCGCTTTCGTGACTACTCACATTATCAAGGAACTATGTTCCTTGATAATGTGAGTAGTCACGAAAGCGCTTGGAATTTCTCTATTCTTTCAGAGTGGTTGTTTTGCATATTCTGAAATCACCTGTTTACTGTGATCTTATTGCAATATATATATATAATATATATATATATATATATATAATATATATATATATATATATATATATATATATATATAACAGTTTCTTGAGGTGGTACCTCCCTATATATATATATATATATATATATATATATATATATAAATATATATATATATATATATATATATATATATATATATATATATATATATATATATATATATATATATATATATATTATTGTAACCACGGACAAATGGTATTGATCAATAACAACACTGCGCTAGCCAAGGATTCGAACCCATGTTGTACTGGCCTGCCTCATGGTAAGCGAGAACCACATGACGCTTTAAACCACAGGACCACCCAACCCTACAAGAATTATGCAGCCAGCACACAGCTAGCTGTTGGGCCGCCATCCGAGGGCATACGGAGGTGTGGGAGCTTCTAAGCTAATTTCATTCTCATCTCTGTTTGGTGTACTAGCCTCACCAGCAGCATTTATATATTATTGTAACCACGAACGAGTGGTTACAATAATATATATATATATATATATATATATATATATATATATATAATATATATATATATATATATATATATATATATATATATAATATATATATATATATATATATATATATATATATATATATATATATATATATATATATATATATATATATATATATATATATATATATATATATATATAATCATCACACTGGCCCATTCCCACCAAGGCAGGGTGGCCCGAAAAAGAAAAACTTTCACCATCATTCACTCCATCACTGTCTTGCCAGAGGGGTGCTTTACACTACAGTTTTTAAACTGCAACATTAACACCCCTCCTGTATATATATATATATATATATATATATATATATATATATATATATATATATATATATATATATATATATATATATATATATATATATATATATATATATATATATATATATATATAAATAAATATATATATATATATATATATATATATATATATATATATATATATATATATATATATATATATATATATATATATATATGTGTATACATATATATATATATATATATATATATATATATATATATATATATATATATATATATATATATATATATATATATATATATATTTCTTTCTTTCAACACACCGGCCGTATCCCACCGAGGCAGGGTGGCCCAACAGGAAAAACGAAAGTTTCTCCTTTTGCATTTAGTAATATATACAAGAGAAGGGTTACTAGCCCCTTGCTCCTGGAATTTTAGTCGCTTCTTACAACACGCATGGCTTACGAAGGAAGAATTCTGTTCCACTTCCCCATGGAAGTAAGAGGAAATAAACAAGAATAAGAACTAGAAAGAAAACCCAGAGGGTTCTTGCCAGTAGGGAAACACTAATTAATAATCTTGAGGTTAATGATGAGCTTGGGGAAAGTGATCACAAATCACTCAGTTTTAATATATCATGGAATTCCCCTAATAATGGCAATCAAGTCTCCGTCCCTGACTTTCGCTTGGCTGATTTCATACGACTGAAAAATTACTTAGGTGGGCTGAACTGGAATGACCTGACTAAGGGTCAGGTAGGTGGGGATGGTTGCCGATATGATGCTTTCCAGGGCATAGTTCTAGCTGCTCAGTCAAATTATGTTCCAAATAGGGAAATCAGATCAAACAAAAATGATCCTAAATGGATGAACAATAGATTAAAATATCTGATTGGTCAAAAGAGAGGCATATATAGGCAAATCAAAAGAGGAGAGGGGCAATTAAGAAATCGATATATTCAGTTAAAGAGAGAAATAAAAAAGGGAATTAGAAAAGCAAAAAGAGATTATGAGGTTAAAGTTGCAAGAGAATCGAAGACTAACCCAAAAGGATTCTTTCAGGTATACAGAAGTAAGATCAGGGACAAGATAGGCCCACTCAAAAGTTCCTCGGGTCAGCTCACTGACAGTGATAAGGAAATGTGTAGAATTTTTAACACATACTTCCTCTCAGTTTTTACACAGGAGGATACCAGCGATATTCCAGTAATGATAAATTATGTAGAACAGGACGATAATAAACTGTGCACGATTAGGGTCACAAGTGACATGGTCCTTAGGCAAATAGATAAATTAAAACCTAACAAATCCCAGGCCCTGATGAACTGTATGCAAGGGTTCTAAAGGAATGTAAAGAGGAGCTTAGCACACCTTTGGCTAATCTTTTCAACATATCACTACAAACTGGCATGGTGCCAGATAAGTGGAAAATGGCAAATGTGATACCTATTTTCAAAACAGGTGACAGGTCCTTAGCTTCAAACTATAGACCAATAAGCCTAACCTTCATAGTGGGAAAATTTATGGAATCAATAATTGCCGAGGCAGTTCGTAGCCACCTTGAAAAGCACAAATTAATCAACGAATCTCAGCATGGTTTTACAAAGGGGCGTTCCTGCCTTACGAATTTATTAACTTTTTTCACTAAGGTATTTGAGGAGGTAGATCATGGTAATGAATATGATATTGTGTATATGGACTTCAGTAAGGCTTTTGACAGGGTCCCACATCAGAGACTATTGAGGAAAATTAAAGCACATGGAATAGGAGAAATTTTTTCCTGGATAGAGGCATGGTTGACAAATAGGCAGCAGAGAGTTTGCATAAATGGGGAGAAATCAGAGTGGGGAAGCGTCACGAGCGGTGTTCCACAGGGGTCAGTGTTGGGCCCCCTGCTGTTCACAATCTACATAAACGACATAGATGTTTTAATTATTAAGGGTAATAATGAATTCAAATTTAAAATTTACAGAAAACCTACTAATAACTGTTCCTATGTCCACTATTATTCCTCGCATCAAGATAGAGTCAAACTGTCTGTTTTCTCATCAATGTTTTTGAGAGCTTTACGAATTTGTAGTCCTGAGTTCATAGATGAGGAAATATCCAAAATTTATGAAATAGGTAATGATTTAAAATACCCAAGAAATGTAATTGATAAATCTTTTAAAGTTGCTAGGAACACTTTTTATAATCCAAAAAAGGGCAACCAGCCTTATTCAACTAAAAATATGTTGGTTCTCCCTTACCATGAAAACTTGGTTGATATGCCTTCTCTTCTTAAGACTTTTAATATTAAAGTTGTATTCAAAAATCTTGATACAGTAAAAAAACTTTTGATTAAGAATTCCCCCCAAAATGCTGATGGATGTGTCTATAAGACTCCTTGTAAAATTTGCGATAAAGTTTATTACGGTCAAACTGGTAAAAATCTCGAACTAAGATTAAAACAACATAAATATAGCATTAGAACTGGACAAGATTCCAATGCTCTATTTATTCATGTAAGAGATTTTAACCATCCAATTGATTTTCAAAAAGTTGAGAAAGTAGTATCAAGCAAGTCCATGGTCGACATGAATATAATTGAATCTTGTTTCATAAAAAGCAGTTTTGACAATAATATGAATATTTCCTTTGGTTTATATAAATTAGATCCATTTATAATTAATAGAATTTGGGTAGAATTTAATAATACACTGGACAAATAAATAGCTTGGGGGTGAGTTTTGCAAAGGACCTATCCAAGTTGGCTCACCGCGCGTCACGTGTTTAACCGTTGTGGGATCTGATAGTGAGGTGCTGGCCGACCCCTTATATAGCTTCCTTGGATGCTTCACTTTCATAGTTCCTTGATAATGTGAGTAGTCACGAAAGCGCTTGGAATTTCTCTATTTTTCAGAGTGGTTGTTTTGCATATGTATATATATATATATATATATATAATATATATATATATATATATATATATATATATATATATATATATATATATATATATATATATATAAATATATATATATATATATATATTATATATATATATATATATATATATATATATATATATATATATATATATATATATATATATATATATATATATGATGGGGTCCACCTCTGGTGTAAATTGTGGGACCCATAGCCTCGGAGAAGTGGATAAAAAGGCTTCAAGGAAGAATATTTGGATTTCTTCCTGAAGCCATTTGAATATTCCACTTCCCCTACCACCCCATCTTTTAAACTATTTTTTTTACCAATAGGAATATTTTATTACATAATATGGCACAGAAGATTTAAGAGATACATTGTTGATATAAAGGTGGCATATATATATATATATATATATTATATATATATATATATATATATATATATATATATATATATATATATATATATATATATATATATATATATATATATATATATATATATATATACATGTTGTTACGTGTGTATCACCGATTATAAGGCGAAAATCTCATCCAGCTCCTCAGAGCTGGGGCGTGTGCCCAAAATGCAGCATGCATTACCCCTTTGAACAGCCGCGCTGAGCCGCTGGAACAGAAAACTAGCTGCCCTGGGATCCCTAGTTACCCTGATGAGTCTTTTTCCCAGCTCCTTAAGGAAATTAGATGCACTCTTTCCCCATGAGCCAAGGGTCTCTGAGCCTATGGGAACAAACATATAATGATGGGCAAGTTCTCCATATTTTCTAGACTTATGGGACTCCCTAAAGCTGGCAGCTGCCCCTCCTTCCTCCCTGGTGTATTGGAGATAGGTATCAGCCAAGGTAGATGCACATGTATAGTCCCACACCACCTGCTTCCCATCTGTCCAGGCTTGAAGGGTGATACCATCTGGACGCTTCTGGCTGCCATCAGATCTGCATAGTTTGGGGTGGCTCCCTTACTGCTGGGCATCCAGCTGTTGTGAGGCTCCTCTTGATAATGTTATTAACCTCCTCATGTCTTGCAATCTTTCCCTCGGATTTACGGCACACAAGACCATGGTACCCGAATCGGTCTGCTGCTTCACTGCCACAAATACACCTGTGTTCGGCGAGAATAGGGGCGGCAAGTCGAAGGGCAACACCGATGCGGATGGTCTGTGGGTCGAGGCGTGTGCCAAGGCTGGAGTTGGGAACAGCCAACAGAAAGTCTCCAGCATGAGGGGCTCTCACTGCCAGCAGGCGGGCTCTATCCTTCCCTGACACACTCTGAAGCATCGTTGAGGCTATATTTTCCACTATTGGACCATCCCAATTCGCAAGAGCAGGCGAAATATACACAAACACTGATCTCTGGCTGAAGAAGACTCGAACCTACGAACCTCGAAACTAGGTAAGAGTGCTATACCAATCTACCCACACTGGACAATGCCTTGGCGTGCAGCTTGGCTACACGTTTGTGTATATTTCGCCTGCTCTTGCGAATTCCTTGCATTGTTAAAATCTCTAGTAAGGCTGATGCATGCAGGGAATGAGATGAAAAGCTGTAAGCCATCTCCCTGAAAGCTGGCTGCCTTGGATCAAAGTCTAGCGCAAGCTGGACTCCAAGGTATTGGTCCAGTGTGGGTAGATTGGCAAAGCACTGCGTACCTTGTTCCAAGGTTCGTAGGTTCGAGTCTCCTTCAGCCAGAGATCGGTATATATATATATATATATATATATATATATATATATATATATATATATATATATATATATATATATATATATATATAAAGATAGAGTAAGAGAGATAACCAAAGAGAAAAGAGAGAGAGAGAGATAACCATGGTAGAAGTGTTGTAGGATGCTGGAGGAACCTTGTGGCTCGCCTAAATATACAAAGGACTATGTTTGCTCAATTAAAGTTCTTTTCTTGCAGGGTCTTCCTCGTCCTCATATCTTCTTGCTACACTCTCGCATCCTCTGCTCCCTCTCCCTCCTCTCTATCTTAAAGTTTATTTATATCTTGACCTTCCCTTTCCTTCTTTAGAAGCAGCACAATACTTAGCATGTTATCACTTAAGTGAGAAGAGAATAGTGTGTGTGTGCTTACCTATTTGTGATTAAAAGGGTCGATACATAGCTCCTGGCCCTGCCTCTTTACTGATCGCTACTAGTTCCTCTATCTCCCTGCTCCATATTTCCTAACTTCTCTTTGACTCATCTGAGTCTTCAACATCCAATTATGACCCTTTGTTTCTGAGTCCCATCTCTGGAGCATCATGCCTCTGTCCGCCTTGTAAATTCCTGGCAGTATTTTGTATGTCGTTATCATATATCTCCTAACCCTCCTGTCATACATTGTCGTCAGGCCGATTTCCCTTAAACTTTCTTCGTATGACATTCCCCTTATCTCTGGAACTAGTCTTGTTGCAAACCTTGCACTTTCTCTAATTTCTTGACGTGCTTAACCAGGTGGGTTCCAAACTGGTGTTGCATACTCCAGTATGGGCCTAACGTACACGGTGCACAGACACTTGAACGATTCCTTATTAAGGTATCGGAATGCTATTCGCAGGTTTGCCAGGCGCCCATATGCTGCAGCAATTATCTGGTTGATGTGTGCCTCAGGAGACGTGCTCGGTGTCATACTCACCCCAAGATCCTTTTCCCTGAGTGAGGTTTGCAGTCTTTGGCCACCTACTCTACACTCTGTCTGCCGTCTTTGCCCTTCCACGGCTTAAATTCGAGGAGCCAGTTGCTGGACCAAGCTTCCAACCTGTCCTGGTCTCTTTGTAGTCCTGCCTGATCCTCATCTGATTTAATTCTCCTCATTAACTTCACATCATCTGCGAACAGGGACACTTCTGAGTCTATCCCTTCCGTCATAGTATTCACATATGCCAAAAATAGCACTGGTCCATGAAGTGATTTCTGTGGGACCCCGCTCGTCACAGGTGCCCATTGTGATACCTCGTCACGTACCATGACTCGTTATTTCTTCCCTGTTAGGTATTCTCTGATCCATTGCAGTGCCGTTCGTGTTATACCTGCCTGATCCTCTAGCTTTTGCACTAATCTCGTGTGAGGAACTATGTCGAAGGCCTTCTTGCAGTCCATGAAACTGCAAACTACCCACCCCCCTCTCTTGTATCTTACTTACGTTACCTTGTCATAAAACTCCAGTAGATTTGAGACACGAATTGCCTTCCATGAAACCGTGCTGGTTGTCGTTTATAAGCTTATTCCGTTTTATGTGCTCCACCACTCTCCTCCTGATAATCTTTTCCATGACTGCACACTATACACGTCAGTTACACTGGTCAATAGTTCAGTGTCTCGAGTCTGTCTCTCTTGTATATATGTGTACGTATGTGTGTACTCACCTAATTGTGGTTGTAGGGGTCGAGACTCAGCTCCTGGCCCCGCCTTCACTTAGTGCTACTAGGTCTTCTCTCTCCCTGTTCCATTAGCTTTATCATACCTCATCTTAAAGCTATTATGGTTCCTGCCTCCACTACATCACTTGCTAGGTTATTCCAATTCCTGACAACTCTATGACAGAAGAAATACTTCCTAACATCCCTTTGACTCATCTGGGTCTTCAACTTATAATTGTGAACCCTTATTTATGTGTCCCCTCTCTGGAACATCCTGTCTCTGTCCACCTTGTCTATTCCACGCAGTATTTTGTATGTTGTTATAATGTCTCCACTAACCCTCCTGTCCTCCATTGTCGTCAGGCCGATTTCTCTTCACCTTTCTTCGTAGGACATTCCCTTTAGCTCTGGAACTAACCTTGTTCCAAACCTTTGCACCTTCTCTAATTTCTTGACGTGCTTGATCAAGTGTGGGTTAAAAACTGTACACAGTGTACAGTGTCTTGAGCGATTCCATACTGAGGTATCGGAACGTTATTCTCAGGTTTGCTAGCCGCCAATATGCTGCAGCAGTTATCTAGTTGATGTTTGCTTCAGGAGACGTGCTCGGTATTATACTCACCCCGAGATCTTTCTCCGTGAGCGAGGTTTGCAGTTACCAGGACACAATACTACACGTTACCTTGACACAAAACTACAAGTTACCCGGACACAATACTACAAGTTACCCGGACACAATACTACAAGTTACCTTGACACAAAACTACAAGTTACCCGGACACAAAACTACAAGTTACCTTGACACAATACTACAAGTTACCCGGACACAACTACTCAAGTTACCCGGACACAATACTACAAGTTACCTTGACACAAAACTACAAGTTACCCGGACACAATACTACAAGTTACCTTGACACAATACTACAAGTTACCTGGACACAATACTACAAGTTACCTGGACACAATACTACAAGTTACCTGGACACAATACTACAAGTTACCGGAACAATACTACAAGTTACCTAGACACAATACTACAAGTTACCTAGACACAATACTACAAGTTACCTGGACACAATACTACAAGTTACCTGGACACAATACTACAAGTTACCTGGACACAATACTACAAGTTACCTTGACACAATACTACAAGTTACCCGGACACAATACTACAAGTTACCTGGACACAATACTACAAGTTACCTTGACACAATACTACAAGTCACCTGGACACAATACTACAAGTTACCTTGACACAATACTACAAGTTACCTTGACACAATACTACAAGTTACCCGGACACAATACTACAAGTTACCCGGACACAATACTACAAGTTACCTAGACACAATACTAAAAGTTACCTTGACACAATACTACAAGTTACCTGGACACAATACTACAAGTTACCTGGACACAATACTACAAGTTACCTGGACACAATACTACAAGTTACCTGGACACAATACTACAAGTTACCCGGACACAATAGTACAAATTACCGGGACACAATACTACAAGTTACCTTGACACAATACTACAAGTCACCTGGACACAATACTACAAGTTACCTTGACACAATACTACAAGTTACCTGGACACAATACTACAAGTTACCTGGACACAATACTACAAGTTACCTGGACACAATACTACAAGTTACCTTGACACAATACTACAAGTTACCCGGACACAATACTACAAGTCACCTGGACACAATACTACAAGTTAACTTGACACAATACTACAAGTCACCTGGACACAAAACTACAAGTTACCCGGACACAATACTACAAGTTACCTTGACACAATACTACAAGTTACCCGGACACAATACTACAAGTTACCCGGACACAATACTACAAGTTACCCGGACACAATACTACAAGTTACCTGGACACAATACTACAAGTTACCTGGACACAATACTACAAGTTACCTTGACATAATACTACAAGTTACCCGGACACAATACTACAAGTTACCTGGACACAATACTACAAGTTACCCGGACCACAATACTACAAGTTACCCGGACAATACTACTACGTTACCTGGACACAATACTACAAGTTACCTGGACACAATACTACAAGTTACCTGGACACAATACTACAAGTTACCTGGACACAATACTACAAGTTACCTGGACACAATACTACAAGTTACCCGGACACAATACTACAAGTTACCCGGAAACAATACTGCAAGTTACCTGGACACAATACTACAAGTTACCCGGACACAATACTACAAGTTACCTGGACACAATACTACAAGTTACCCGGACACAATACTACAAGTTACCTGGACACAATACTACAAGTTACCCGGACACAATACTACAAGTTACCCGGACACAATACTACAAGTTACCCGGACACAATACTACAAGTTACCCGGACACAATACTACAGGTTACCTGGACACAATACTACAAGTTAACTGGACACAATACTACAAGTTACCTGGACACAATACTACAAGTTACCCGGACACAATACTACAAGTTACCCAGACACAATACTACAAGTTACCCGGACACAATACTACAAGTTACCCGGACACAATACTACAAGTTAACTGGACGCAATACTACAAGTTACCCAGACACAATACTACAAGTTACCCGGACACAATACTACAAGTTACCTGGACACAATACTACAAGTTACCCGGACACAATACTACAAGTTACCCGGACACAATACTACAAGTTACCTGGACACAATACTACAAGTTACCTGGACACAATACTACAAGTTACCCGGACACAATACTACAAGTTACCTGGACACAATACTACAAGTTACCCGGACACAATACTACAAGTTACCCGGACACAATACTACAAGTTACCCGGACACAATATTACAAGTTACCTGGACACAATACTACAAGTTACCCGGACACAATACTACAAGTTACCCGGACACAATACTACAAGTTACCCGGACACAATACTACAAGTTACCTGGACACAATACTACAAGTTACCTGGACACAATACTACAAGTTACCTGGACACAATACTACGAGTTACCTGGACACAATACTATAAGTTACCTGGACACAATACTACAAGTTACCCGGACACAATACTACAAGTTACCCGGACACAATACTACAAGTTACCTAGACACAATACTACAAGTTACCCGGACACAATACTACAAGTTACCTGGACACATACTACAAGTTACCTAGACACAATACTACAAGTTACCCGGACACAATACTACAAGTTACCCGGACACAATACTACAAGTTACCTGGACACAATACTACATGTTACCTAGACACAATACTACAAGTTACCCGGACACAATACTACAAGTTACCTGGACACAATACTACAAGTTACCTAGACACAATACTACAAGTTACCCGGACACAATACTACAAGTTACCTGGACACAATACTACAAGTTACCCGGACACAATACTACAAGTTACCTGGACGCAATACTACAAGTTACCTGGACACAATACTACAAGTTACCCGGACACAATACTACAAGTTACCTGGACACAATACTACAAGTTACCTAGACACAATACTACAAGTTACCCGGACACAATACTACAAGTTACCTGGACGCAATACTACAAGTTACTGGACACAATACTACAAAGTTACCCGGACACAATACTACAAGTTACCTGGACACAATTACTACAAGTTACCTGGACACAATTCTACAAGTTACCCGGACACAATACTACAAGTTACCTGGACGCAATACTACAAGTTACCTGGACACAATACTACAAGTTACCCGGACACAATACTACAAGTTACCTGGACACAATACTACAAGTTACCTGGACACAATTCTACAAGTTACCCGGACACAATACTACAAGTTACCCGGACACAATACTACAAGTTACCCGGACACAATACTACAAGTTACCTGGACACAATACTACAAGTTACCTGGACACAATACTACAAGTTACCTGGACACAATACTACGAGTTACCTGGACACAATACTATAAGTTACCTGGACACAATACTACAAGTTACCCGGACACAATACTACAAGTTACCCGGACACAATACTACAAGTTACCTAGACACAATACTACAAGTTACCCGGACACAATACTACAAGTTACCTGGACACAATACTACAAGTTACCTAGACACAATACTACAAGTTACCCGGACACAATACTACAAGTTACCCGGACACAATACTACAAGTTACCTGGACACAATTCTACAAGTTACCCGGACACAATACTACAAGTTACCTAGACACAATACTACAAGTTACACGGACACAATACTACAAGTTACCCGGACACAATACTACAAGTTACCTGGACACAATACTACAAGTTACCTAGACACAATACTACAAGTTACCCGGACACAATACTACAAGTTACCTGGACGCAATACTACAAGTTACCTGGACACAATACTACAAGTTACCCGGACACAATACTACAAGTTACCTGGACACAATACTACAAGTTACCCGGACACAATACTACAAGTTACCCGGACACAATACTACAAGTTACCTAGACACAATACTACAAGTTACCCGGACACAATACTACAAGTTACCTGGACACAATACTACAAGTTACCTGGACACAATACTATAAGTTACCTAGACACAATACTACAAGTTACCCGGACACAATACTACAAGTTACCCGGACACAATACTACAAGTTACCTGGACACAATACTATAAGTTACCTAGACACAATTCTACAAGTTACCCGGACACAATACTACAAGTTACCCGGACACAATACTACAAGTTACCTGGACACAATTCTACAAGTTACCTAGACACAATTCTACAAGTTACCCGGACACAATACTACAAGTTACCTGGACACAATTCTACAAGTTACCTAGACACAATTCTACAAGTTACCCGGACACAATATTTCACTGATCAAAATAATGTTATCGCTTTCACTTAAACTCCCTCAAGTTTAAAATGTATATAATAACTTCTGGGAAACAGAATTCACGGACGCAATAACACAAGAAAAAAAATTAATAATAAGACTTCGTCAAAGAAAAACTTCTGCTTGAGAGGCGCCTATAAGTAACTCAATTAAAAGTAGCGATATAAATTACCTTAAGCTTAGCAGGTGATTAAGATACTAGCAATTAAAAGTAGTAATATAAATTACTTTATGCTTAACAGGTGGTTAAGATACTAGCAATTAAAAGTAGCGATATAAATTACTTTAAGCTTAGCAGGTGGTTAAGATACTAGCAATTAAAAGTAGCGATATAAATTACTTTAAGCTTATCAGGTAGTTAAGATAATAGCAATTTAAAGTAGGAATATAAATTAATTTATGCTTTGCTAGTTTCTTAACCACCTGCTATAATTCACTGGAGGGAATTAAAACAGAATTATGACGAATAGCCTAGCGTGAGATAGAATACGAATTTGTTACTCGGGACATTCCGAAAACAAATGTTTGGCAGTGGATGACAAATCATCTTCTGATGGACACTGATGAAAATTAGTTATGAAGGAGCTACACCTGTCTTGAGTAATAACAAATGATGGAAGTTAGAAAAGCTACTCGGCCAGTTAGCCCAGTGGTTTACACACTGGCCTGGAGTTGTACGACTCGCTATGGATTCAGACCCCACCCGTACCCTGGTTTGAAGATTGAGACACTTAAGCAACATGTGGGAATCTTTACTGAGGAAACGTTTCGCCACACAGTGGCTTCATCAGTCCAATACAAAGTACAAAGGTGTAAGGAGAGGAGGAGTTTGAGATAATCAGTCCCTGAGTCTGGAGTCGATGTGTTCAGTCCATCAGTCTTGTAGAATGTACAATATGGGGCCGTAGACGTGGTTTATGTACTGTAGTCAGGTGAGGCGAAGCAGGAGGAGGCGGGGTCATAGTGGTACCATCCACTAGTCGAAGTAGGTCCTCGTCCAAAGATTGGACAAGTGTTGAAGAATTCTTTGTATCAAGATCCCATGATGTTGCAGTGATCCCATGATTTCTGCCTTTGAGGTTGTTGCCTTAGGCTTTGTAGTTCCTAGAACTGAGAAGGGCCTCCATGGTCCACCTTCTTCCGTTGAGGTGCTTGGTGGTAGTGTAGTTTGCCCTGGAATCTGAACCATCTAGAGATCCCGATCTCTCTCCGGTCCTTGTTACCGGACCATTCTTCGGGCCTTTCTTCAGCCCTTGTACCTTCGCTGCATTACACTGCAACACGCATTTACTTGAATGAATGGTGTACAGTTTGTTCTTCGTATCTCTCTCTCTCCTCCTCGGGCATTATCTATCCCAGATGTTGCAATTCTGGTTTCTTTCTTACCTCCACCACTTCCGTTACTCAGCGATTTTAATGCTCACTATTTCCTCTGGGGGGGGGGGTCTCACTGTGACTCTCGTGGCATTCAGTTAGAGGCTCTTCTCACTTCTCTCCCTTTCCATGTTATAAATACTGGTACTCCCACCCATTTTGACCCTCGTTCTCGATCTCTCTCTTGCATCAATCTTTCAGTTTGCTCTTCCTCAACTGTACTAGACTTTACCATGACAGTGATCAGTTTCCAATCCTTCTTACTTCTCATTCGTATTCTCCACCCCCTCGTCGGCCTGGCTGGCAATTTGACGGAGCGCACTGGGACCAGTACTCGCGTCAAACTGCTTTTCGTGAGGTTCTTTCCTTGTCCTCCGTTGATGAGCTGTTACAGCTATTCTCTACCTCAGTTTTAACCGCGACTTCACATTCTATACCCCAAACCTCGGGCAGGCATTCTCAGAGGTTCGTGCCTTGGTGGTCTTCTGCCTGTGATCGTGCGGTACGTCTGAAACGCGCTTCGTGATATCGGTACAGTAGAACCAAAGAGCGCTTACTTGATTTTTAGCAGACGAGAGCAGCTGCCCGCCATGTCATCCGTAAAGCTAAACGCACATGTTGGCGGGATTATGTTTCTATCGTCACTTCGGCTTCCTCTATGAGTGCAGTCTGGAAAAAAGTACGGAAACTGAGTGGCAAATACTCTCCAGACCCGGCTCCCATCCTTCGGGTTGCCAGTGTTGCTAAAGCTAACCTATTGACGTTGCCACCGGACTTGGTCTTCATATTCTCCGTATCTCTCAGGGGCTCCATCTCTGCCCCTTGTTTCTTTAATCCAAATCTGCCAGAGTTTGAGCCCTTAGATTTTTCTTCTATCGGAGAGGAGTCTTATAATGTGCCTAGTACACTCCTAGAATTAGAGTCAATACTCTCGGCTTGCCGATCATCGGCAGCTGGGTCGGAAGGCATTCATATCTGTATGCTCCAGCATTTACATCAGTCAGCCCTTGCGGTCCTCTTACATCATCTTATTTGATCGTCAGGAGTTCATCCCCAGCAGTGGATATCTGCCACTGTTCTACCTTTTCGTAAACCAGGTACTTCGGGACTTGATGCCTCCCACTATTGTCCCATTGTGGTTTGCAAGGTAAATAGACGTTTGGTGCGGTATTTAGAGACACACCCTAGTCTCTCCACTAGCCAATATGGATTTCGTAAGGGCCCTTCCAATATTGACCCCTTACTCCGTTTAGATACATATGTAAGTAATGCCTTTGCCAATAACCACTCGGTTATCACCATTTTTTTGGATCATGAGAAGGCATATGACACAACTTCGAGGTATAACATCTCAACTCATGCTCACTCCTTAGATCTCCGAGACAATCTGCATTTTTCCTTAAGAACTTCTTATCCGAGAGACACATCCGTGTTCTGGTTAATATACTTTCCCTGGACTTTGTCCAAGCTGAAGGTGTTCCCCTGGGATGTGTTCTGAGCGCTGCACTTTTTCTCCTTGCTATAAATGATCAGGAATCTATTCTTCCATCTAATATCTGGTCATCACCCTGTGTTGATGACTTTGCTATAGCTTGTGCATGCGCTGACTGTAGCCTCATTGCAGTTTCTCTCCAACATGCGGTCAACCGTGTTTCCAATTGGGCCACTTCACATGGGTTTAAATTTTCTAGTACTAAAATACACCAAATTACTTTCACTAGACGTTCTACGTTCCTGATAATCCATTGTACCTGTATGGTTCTCGTATCCCAGAACGTGATGCTGTCAGGTTTCTCGGTCTTCTGTTTGACCGTCGGTTGTCTTGGTAAGCTCACATTACCTCCCTGAAAGCAACTTGTCATAGCCAGCTGAACCTCCTTAAAATTCTCGCTCATCCTCCATGGGGGGGATGGGTGGGGGACTGATTGTAGAACTCTCCTTCGACTGCATTCTATTTAATTTTATCGATACTAGATCATGGGGACCAGATATATTCAGCGGCCTCTCCTGCAACTCTCTCTAACCTTAATCCCATCCATCACCAGGAATTACATTTATGCCTCGGTACTTTTCGCTCTTCACCTGTTGAGATCCTCTATGCAGAGGCGAATATTCCATCCTTGACCGATCACCGTGATGCTCATTGCACCCACTATTGTGTACGCTCTCATGACCTCCGCAATCCTTCCATATGTGTGTGATGAATGGTTTGAAAAAACCGACAAGTTGAAGATTGAGACACTTATGCAGCATATGGAAATCTTTATTCAGGAAACGTTTCGCCACACAGTGGCTTCATCAGTCCAATACAAAGAGGAAGGCGTAAGGAGAGGAGGAGAATGAGGTAATCAGTCCCTCAACCTGGAGTCGATGTGATCAGTCCATCAATCTTGTAGAATGTACAGCATAGGGCCGTAGACGTGGCTTATATACTGTAGTGAGGTGACGTGAAGCAGGCGGAGGCGGGGTCATAGCGGTACCATCCACATAGTGGTACCATCCACTTGTTCAACCTTTGGACGAAGACCTACTTCGACTAGTGGATGGTACCACTATGACCCCGCCTCCACCTGCTTCACGTCACCTCACTACAGTATATAAGCCACGTCTACGGCCCTATGCTGTACATTCTACAAGATTGATGGACTGATCACATCGACTCCAGGTTGAGGGACTGATTACCTCATTCTCCTCCTCTCCTTACGCCTTCCTCTTTGTATTGGACTGATGAAGCCACTGTGTGGCGAAACGTTTCCTGAATAAAGATTTCCATATGCTGCATAAGTGTCTCAATCTTCAATCCTTCCATATATAGGATGGTAAGAGATGTTAGTAAAAGTTCCTTACTTGTTCGACGCCCTTGTTTACTCCATCCCTTTTATCTTCATCTATATTCGCTCTTGTTTTCTCTTCAGTTTCCATCTTTCTGTGTTCATGTAGCATCTAACTTTTTCCTTTCCCCTTGGGAAGTTCCGACGGTTCGACGGTTCGTGTCTGTTCTTCCCCACTGTCATGCGCGAAAGCCCAAATACCTACTGTTGCTTCTCGCTCTCTTTTTCTTAATCACTTCCAGTCTCATTCTCATACCATCGCAGTGTACAACAATGATTCCAAGTCTTCTGACGGGTGTCGGATTTTCAGCATTGTTTCCGGACAGCATCGTACGATGGCATTTATCAGCCTCGGCTAGCACTTTTACAGCTGAAATGTGTGAAATTCTAGTAACACTTACGTGTATTGCATCTATGCTTGTGTCGCCATTTGTGGTAGTCTCAGACTCCCTTAGTGCTTTACAGGCTATAGGAAAATTTGACTCACCTCAGCCCCTGGTTCTTCGTATCCACCTTTGGTTACGCCGTATCTCTAGCAAGCACAAAGATCTTGTTATTTGTTGGGTCCCTGGTCACGTTGACATACAGGGCAATGAACAGGTAGACACTGCTGTGCGGTCAGCAATATATGACCTCCCAGTTTCATATAGAGGTATTCCATTCACAGACTATTTTGCTGAAATTGCTACCCACCTCTACACCCGTTGACAACAACGTTGGTCTGATCTGCTCCATAACAAATTTCATTCTATTAAATCAAGTATAGGTTTCTGGCCATCTTCTTGTCATCAATGTCGAGGTTGGGAGACTACTCTCTCCCATCTTCACATCGGTCACACTCGTCTTACTCACGGGTATCTCAAGGAGAGGTGCCCTGTTCCACTCTGTGAGACTTGTCAGGTGCCAGTTTTTGTTAGCCATATTCTGTTGGACTGTCCACTCTATCATCGAGCATGCAGAATTTACCTCCGACGTCGTCATCGCTCTAATGCCCTTACTTTATCTTCCCTCCTTGCTGACGGACTCTCCTTTAACCAAGACTCTCTCATTTATTTTTTGACAGCAGCTGATTTACTGCACAAACTTTGATGATGATGCCTCTAGTACTCCTCACAGCCCTTTCTACCTCCTCCTCTTACTACCCAATACCCCTTCACCCTTCTCTGCCCTGCTTCACTGTATGACCCTTGTAGGTTTAGCGCTTCATTTTTTATTATAATAATAATGGAGTCTCAGAAGATCTTCAGGAGCCTGGAAGGCAGGAAGCCGTATTCTTGGCAAGTTGGCTTGTTGGGACTGGGAGCTTGGGGCGGAGGCTGGCTATGAGGCTCAACTGTGAATTTGTGACTTGCGTGGATGACTGGCTTGGATGATTTAATTTTCTTACGTACCCTGCTCAAGATGAGGCTCGGTGAGTATGAAATAAAACTTAAAATATATAGATGGGTAGTTGTCAAAACTGGCTTGGGTGACGATTCAACCGGACGGCTGTTCGGCACCCTTGCTGGGTGAGTCACTTGTTAGTTTGGATAACTGTGTGAGTGGCTTAGTGACAAGTGAACCCGCTATCACCCCTAATTCCTTAAGTACACAGGAATTTCCACATTGATTCACCCAATGTAAATAGGGCGGTATAAGAAGGGATGGTGGTACTGTGAGGAGGCAAGAGAGAGGATAGTGAGGATAACAGTAAGAAGGGATGGGAACACTTAGTGGAGAAAGGGAGGGAGTGTGTTTTGAGGATAGGAGGAATATGTGAAAGGAAGTGTGTTGTAAGAAGAGAACGGAGACATGGAGGAGAGGCAGGATGTCATGAAGACTGCAGTAAAGAGCAGAGGGAAAGGAAGGATAGGAAGGAGAGGGAGTAATGGAGTGGGACGAGAGAGGTAATAAAGTGGTGAGAAAAATAATACAAGCAATACAATAAGGTAATCAGTAACGTGTATTGATTGCAATATAAACAAAAACATTTTTTGGGTAAACACGTGTCAAGCCTTTTGACGTGATGACCAGGTCGTCTTTAATGTTGTATAATGTTAATGATCATTATAATGATGATGATAATAATGAAAGGATGATAGTGATGATGAGTGAGACAAGTCACCATGATTGTGATAGTGCTAATAATGATAATGATGTTTGGAATAATAATGGGAGAGAGAGCATTGCACTTCACACTCCATAATTATATATATATTTAGGGATGTGTCAAAGTATCGGTAACGGTATCGGCGGTTATCGGCCACTTTTACGGTATCGTTTAAATAATAACCGATACCAGCCGATATTCTTTTAAACATTAATATTACATGTGTGCTTAAAAATATCAAAATTAACTCTCTACATCACGACTGTGAGAGTTACACACACAACCACACACACACACACACACACACACAACACACACACACACACACACACACACACACACACACACACACACACACACACACACACACACACACACACACAGTCACAGAAACGAAACTCACTGATATAATAACAGACGCAATCTTCCCACCAGGATATCAGATCCTGAGGAAAGATAGAAGGAGCAGAGGGGGGGAGGAGGGGTTGCACTGCTCGTAAAAAACCGATGGAGATTTGAGGAAATGGAAGGCATTGACGAGATTGGAGGAAGGGACTACATAGTAGGTACACTTCGGTCTGGGGAACATTGCAGTGAGGCCAAAAGAGGAATACACAGAGAGCAACAGAGCACTGGTGGGCACACTGGCCGAGGTGGCAAGAAGGGCTCACTCGAGCAGAGCAAAGTTACTGGTTATGGGCGATTTCAACCACAGGGAGATCGACTGGGAAAACTTGGAGCCACACGGTGGTCCTGAAACATGGAGAGCCAAGATGATGGATGTGGTACTGGAAAACCTTATGCATCAACATGTTAAGGACACTACTAGAGAGAGAGGGGAGGATGAACCAGCAAGACTGAACCTTGTGTTCACCCTGAGCAGTTCAGACATTGAGGACATCACATATGAGAGGCTCCTTGGAGCTAGTGACCAAGTGGTTATGTGTTTTGAATACATAGTAGAATTACAAGTAGAGAGGGTAACAGGAGTTGGATGGGAAAAGCCAAACTATAAAAAGGGGGACTACACAGGCATGAGGAACTTCCTGCAGGAGGTTCAGTGGGACAGAGAATTGGCAGGAAAGTCAGTAAATAAAATGATGGAATACGTAACAACAAAATGCAAGAGGCGGAGGAAAGATTTGTTCCCATGGGCAACAGAATTAATGGGAAGACAAAAGCGAGTCCTTGGTTTACCCGAAGGTGTAGGGAGGCAAAAACTAAGCGCAACAGAGAAAGGAAAGGATACAGGAGGCAAAGGACCCAGGAAAATAGAGAGACTAGTCGATGAGCCAGAAACGAGTATGCACAGATAAGGAAGGAGGCCCAGCGAAAATAAGAAAACGACATAGCATCGAAAGCCAAGTCTGACCCAAAACTGCTGTACAGCCACATTAGGAGGAAGACAACAGTCAAAGAAGGTGAGGAGCTCACAAGAAACGATCAAGAGGTGTGTGAGGAGCGCAACAAGAGATTTAAGGAAGTATTTACAGTGGATACAGGAAGGCCTCTGGGTGGACAGAACAGAGGGGGATGCCAACATGGAATACACCAACAAGTTTTAGAAGACATACAGACAACTGAGGAAGAGGTGAAGAAGCTGCTAAGGGACATTGATACCTCAAAGGCAATGGGACCAGGTAACATCTCCCCGTGGGTCCTTAAAGAGGGAGCAGAAATGTTGTGTGTGCCACTAACCACAATCTTCAATACATCCCTTGAAACTGGGCAACTACCTGAGGTATGGAAGACGGCAATGGTAGTACCCATATTTAAAGAAGGAGACAGAAAAGAGGCACTAGACTATAGACAAGTGTCACTGGCGTGCATAATATGCAAAGTTATGGAGAAGATTATCAGGAGGAGAGTGGTGGAGCACCTAGAATGGAACAAGAGTATAAACGCCAACCAGCACGGTTTTATGGAAGGCAAATTCCAGTGTCACAAACCCACTGGAGTTTTATGATAAAATAACAGAAGTAAGACACGAGAGAGAGGGGTGGGTTGATTGAATCTTCTTGGACTGCAAGAAGGCCTTCGACACAGTTCCTCACAGGAGATTGGTGCAGAAGCTAGAGGATCAGCCGCATATAACAAGAAGGGTGCTGCAATGGATCAGAGAATACCTGACTGGAAGGCAACAATGAGTCATGGTACGTGATGAGGTATCACAGTGGACACCTGTGAAGAGTGGCGTCCCACAAGGATCGGTCCTAGGACCACTGCTATTTCTGGTATTTGTGAATGGCATGATGGAAGGGTTAGGCTCAGAAGTGTCAATGTTCGCAGACGATGTGAAGTTAATGAGGAGAATTAAATCAGATGAGGATCAGGTAGGACTCCAAAGAGACCTGGACAGGCTCGACACCTGGTCCAGCAACTGGCTTCTCGAATTTAACCCCTCCAAATGCAAAGCCATGAAGATTGGGGAAGGGCAAAGAAGACCGCAGACGGAGTATAGGTTAGGTGGCCAAAGACTGCAAACTTCGCTCAAGGAGAAAGATCTTGGAGTGAGTATAACACCGAGCACGTCTCCGGAAGCACACATCAGCCAGATAACTGCTGCAGCATATGGGCGCCTGGCAAACCTGAGAGTAACGTTCCGATACCTTAGTAAGGAATCGTTCAAGACACAGTACACCGTGTACGTCAGGCCCATATTGGAATATGCAGCACCTGTTTGGAACCCACACTTGATCAAGCACGTCAAGAAATTGGAGAAAGTGCAAAGGTTTGTGACAAGGTTAGTTCCAGAGTTAAGGGGAATGTCCTACGAAGAAAGGTTGAAGGAAATCGGCCTGACGACACTGGAGGACAGGAGGGTTAGGGGAGACATGATAACACCATACAAAATACTGCGTGGAATAGAGAAGGTGGACAGAGACAGGATGTTCCAGAGAGGGAACACAGAAACAAGGGGCCATAATTGGAAGTTGAAGACCCAGATGAGTCAAAGGGATGTTAGGAAATATTTTTTCAGTCATAGAGTAGTCAGGAAGTGGAATAGCCTAGCAAGTGATGTAGTGGAGGCAGGAACCATACAAAACTTTAAGATGAGGTATGATAAAGCTCATGGAGCAGGGAGAGAGAGGACCTAGTAGCATTCAGTGAAGAGGCAACCACAATTAGGTGAGTACACATACACACACACACACACAACTGTACACAGTGTATGTCAGGCTCATGTTGGAGTATGCAGCACCAGTTTGGAACCCACACCTTATCAAGCATGTTAAGTAATTAGAGAAAGTGCAAAGGAGTATGTCCTACGAGGAAAGGTTAAGGGAACTAAATCTGACGACACTGGAGGACAGGAGGGATAGTTGGAACATGATATCCACGGATAAAATAGTTATAGGAATTGACAAGGTGGATAGGGACAGAATGTTTCAGAGACTGGACATAGCAACAAGGGGTCACAATTGGAAGTTGAAGACTGAGATTTAGAACAATCAGTGAACATTGCAATAGCATCAGAGTGAGAGTGGAAGTGATCAAAAAGAGTGAATAGAAAGCTGTAGGAGGCAAGTCAACTTTGCACAATTATTTACCCGGACATAGAAGTGCCTCCCAGTATGAAATCTTCAAGGGAAAGTGGAAAATTGCCTCGGAGGTCCGAGGAATGGGCTCAGGCCAAGATGCTGTATCCCCATGTAGTGTCATAAGCATTTTCGTGATCAAGAAAAGCCTGCTAATAAAACCAAATTGTTGAAGGAATAGATTTCGAGTTTCCAACTGCCATAATGAACGTTTGTTACTCAACCGTTCCAGCAACAAATTGCACTAGTATAAGCGACAGGTCTGTAATGAGAGGTGTCGTGTGCTGGAGTACCTGACTTACCAAAACGTAAAACAACGGCTGTTTTCCACTGGAGAGGGAGAACAACTTGGAATCAAACTAGCTCGAAACGATATAAGAGAACGACGAGCGCCGTAGTGTTTGTTGAAGCGTACGAACATGTCATCAGACTCAGTCATTCTCTTTCGGCAAAAGGACAGTGTTGATGTGAGTTCTTCAAGTGTAAGGGCATGTTGTAATATTCCACAGTGTTAGAAGTAAAATCTGGAGGTGTCGACTTTCTTTTTGGTTTAGACGAAATATATGAGAGGAAGAGACGTAGCCACTGGAATGCATATACAAGGCGATGCCCAGTTTCCTTGGCAACGTCAACAAGGATCGCAACGATACTGCCAGCAACAGTAAGAACAGGAGCTGGGTCCGAAGATATTGCTAGTCAACTTTCGTCATGTAATAAGATATTTATTTGGAAAATTGATGTTTATTTGAAAAATACACGGCAATGATATGACATAATTGATTTAATAAAAAAATGTGACCACCCATTGCTTTTATAAGCAATGTTGCACGCTTTGACATACAATCAACAAGTTCTTAGTTGTGGTATTATATCGTAATAACAACAGCCATTTGCTTCTTCAACAGTTGAACAGTACTGTTTTTCACTCCTGCGTTTCGTTATTACCATAGATTCTCAATTGAGTTGAAGTCAGGAGAGTTTCCAGGCCAATTTAGAATGTCTGCATTTTTCTGGAAGTGTGGCATCGAGCAAGATCCTGTTGGAAAATGCCTTTTCCATCATGAAAGTCTTTATTCACAATGGGAAGCAAATGAGTTGCCAGGATTGCCTTGTAATTGTCACTGTTCATCGTTCCCTCAACAATAACAATCCGTCCAGGGTCTTTAGCAGTAAAACTACCCCAAAACATCTTAGGTGGATGTTTCGGCGCTTGGTGAATGTGTACATTTCTTTGCTCTGTCTCACTACTATTCATCTGTACCATGTACTTGAAAATGCGCCTCATCTGAAAATATAGCATTTCTCCATTCATTTGCCGTCCGTCCCTTATGATCGAGTGCCCACGGCAGCCGTTTTTCCTTCATAGCAGCAGCCAATAACTGTTTCTTTACCGGCTTTCTGGCAGTTTTGCCATCTTTATGAGCCTTCGTCAAAAAGTTGAAGAATTAACATTTACGCAGCTGAAGCCAAATCTCTCTGTAGATCTTTGCTGGTTTTCTTGGTATCCGTCTTTGATAACCTTGTCATCATGAAGTGTTGTCTTACATTTTGTTTCACGTCTTCCTCGACGCAGTGCTCCACATTCAACAGTGTCGTCAGCTGTCTTCAGAATCCGACCAACAGTGGACTTTGCTAGGCTCAAATTTTCGGCGATCTGTCTGATACTCAAATCAGCATGTTATCTAAGAGTTACAATACTTGCACACTTTCTAGTTGTAGCATCCTTCAAGTATTTTAGCAATAATCATGAACTGAAGGGGAGAAATTGGCGACACAACATTCACTCAGGGAGCACGATTGCAGGAATAGCCTTACAGAACAACAGCTGTTGTAGCACTGACAAAATTCGCAGTATAACACCATAGCTGAATGGTTGCCAGAAGTCGGTAGCAGCCCCTTCTGATAAGAAAAGAAAAGAACCAAAATTACATTTATTTAGACAGAGACCAAGACATATGAGATAAAACAATTTACTCCTGTTCCAGTTAATTTGCATACTACGGTAAGCTTCCCATTAAGTGCGATTTTCCGCAGTTTCTCTCGCCTGGTTAAAAGTTAGGAACCCTTTCCATAGTTTTGTTGCAAATGTAGCGTCCCCACGCAGTGCATTTAATATACAGCACAAGCACAGTCAGGAGACATCCAGGGTACACATTTCTGATAATGTTTACCCGAAGTTCAGGGGACTGCAATCGATGCTGCAGCAAGAAAAGAGGCACCAAAAAGCTACAACTCGTCATTACATGCTATACCTGAAAACAGGTATGACATGTATAAAGAACCAAATCTGCCCGCTGACACAGACATTTTGGAGCAATGAGTTGGTCGAGTGTGAGAATGAGAATTAATGAGATAAGAAAAATGATCACTGTCATGAAGATCAGGTACTACACACCAATGAACTTTCAGTGTTATAGTAGATGATATATAGAGATCTATGCAGGAAAGAAAGAAAGAGTGCGAGGATCCACATGCTTGAGAATACCGGTGTTGATGATATGTAGAGGAAGAGGCGTGAGAAAAGTCTCTAACTGGTCCCTATGAGTCACGGTGAGACCCTTCCGAGTGGAATAGGTAAGGATGGCATCAGAAACTGGATGTCAGGGATAATGGGCGTGAAGAGGAAAGATACAAAGAGCAGTGCACACAAGATGGATTGCAGTATAATGTAGTACGACCTGGAAGTCGAAAATATGGACTATCATTGCGCACAAGAAGTGCACTTTCACTGCATATCTCATCGTGAAATGAATCGAATGCTAGAGACAGGGAGCCCAACTGTGTACGCAATTTTGATCTTGGTGAACATACTGTGGAAAACTGACAGTGCAACAGTTGAAGCTCTCCCCAGTTCCTCCTGTATCCTCTGATATCTCACTATAATATTGTCATTATGAGGAACTAGTAATACAGGGGCTACAGAAAATAGTCGGTGGTTATGGGTTAAGGTGACTAGTAAAGTCGACGTGAAGAGGCAGCAGAAAATCAATAATAAGAGATTTGTGAGTATTTTTAGATGATTGTAAGACAGGAGTATGTGAAGGATGCTGTGGAGGATGTATGTGAAGGATGCTGTGGAGGATGTATGTGAAGGATGCTGTGGAGGATGTATATGAAGGATGCTGTGGAGGATGAATGTGAAGGATGCTGTGGAGGATGAATGTGAAGGATGCTGTGGAGGGTGAATGTGAAGGATGCTGTGGAGGATTAATGTGAAGGATGCTGTGGAGGATGTATGTGAAGGACGCTGTGGAGAATGAACGTGAAGGATGCTGTGAAGGATGTATTTCAAGGATGCTGTGGAGGATAAATGTAAAGGATGCTGTGGAGGATATATGTGAAAGATGCTGTGGAGGACAGATGTGAAGGGTGCTGTGGAGGGTGAATGTGAAGGATGCTGTGGAGGACGAATGTGAAGAATGCTGTGGAGGATGTATGTGAAAGATGCTCTGGAGGGTGAATGTGAAGGATGCTCTGGAGGATGAATGTGAAGGATGCTGTGGAGAGTGAATGTGAAGGATGCTGTGGAGGATAAATGTGAAGGATGCTGTGGAGGGTGAATGTGAAGGATGCTGTGGAGGATTAATGTGAAGGATGCTGTGGAGGATGTATGTGAAGGATGCTGTGGACAATGAATGTAAAGGATGCTGTGAAGGATGTATTTGAAGGATGCTGTGGAGGATAAATGTGAAGGATGCTGTGGAGGATTTATGTGAAGGATGCTGTGGAGGATAGATGTGAAGGATGCTGTGAAGGATGTATTTCAAGGATGCTGTGGAGGATAAATGTAAAGGATGCTGTGAAGGATGTATTTGAAGGATGTTGTGGAGGATAAATGTGAAGGATGCTGTGGAGGATGAATGTAAAGGATGTTGTGAAGGATGTATTTGAAGGATGCTGTGGAGGATAAATGTGAAGGATGCTGTGGAGGATATATGTGAAGGATGCTGTGGAGGATAGATGTGAAGGGTGCTGTGGAGGATGAATGCGAAGGATGCTGTGAAGGATGTATGTGAAGGATGCTGTGGAGGATGAATGTGAAGGATGCTGTGGAGGACGAATGTGAAGAATGCTCTGGAGGGTGAATGTGAAGGATGCATTGGAGGATGAATGTGAAGGATGCTGTGGAGAGTGAACGTGAAGGATGCTGTGGAGGATAAATGTGAAGGATGCTGTGGAGGGTGAATGTGAAGGATGCTGTGGAGGATTAATGTGAAGGATGCTGTGGAGGATGTATGTGAAAGATGCTGTGGACAATGAATGTAAAGGATGCTGTGAAGGATGTATTTGAAGGATGCTGTGGAAGATAAATGTGAAGGATGCTGTGGAGGATATATGTGAAGGATGCTGTGGAGGATAGATTTGAAGGGTGCTGTGGAGGATGAATGCGAAGGATGCTGTGAAGGATGTATATGAAGGATGCTGTGGAGGATGAATGTGAAGGATGCTGTGGAGGACGAATGTGAAGAATGCTCTGGAGGGTGAATGTGAAGGATGCACTGGAGGATGAATGTGAAGGATGCTGTGGAGAGTGAATGTGAAGGATGCTGTGGAGGATGAATGTGAAGGATGCTGTGGAGGGTGAATGTGAAGGATGCTATGGAGGATTAATGTGAAGGATGCTGTGGAGGATGTATGTGAAGGATGCTGTGGACAATGAATGTGAAGGACGCTGTGAAGGATGTATTTGAAGGATGTTGTGAGGATAAATGGGAAGGATGCAGTGGAGGATGTATGTGAAGGATGCTGTGGACAATGAATGTAAAGGATGCTGTGAAGGATGTATTTGAAGGATGCTGTGGAGGATAAATGTGAAGGATGCTGTGGAGGATATATGTGAAGGATGCTGTGGAGGATAGATGTGAAGGGTGCTGTGGAGGATGAATGCGAAGGACGCTGTGAAGGATGTATGTGAAGGATGCTGTGGAGGATGAATGTGAAGGATGCTGTGGAGGACGAATGTGAAGAATGCTCTGGAGGGTGAATGTGAAGGATGCATTGGAGGATGAATGTGAAGGATGCTGTGGAGAGTGAATGTGAAGGATGCTGTGGAGGATGAATGTGAAGGATGCTGTGGAGGGTGAATGTGAAGGATGCCGTGGAGGATTAATGTGAAGGATGCTGTGGAGGATGTATGTGAAGGATGCTGTGGACAATGAATGTGAAGGATGCTGTGAAGGATGTATTTGAAGGATGCTGTGGAGGATAAATGTGAAGGATGCTGTGGAGGATATATGTGATGGATGCTGTGGAGGATAGATGTGAAGGGTGCTGTGGAGGATGAATGTGAAGGATGCTGTGAAGGATGGATGTGAAGGATTCTGTGGAGGATGAATGTGAAGGATGCTGTGGAGGACGAATGTGAAGAATGCTCAGGAGGGTGAATGTGAAGGATGCTCTGGAGGATGAATGTGAAGGATGCTGTGGAGGGTGAATGTGAAGGATGCTGTGGAGGATATATGTGAAGGAGCTGTGGAGGATAGATTTGAAGGGTGCTGTGGAGGATGAATGTGAAGGATGCTGTGAAGGATGTATGTGAAGGATGCTGTGGAGGATGAATGTGAAGGATGCTGTGGAGGATGAATGTGAAGGATACTCTGGAGGGAGAATGTGAAGGATGCTGTGGAGGATGTATGTGAAGGATGTTGTGGAGGAAGTATGTGAAGGATGCTGTGGAGGATGTATGTGAAGGATGCTGTGGAAGATAGATGTGAAGGGTGCTGTGGAGGATGTATGTGAAGGATGCTGTGGAGGATGTATATGAAAGATGTTTTGCATGAAGTATGTGAAGGATGCTGTGGAGGATGTATGTGAAGGATGCTGTGGAGGATGTATATGAAGGATGTTGTGGAGGAAGTATGCGAGGGATGCTGTATAGGTTGTATGTGCAGGATGCTGTGGAGGATAGATGTGAAGGGTGCTGTGGAGGATGAATGTGAAGGATGCTGTGAAGGATGTATGTGAACGATGCTATGGAGGATGAATGTGAAATATGCTGTGGAGGATGAATGTGAAGGATGCTGTGGAGGGTGAATGTGAAGGATGCTGTGGAGGATTAATGTAAAGGATGCTGTGGAGGATGTATATGAAGGATGTCGTGGAGGAAGTATGTGAAGGATTCTCTGGAGGATGTATGTGAAGGATGCTGTGGAGCATAGAAATGCAGGATGCTGTGGAGGATGAATGTGAAGGATTCTGTGAAGGATGTATGTGAAGAAAGCTGTGGAGGATGAATGTGAAGGATGCTGTGGAGGGTGAATGTGAAGGATACTGTGGAGGATTAATGTGAAGGATGCTGTGGAGGATGTATGTGAAGGATGCTGTGGAGGATGAATGTGAAGGATGCTGTGGAGGATGAATGTGTAGGATGCTGTGGAGGATGTATGTGAAGGATGCTGTGGAGGATAGATGTGAAGGGTGCTGTGGAGGATTAATGTGAAGGATGCTGTGAAGGATGAATGTGAAGGATGCTGTGGAGGATGAATGTGAAGGATGCTGTGGAGGGTGAATGTGTAAGGATACTGTGGAGGATTAATGTGAAGGATGCTGTGGAGGATGTATGTGAAGGATGCTGTGGAGGATAGATGTGAAGGGTGCTGTGGAGGATGAATGTGAAGGATGCTGCGAAGGATGTATATGAAGGATGCTGTGGAGTATGAATGTGAAGGATACTGTGGAGGACGAATGTGAAGAATGCTCTGGAGGGTGAATGTGAAGCATGCTCTGGAGGATGAATGTGAAGGATGCTGTGGAGGGTGAATGTGAAGGATGCTGTGGAGGATATATGTGAAGGATGCTGTGGAGGATAGATGTGAATGGTGCTGTGGAAGATGAATGTGAAGGATGCTGTGAGGATGTATGTGAAGGATGCTGTGGAGGATGAATGTGAAGGATGCTCTGGAGGATGAATGTGAAGGATGCCCTGGAGGGTGAATGTGAAGGATGCTGTGGAGGATGTATATGAAGGATGCTGTGGAGGAAGTATGTGAAGGATGCTGTGGAGGATGTATGTGAAGGATGCTGTGGAGGATAGATGTGAAGGGTGCTGTGGACGATGTATATGAAGGATGCTGTGGAGGATGAACGTGAAGGATGCTGTGGAGGATAGATGTGAAGGGTGCTGTGGAGGATATATATGAAGGATGTTGTGGAAGAAGTATGCGATGGATGCTGTATAGGATGTATGTGAAGGATGCTGTGGAGGATAGATGTGAAGGGTGCTGTGGAGGATGAACGTGAAGGATGCTGTGAAGGATGTATGTGAAGGATGATGTGGAGGATGAATGTGAAGGATACTGTGGAGGATGAATGTGAAGGATGCTGTGGAAGGTGAATGTGAAGGATGCTGTGGAGGATTAATGTAAATGATGCTGTGGAGGATGTATATGAAGGATGTCGAGGAGAAAGTATGTGAAGGATGCTCTGGAGGATGTATGTGAAGGATGCTGTGGAGGATAGATGTGCAGGGTGCTGTGGAGGATGAATGTGAAGGATGCTGTGAAGGATGTATGTGAACGATGCTATGGAGGATGAATGTGAAATATGCTGTGGAGGATGAATGTGAAGGATGCTGTGGAGGGTGAATGTGAAGGATGCTGTGGAGGATTAATGTAAAGGATGCTGTGGAGGATGTATATGAAGGATGTCGTGGAGGAAGTATGTGAAGGATTCTCTGGAGGATGTATGTGAAGGATGCTGTGGAGCATAGATATGCAGGATGCTGTGGAGGATGAATGTGAAGGATTCTGTGAAGGATGTATGTGAAGAAAGCTGTGGAGGATGAATGTGAAGGATGCTGTGGAGGGTGAATGTGAAGGATACTGTGGAGGATTAATGTGAAGGATGCTGTGGAGGATGTATGTGAAGGATGCTGTGGAGGATGAATGTGAAGGATGCTGTGGAGGATGAATGTGTAGGATGCTGTGGAGGATGTATGTGAAGGATGCTGTGGAGGATAGATGTGAAGGGTGCTGTGGAGGATTAATGTGAAGGATGCTGTGAAGGATGAATGTGAAGGATGCTGTGGAGGATGAATGTGAAGGATGCTGTGGAGGGTGAATGTGAAGGATACTGTAGAGGATTAATGTGAAGGATGCTGTGGAGGATGTATGTGAAGGATGCTGTGGAGGATAGATGTGAAGGGTGCTGTGGAGGATGAATGTGAAGGATGCTGCGAAGGATGTATGTGAAGGATGCTGTGGAGTATGAATGTGAAGGATACTGTGGAGGACGAATGTGAAGAATGCTCTGGAGGGTGAATGTGAAGCATGCTCTGGAGGATGAATGTGAAGGATGCTGTGGAGGGTGAATGTGAAGGATGCTGTGGAGGATATATGTGAAGGATGCTGTGGAGGATAGATGTGAATGGTGCTGTGGAAGATGAATGTGAAGGATGCTGTGAGGATGTATGTGAAGGATGCTGTGGAGGATGAATGTGAAGGATGCTCTGGAGGATGAATGTGAAGGATGCTCTTGAGGGTGAATGTGAAGGATGCTGTGGAGGATGTATATGAAGGATGCTGTGGAGGAAGTATGTGAAGGATGCTGTGGAGGATGTATGTGAAGGATGCTGTGGAGGATAGATGTGAAGGGTGCTGTGGACGATGTATATGAAGGATGCTGTGGAGGATGAAAGTGAAGGATGCTGTGGAGGATAGATGTGAAGGGTGCTGTGGAGGATGAACGTGAAGGATGCTGTGAAGGATGTATGTGAACGATGTTATGGAGGATGAATGTGAAGGATGCTGTGGAGGATGAATGTGAAGGATGATGTGGAGGGTGAATGTACAGGATGCTGTGGAGGATTAATGTAATGATGCTGTGGAGGATGTATGTGAAGGATGATGTGGAGGATAGATGTGCAGGGTGCTGTGGAGGATGAACGTGAAGGATGCTGTGAAGGATGTATGTGAAGGATGATGTGGAGGATGAATGTGAAGGATACTGTGGAGGATGAATTGTGAAGGATGCTGTGGAAGGTGAATGTGAAGGATGCTGTGGAGGATTAATGTAAATGATGCTGTGGAGGATGTATATGAAGGATGTCGAGGAGAAAGTATGTGAAGGATGCTCTGGAGGATGTATGTGAAGGATGCTGTGGAGGGTAGATGTGCAGGGTGCTGTGGAGGATGAACGTGAAGGATGCTGTGAAGGATGTATGTGAAGGATGATGTGGAGGATGAATGTGAAGGATACTGTGGAGGATGAATGTGAAGGATGCTGTGGAAGGTGAATGTGAAGGATGCTGTGGAGGATTAATGTAAATGATGCTGTGGAGGATGTATATGAAGGATGTCGAGGAGAAAGTATGTGAAGGATGCTCTGGAGGATGTATGTGAAGGATGCTCTGGAGGATAGATGTGCAGGGTGCTGTGGAGGATGAATGTGAAGGATGCTGTGAAGGATGTATGTGAAGGATGCTGTGGAGGATGAATGTGAAGGATGCTGTGAAGGATGTATGTGAAGGATGCTGTGGAGGATGAATGTGATGGATGCTGTGGAGGATGAATGTGAAGGATACTGTTAAGGATGTATGTGAAGGATGCTGTGGAGGATGTATGTGAAGGATGCTGTGGAGGATGTATGTGAAGGTAACTGAAGGTAAAGAATCTATGGCATCCATTCTCCGGTAGCTAAGAGTCTCCAGTCCCACTGTGATGAACTGGCACTGTTGGAGCCTGTGATCTTCCCTGTGATCAACAGCACTACCCTGCTGACCACCATTAAATAATGTATAGGTATCGGTTCATGTACATTTATAGTTCCACTTCAGCTGTCTATCGTTCTTCCAGGGATATATGACTCTCATGGGCAGTGACGATATCATGGCTGTGAGGAATGTCTTGTGTAAATATAATGCACAGGCTACATATATATATGTATATATATATATTATATATATATATATATATATATATATATATATATATATATATATATATATATATATATATATATATATATATATATATATATTATCACACTGGCCGATTCCCACCAAGGCAGGGTGGCCCGAAAAAGAAAAACTTTCACCATCATTCACTCCATCACTGTCTTGCCAGAAGGGTGCTTTACACTACAGTTTTTTAAACTGCAACATTAACACCCCTCCTTCAGAGTGCAGGCACTGTACTTCCCATCTCCAGGATTCAAGTCCGGCCTGCCGGTTTCCCTGAATCCCTTCATAAATGTTACTTTGCTCACACTCCAACAGCACGTCGACTATTAAAAACCGTTTGTCTCCATTCACTCCTATCAAACACGCTCACGCATGCCTACTGGAAGTCCAAGCCCCTAGCACACAAAACCTCCTTTACCCCCTCCCTCAAACCTTTCCTAGGCCGACCCCTACCCCGCCTTCCTTCCACTACAGACTGATACACTCTTGAAGTCATTCTGTTTCGCTCCATTCTCTCTACATGTCCGAACCACCTCAACAACCCTTCCTCAGCCCTCTGGACAACAGTTTTAGTAATGCCGCACCTCCTCCTAACTTCCAAACTACGAATTCTCTGCATTATATTCACACCACACATTGCCCTCCGACATGACATCTCCACTGCCTCCAGCCTTCTCATCACTGCAACATTCATCACCCATGCTTCACACCCATATAAGAGCGTTGGTAAAACTATACTCTCCTACATTCCCCTCTTTGCCTCCAAGGACAAAGTTCTTTGTCTCCACAAACTCCTAAGTGCATCACTCACCCTTTTCCACTCATCAATTCTATGATTCACCTCATCTTTCATAGACCCATCCGCTGACACGTCCACTCCCAAATATCGGAATACATTCACCTCCTCCATGCTCTCTCCCTCCAATCTGATATCCAATCTTTCATCACCTAATCTTTTTGTTATCCTCATAACCTTACTCTTTCCTGTATTCACTTTTAATTTTCTTCTTTTGCACACCCTACCAAATTCATCCACCAATCTCTGCAACTTCTCTTCAGAATCTCCCAAGAGCACAGTGTCATCAGCAAAGAGCAACTGTGACAACTCCCACTTTATGTGTGATTATTTATCTTTTAACTCCACGCCTTTTGTCAAGACCCTCGCATTTACTTCTCTTACAACCCCACCTATAAATATATTAAACAACCACGGTGACATCACACATCCTTGTCTAAGGCCTAATTTTACAGGGAAATAATTTCCCTGTTTCCTACATACTCTAACTTGATCCTCACTATCCTCGTAAAAACTCTTCACTGCTTTCAGTAACCTACCTCTTACACCGTACACCTGCAACATCTGCCACATTGCCCCCCTATCCACCCTGTCATGCGCCTTTTCCTAATCCATAAATGCCACAAAGACCTCTTTAGTCTTATCTAAATACTGTTCACTTATATGTTTCACTGTAAACACCTGGTCCACACACCCCCTACCTTTCCTAACGCCTCCTTGTTCATCTGCTATCCTATTCTCCGTCTTACTCTTAATTCTTTCAATAATAACTCTACCATACACTTTACCAGGTATACTCAACAGACTTATCCCCTATAATTTTTGCACTCTCTTTTGTCCCCTTTGCCTTTATACAAAGGAACTATGCATGCTCTCTGCCAATCCCTAGGTACCTTACCCTCTTCCATACATTTATTAAATAATTGCACCAACCACTCCAAAACTATATCCCCATCTGCTTTTAACATTTCCATCTTTATCCATCAATCCCGGCTGCCTTACCCCCTTTCATTTTACCTACTGCCTCACGAACTTCCCCACACTCACAACTGGGTCTTCCTCACTCCTACAAGATGTTATTCCTCCTTGTCCTATACACAAAATCACAGCTCCTATCTTCATCAACATTTTAACAAATTCCTCAAAATTTTTTCCCTCCATTTTCCCCAAATACCTATAACTCCCCTTTTAATAATCCCCTCTCCATTTTTAACGAAAAAATCCATTTTTCTTACTTTCTTAACTTGTTAACTCACCCAAAACTTTTTCTTATTTTCAAAAAAATTTTTTTAACATTCACCCACTCTTCATTTGCTCTCTTTTTACATTGCTTCAAACTCTCTTAACCTCTCTTTTTTCCCCAATATACTCTTCCCCCCTTGCATCATTCTACTTTTAAAAATTTCCCTCATATTAACTTTTTCCCCTTTATTCTTACATATCATTCCACCAATCGCCCCCTCTTCCCCCCGCCCCCAAATTTCCTGTAACCACAAACTTCTGCTGAACACTCTAACACTACATTTTTAAACCTACCCAATCCCTCTTCGCCCCATTGCTATACTCCATTACCCTTTTATCCTCAATGCTTTTATATCTTACCCCCAACGCCACCCCTTTTGTTTATAAAAATTTTACCTCTTCTTCCCTGAGGGTTTTTATTCTCCTTGTACCCCCTCTCCTTTTACTCTCATGTAGCTACAATAGAAAATGATCTGTATACTGTGGCCCCTTAAAACATGTACTTCTGAAGTCTATAACAGTTTTTATCACCAAAACATAATCCAACAAACTACGTCATTTCGCCTACATCATATCTTGTATATTATTTATCCTTTTTCTTAAAATATGTTTACCTATAACTAAACCCTTTCTATAAAATTCAATCAAAGGGCCCCATTATTTTTTTACCCCGGGACCCCAAACTTACCTACCGCACCCCTCAAAAATTTTTCTCCTATTTTAGCATTCAGATCCCCTACCAAAATTACTCTTCATTGGTTCAAAGGCCCTATACATCACTTAACATCCCCCAAAAATCTCTCTCTCTCCTCTACATTCCTTCTTCCCGGTGTACACCTTATTATGCCCACTTTTCACACCAAAACCTTACTTAATCCACAAATTCTGAATTTCACTTTCATATTCTCTTTTCCCTTCCATAACTGATCCTTCAACATTCTGCTACCCCTTCCTTTTGCTCAACTCTCCCAGATACTCCAGATTTAACCCCATTTATTTCCCCCCAAAAACTCCCTCCCCCCTTCAGCTTTTTTTTGCTTAGGGCCAGGACACCCAATTCTTTTCATTCATAACCAGCAATATCTGTTTCTTGTCATCCGCACTACATCCACGCACATTTTAAGATCCATTTTTAAAGTTTTCTTCTTCTCTTTTTATAAATGTCAAAAGGGGAAGGGGTTACTAGCCCATTGCCCCGGCATTTAGTCCCCATCACACCATGGTTACGGGGGAAAAGATTCTTTTCCACTTCCCCAGGAGAATAGAGAAATAAAGAAAACAAGAGCTATTTAGAAAAAGGAGAAAAACCTAGATGTATGTATATAATAGCTGTGCGTGTCTGTAAAAGGGGCCCAAAAGTGTAAGTTGGAGTAGCAAGAACCCCTGTTATTAGGGGTTTTTTTATGAGACAGAAAAAGAATACATATTATAATATATATATATATATAATATATATATAATATATATATATATTTTTTAAATATATATATATATATATATATATATATTATATGCAAAAAAACCCATCTGAAAAATAGAGAAATTCCCAAAGCGTTTTCGGATACTCACTTTTTCAAGGAACTATAAAAGTGAACACCCAAAGGGAAGCTATAAAAGGGGTCCGGCCACCCCTCACTTAGACCCCACAAGGGTTAAGCACGTGACGCGCGGCGGCCAACTGGATAGGCCCTTTTGCAAAACTCCCCCCCAAAAACTTTTCTCCCCAAAAAATTTTTTAAAAAAATTATTTGTCCAGTGTATTTTTAAATTTTTCCCAAATTCTTTTAATTATAAAGGGTTTAATTTATATAAACCAAAAGGGAAATATTCATATTTTGTCAAAACTGCTTTTTATAAAACAAGATTAAATTTAATTTTCCTGTCGCCAACTTGTTTGATATACTTTTAAACTTTTAAAAATCAATTGGGGGGTTAAAACCCTTTACATAAATAAAAGGCATTGGAATCTTGCCCCATTCTAATGCTTTTTTTTATTTGTTTTAATCTTAGTTCGAGACTTTCCCAGTTTAACCCAATAAACTTTATCGAAAATTTTTTACAAGGAATCGTAAAATTTCGATAAAAATTTATTACGGGCAAAATGGTCAATTAGCAAGACTCATTTTAAAATTAATCCTTTCTAAAATTTTCTCTTATAATTTAAAAAATATTTTTTTTTTATTAATGTAAGTAAAAATTTTTAATTTTTGCTCCAAAAAAACTTTGAAAAATTACCCAAACCCTTTTTTAACAAGAACAAATTTTTTTTAGCCTAACCCAGCTAAATATATTTAGATTTGTTTCAAAAATTTAATATAAAAAAAACACAGTGAAATATATTTTTTTCGTTAGATTTAGAAAGATTTTTGGGGAAATTATTGTTACACAAATTTTCAATTTTCCTTTAAAGGCAAGTGAGCGTGATTTTAAACCCCAAAATCGCAAGTTCTGCCCATTCGGGACGACATATATATAATATGTGTGCCGAATATGTAAAACTGGTCAAAAGCAAAACTATTTAAAATTGGTCCTTTCTAAAATTTTTTTTCGTTTAAAAATATATTTTTTTCATTAATTCTAATTTTTTTCTTTTAAAATTTTTCTCCAAAAAAAACTTAGAAAACTTTCCTAACCTATTTTAAAAAAGCCAATTTAATTTTTGCCTAACCCCGCTAAATTATTTTGATTTGTTTACAATAATTTTAAAACTAAAGAACAAGTGAAATATATTTTTTTCGTTAGGTTCAGAAAGTTTTGGCAAAATTATTGCATACACAATTTCATTGTCCCGTAGGCAAGATGAGCGTTGTATTTAAGCCAATCGCAAGTTTTCCTTTTTCGGCACACTATTATATATATATATATATTATATATATATTATATAAATTAAATATAATTATTATATATATATATATATATAATTATAATTAATATTTATTATTTTATTTTTAAAAATATAAAAAATTATATATATATATTTTATATATATATTTAAAAATTTTAATTTTTATAAGTATTTATTATATAATATATATATAATATATATATATATTATTATATATATATATAATATATTTATATTTTACATTAAAGCCTCTGCCTTTATTTAACAAGAATTCGTCCAGCCATGAATCGCATGCCCCTGAAGTCATACAGCGCCTGGGGAAAGGAAAGGAAAACCCGGTATGCCCATGTGTTGCCCCGGGAACCTGGGGTGACCCATGTTTGCCAGGAACTCGGTGGACCCATATGATGGTAGTAACTTGGGGTGACCCATTGATGGTAGTAACTCTGGGTGACCCCTTTGTGGAGTAACTCTGGTGTGACCCATGGATTGAAGGAAAATCTGGTGGGCCCTATATGGTGTAACTTGGTGTGACCCCTATGTGGTAGTAACTCTTGTTGACCCATGTGAGCTACAGGTCTCCAAAACCTACTTTAATATTTAAAAAAACAAGAAAAACTGATCACCAGGGAAAAACAGAGTTCGAGAGTCGACAAAGGGGTCACAAGCTAACAAATAATATTTTCCACAAGAGGACCTGATTTATGGATCATGCTTCCTTTTGCAATGAAAATTCACGGCCCTTTATGATAATTTTACATGAATATTACCCCCTGTAAAATTTACGAGTTTCTTATATTTATAATCACTAATGATATCAATAAATTGATGATTTTTTAAAATTCATCAATAATGTAATTCTTAGATTTGCTTACACTGTAGATATATTAAATAATAATCATAATCATAACAATAATAATAGTGTATGTATCAGAAAGAAATCTGTTCATGAGCTTTATCATACCTCTTCTTAAAGCTATGTATGGATCCTGCCTCCACTACATCGCTTCCCAAACTATTCCACTTCCTGACTACTCTATGACTGAAGAAATACTTCCTAGCATCCCTGTGATTCATCTGTGTCTTCAACTTCCAACTGTGTCCCCTTGTTGTTGTGTCCCATCTCTGGAACATTCTGCGTGTGTTTGTGTGTGTCTATGTATGCGTGTGTTTACTCACCTAATTGTGGTTGCGTGGATCGAGTTACAGCTCCTGGTGTGTGTGTAAGGAAAAATCAAAACTTAATTATTTTAAACAATATTATTCAATGAATACAAAATCAAATCATTTTGACCTTGACTTACGTCTGCGAATCTTCAGTCAGGATCGTCTGTTTAATAATGTAATAATAATTTATTTATCTACTACCAGTACATGTACAAGGTATACAGACCATAGCTGACATCAGTGACATACTACTATATAGAAAGCCATTTGTTATGCTGAGCATATCCTGCAAATTAGGTCAGTTTTGTCCCAGGATGCAACCCACGCCAGTCGACTAACACCCAGGTACCCATTTTAAACTGATGGGTGAACAGGAACATGGACAGCAGGTGTCTTAAGGAAACATGTCCCTAATGTTCTCCATTCGTACCGTAGGAGATTCGAACCCGGATCTCAGTGTGTGTGAGGTGAATGCGCTAGGTATCGAACTCAGTTTGTTCTTTACCAAGTTCATCTGACTAAATACTCTTCCCATTTATTCAACATAGTATCAATAGATTTCTCTAGCAGTGTTTTTCCTAACATCGACAAGATGATCACAGGAGTTAACAGAGAAGTGTTCTGTGATAAGATTTAACTGGGCCTCAGCATGGGTCACTTTACAGCATTAGGAAGGTTTAAATTTAAATTTGTAGTAGAAGAAAATAGCTCATTGCTTTTCAAGTGGCGTTTCCCTTAAGGTTGTTCTTTAATGTCCCAGAACTTGGCTTTTAATGACTGATTTGTAGTAATTATAATGAATATTTGTTTTCGCATCGTTGGAAATTTCGGCCATCCAGTCTTTACATGTTTTTTTTGGAGCCAATGTTTATAAAATATTTTATTGTTTTGGCATCTTGATAGAAGTAAGTTTTTCTTTTAATGTCCAGTGTATTGTTATCTTTAAAAATTGTACTTTTCTGTGATCGTAATATTGTTTCATAGAGATATTTAAGAGTAAATTTCAATTGTCTATATATTCATTTAGTTCAGGTCAGTCAGTCATTAATCCACATTTTTGTAATTAATAATACTTAATTCTGTGTAGATCATTTACCTAAAAACAAATGACTAGAAAATCGAAATCTCTTCGGAATCTCCATACTTGTTTTCGGCTCTCGGATGGTGCTAAATTATACTAGCTGGATGTAGCGTAGAATTGCTAGATCCGGCCGAAACACTGGTAATCTGCAGCATTACCGAGGAGGTGTTGCAGAGGTGGTGTGTGCATTTTGAGGCTGGAGAAGCACGGGATGACCAAGAGGGTCCTGGAGGTGGAAAGTACAGTGCCTGCACTGATGGAGAGCTGGACATGTCGCAGTTCAGAGTCATCCGAACTGTGATATTTACCTTTTATAAGTTCCGTGAGTTTTGTAAACACAGTGCCCGGCCATGGGCCAGGCACACTTTTGACACGGTAGCGAATGAATGAGTTTGAGAGTATGTTGGAGGAAAGTGGGAGCAAGATAGGTAGTGTGAGAGTAAGTTAGAAAGTGTTGGGGTGAGCTTAAGGTGTGTAGAAACTGTTAAAAGGAGTGTGAGGGTGTTCTGGGGTACAAATGAATAAGTTGCCAGAGTATGAGTGAGTTAGGGAAAAATGGGAATGATTTGTTTTGTTGGAGTGTGTTGGTTCAGTGAGCTGCTGGAGCATAGTACTGAGTTAGGGACGTGTTGGGATACACTATAAAAATAAATGTCAAGATATTGTGCGAATAATTTGGGAATGGTGAGGGAGACACAAGAGGAGTAGTGAGCGTTCTGGCAATAACTCCCAGGGCGGAGTAAATAAAAAGAAATTAAGATGTACGGTGAAGAAAAGATAAACAGAGTAAGAAAGGCCAGACATTGTCCCTAATAAAAGCGCGACTGTTTTTTTTTTTTCACCACTGTCTGCAGTTTGCTATCTGTATATTGCTATGCCATGTGAGCAGACATGACTTTAGTCATTAGACATGACTTTAGACATTAGACTTGACTTTAGTCATTAACAATAGATTTAAAAAACTCACGAATTTACAATATATCGACGTAACTCCCAGATATTATTGTTCTGAGTAAATCACTTTACAACAAAAATAACTGTCACTTATCACAACAAAAGTGAACTGATGCCATAAATTAACAATGAATTGCATGTGACTGTTTTATAAGCTTGGAAAAAAAATCTGTTACCTTCCTATGATCGATCTGAACAACAACAGCTCATCCATGTGTCAGAGAAACCTTCCTCTTGGAATATTGAAGGTCAGGTGAATCTTACAGAGAGGTCATACTTACCCTTCTTCACTGGTATACACCTCGGACAGTGACCGATGTGTCAAAGTCAGCCAAGTCTTGATTTTCCAAGAAGCAGCTATCAGCTAATAAAACTGTGCTCAGCAATGTCGATAAATTGATATCATGAGCCAAATATGTAGACAGCCTGTACTGTCTGCACAGACAGCCTATGCTGTCTGCCAGCTTAGTTCATATTTCGTGGCACTAAGGTGCTGCCCTCTGTAGCCAGGCCTCTCGGTGGGCACGCCAGCCTGCCTGCCCTTGCCTCTGCCTCACTCTGGCGACACCCTTCACTCAGTCAAGAAGTGTCCACTTCTCTCTCCCTCGTGGGCATGGCCCCTGGACACAACACACAAGCCTGTGTACCAACCACGACTTAACAATAAAGATAGAAGCCTTCAAAGACGTTTATCATTCAACCCCGCTTTCATTGTACTAAATAATCTCATTAAACATTGGTAGCAGCGGTGGTTGCAGCAGTTGTGTTTGCCCGGAGAGAGGAAGGGATGAAGTCATCTTCATTTTATCACCCTATTCAAGAAGCATCCGTCTCTCAACGAGTTATCCTGATGTCGTGTCTGCACATTTGAGGATCCAGACACAGGTACAAGCAGGATCTAGCCGAAATTTGCCGAATTTCTTCGAGAATTGTAAGTGGCGTCCCAGTGACTCCATGCTACAGCGTCCCACGCTGTTTCCCAAGTCACGTGTTCAGCGTCACTTGTATGTTGCTGTTGTTGTTCAGCTCAGCACAGCTGTTTCAGCAAGCCAGAGGTGAGTTTTGTGGTGATTTCTGCGTCCAGTGTGAGTTCTCTACGTGTTTGTGGGTGGGGGAGGAGGAGGAGGAAGTGGCCGTTCCTCACCTTGCCCATGCTCGCCCTACTCACGCTCACTCGTCTACCATACACTCACCACTGCCCACTCCCTCTGCTGTGTTTTCTGCTGTTTTCCATGTGAATTCATTGCCAGAGCTGTGTATCCGAGTGCCCGAGGCCACTCAAAGCTACGCGGATCAGCATGCCACGTGGATCCCGACGCCACGTGGGTGTGGGCGATGTCACGTGGATCTACAAGCCACGTGAGTTACCAGATGTCCCAGGCCACATGCTGTGATCTGCTGCCCACATCACATTGACGTCGCCGACGATGCTGCCCGACTTCATGACACCACGATGTCTGCCTGACGTCACTTCGAGATGTCTGGTGACATTACTTCGAGATGTCTGGTGACGTCACAGTGCTGCTGACGTCACCTCGCAACATCACATGATGTCACAACGAGTGTTTTTAGTAATTATTCCAGTATTGTCGAGAAGATTGAGAGAAGATATACGTCGTGTGCTAATTAATTCCTCTCAGTCAGTGTTCTCCCATGTTAGTGTACCGCATGTACCGTGGGTGTGTGTAGTTTCCATGTGTCCAGTGAGGTCTGAGCCAGACCTGAGAAGCACCACCGTGCCAAGTCACCCGATGTGACCAGTGCGTTTGACAGCTGTTATCAGTCAGCCCGTGAGCGTATGAGCCCCCTTGTACAGAAAGCTCTTATGCTCGTCGCTCGTGATGTTCTGCAGAATCGTACCTGCTACGATTCCCATCGAGATTTGTTTCACTTCGCCTCCAGACCTTCAGAGTGCAGTTATATGTAGAGAAACAAGTCTGGGGATGCTTAGACTAACCTCTGCTATAACTCCAACTGCCGAGAGAATGACACTCGTCAAGCCGCAGTTAGCCCTGTCAGCAGGCACTGTGTCAGCCTCGTGTCACAAGCTTCAGTGAGCAGCCTGCACAAAGAAGATGTTACTTTGACTGCTAGCTCTCTCACTGCAGTCTGGTGTATGATGTTACGAATCCCAAATGTTTCGTCCAGTCATCTCTGCCACAACTCGCTCCACAACTCGCTCCATGCTCGCTGACAGTGACAGCCCAGCGACAGTACCAGTCAAGAAGTGTCCTACTGAGTCGCTTGCCAGAAGTCCTGCCCAGTTGCAGAGTTTTGTCGACACCTCACTCGAGGGCACCAGCATGTCATGCCCCAGGTTGAGTGAAAACCTACAGTGACTCCTACGATGACTGCTTCACCATTCCAGAGGAGACTGTAACCTGCTACGTCACAGCTCTGACGCTCACTGCCTATGGCCACGATGTTTAGCACACCCCACATGTTTTTTTCTTCCCTCCCTGTTGGAAGTTTTTTTTTTCCATGTCCATATGTATATATATGTTTTTATTTTGTGTTCTGTGCCCTGTTCCTACGAGAGACAGACCGAGTTTGTTTTACTGCCAGACATGGTCGCGTCGACCATGTGGTAGGTGGCCGAGCGTATGTAGACAGCCTGTAATGTCTGCATAGACAGCCTATGCTGTCTGCCAGCTTAGTTCATATTTCGCAGCACTAAGGTGCTGCCCTCTGTAGCCAGGCCTCTCGGTGGGCATGCCAGCCTGCCTGCCCTTGCCTCTGCCTCACTCTGGCGACACCCTTCACTCAGTCAAGAAGTGTCCACTTCTCTATCCCTCGTGGACATGGCCCCTCCCGGGCCATGGGCACAACACACAGGCCTGTGTACCCACCACGACTTAACAATAAAGTAAGAAGCCTCCGAAGACGTTTATCATTCAACCCCGCTTTCATCGTACTAAATAATCTCATTAAACAAATAGCACAGGTAAACTTTTTTTTTTTTTTACCTCGTGAACTTATCTAGATAAGAATTGTCATCAGAGAAAGTCTACAAAATTCATCAGGTTCACTTATCCCTGGTATCATTCCTCTTCTTAAACATGTGTGGATGACTCACGAAATCGTAATGACACGATTGCAAACAAAACGTACCACGGGCGGGATTGAACCCGCGGTCAGAGAGTCTCAAAACTCCAGACCGTCGCGTTAACCACTGGACCAGCTAGCCACAATAAGATGGTTAGCGCGACGGTCTGGAGTTTTGAGACTCTCTGACCGCGGGTTCAATCCCGCCCGTGGTATGGTTTATGTGTGGATCTAGCCTTTTAGTATACAATGTGTGTGTGTGTGTGTGTGTGTGTGTGTGTGGATGCGAGAGCGTGTGTGTAATTACCCATTAGCAATTATCTTATTTGTAGCAATGTGAGCAGAAGTATGCTCGTGCACGCAAGGTCATGTGCGTGTGTCAGTATGTTACTCTGTGCGTGCTAGGCTTCTCTTGCTTCCCCTCGTAGTTTCCCTATTCCTCTGTAGTGGCTAAATTAATTTCTCTGTCTCTCTCTGTCTCTCCCTCCCTCCCTCCCCCCGACGTGTGTATGTGTTTGAGAGAGAGAGAGAGACAGACAGACAGACAGAAAGAGAGAAGTTGGAGGGAGCAAGGAGACCTGTGTCCTGTGTTGTTGATGTTATGTGTTGTGGTTCCGTCCTCCTAGTTATGAGAAGTTGTGCCTTTAAGTGAAGGCAGCCATGAAGGATATATAAATTATTTGTTAACACAAAAGAAGTTAAGAAAAAGAACGTGAGGCACATCACAGGACTCAAGAATATCCCGTTCCCACACACAGGCTGTCTCCAACCAAGTTGCGGTCACCCTTAACCCACACACAGGCTGTCTCCAACCAAGTTGCGGTCACCCTTAACCCACACACAGGCTGTCTCCAACCAAGTTGCGGTCACCCTTAACCCACACACAGGCTGTCTCCAACCAAGTTGCGGTCACCCTTAACCCACACACAGGCTGTCTCCAACCAAGTTGCGGTCACCCTTAACCCACACACAGGCTGTCTCCAACCAAGTTGCGGTCACCCTTAACCCACAAAACATTTACTAACATTCATTTAACAGCTGTTCTGCTACAAGTGGTGGATAATACGGTTTAAATGTTAGGCGAAAGGGCACATGTGCAATTAGCTCTCCAGGAGGTTTGTCAAAGTATCGTGGAGAGCGAAACGTTGCCTCAGTAAAATGTCACATTAGTTGTAAATGTGTCCCTTTACCTAACATATTGTTGGTAATTCTGCTGACATTATTTTTACAGTTTAATGATTCTCTGAGGTGCAACGACCCTCAGAGTGCAGGTTCTGTATCACCACCAGTAACCAAGTCCAGCTAACGATTTCCCTGAATCTTATCATAAATGATAACTTACTCCCACACCAGCAACACCACATATTCCTGAAGTCAGCAAGACGTATTTCTGTCGCTGCGCGACCCTTGTAAGGTATCCTCGTATTCCGTACACTTAGCATAAAAGAAAAATATAAATACGTGAATGTATGTCTCTGCGTACGAATTCCTGTGCATGTGTACTTTCATGTGTATATATGTATTTGTATGTGTATGTATGCATATGTGTATTTTTGTACTTACATATGTAAATGTTGTGTTTGATGCTGTCATGGACCAGGATCTCTAAACGATGTTTCCAGCGTCATGTTGAATCATTAATAATAATGTTGAATGTTTAACAATAATTCAATCCTTATAACAATTCTCACGTAAACTAACGCAATTCTTTTAACTAAGCTTTACTGTATATATAAGAACATAAGAAAGAAGGAACACTGCAACAGGCCTACTGACCCACGCGGAGCAGGTCCATGTCCCCCTCCCCCGGATTAGACCAATGACCCACCCCCCCGGATTATCCCAATGACCCACCCAGTCTGGTCATCCCCACTCAAGGAAGGAGCACTGTACCAGACCCAGCAATAAAGCTAGTCAGGTCCAACTCAAACCCACCCACACCCACTCATGTAATTATCTAACCTATTTTTAAAACTACACAACGTTTTAGCCTCAATAACTGTACTCGGGAGCTTGTTCCACTCATCCACAACTCTATTACCAAACCAGTACTTTCTTATATCCTTCCTGAAACTGAATTTTTCCAACTTGAAACCATTGCTGCGAGCCTGTCTTGGCTGGAAATTTTCAGCTATTTACATCCCCTTTATTTATTCCTGTTTTCCATTTATACATCTCGATCATATCCCCCCTAATTCTACGCCTTTCGAGAGAGTGCAGATTCAGGGCCCTCGGTCTATCCTCATAGGGAAGATTTCTGATACATGGGATCATCTTTGTCATCCTCCTTTGTACGTTTTCCAGAGCATTTATATCCATTCTGTAATACGGTGACCAGAACTGAGCAGCATAGTCTAAATGAGGCCTAACCAAGGATATATAGAGTTGAAGAATAATCTGAGGACTTCTATTATTTATACTTCTAGATATGAAGCCAAGAATTCTGTTAGCTTTATTGCGAACACTAATGCACTGTTGTCTTTATTTTAGATTACTGCTAGCCAGAACTCCTAAATCCTTTTCGCAATCAGTAGTATTAAGATCTACATTATTTAGTTTATATGTGGCATGGTTATTTAACTGTCCAACAATTAGAACTTTGCATTTGTCAATATTAAACTGCATCTGCCACTTCTCCGACCATTGCGTCAGTCTGTTCAAATCATCCTGGAGTGCTCTAATGTCCTCATTAGAATGAATTGGACGGCCTATTTTGGTGTCATCAGCAAATTTGCTTATGTCGCTATTTATTCCCTCATCTATGTCGTTTATGTAAATTGTGAACAACAACGGGCCCAACACTGACCCCTGAGGAACACCACTTGTGACGTGCCCCCATTCTGATTTCTCCCCATTTATGCAAACTCTCTGCTGTCTATTCGTCAGTCATGCCTATACCCAGGAAAAAATTTCTCCTCCTATTCCGTGTGCCCTAAGTTTTCTTAATAGCCTCTGGTGTGGAACTCTATTGAAAGCCTTACTGAAGTCCATATACACAATATCCTATTCATTACCATGATCTACCTCCTCAAACACCTTAGTGAAAAAAGTTAGTAAATTCGTAAGACAGGAACGCCTATTTGTAAAACCGTGTTGAGAATCATTAATCAATCTGTGCCTATCAAGATGGATATGAATTGCTTCGGCAGTTATTGATTCCATAAATTTTCCCACTATGGAGGTAAGGCTTATTGGTCTATAGTTCGATGCCAAGGACCTGTCACCTGCCTTGTAAATAGGTATTACATTTGCCATTTTCCACTTATCAGGCACTATGCCAATTTGTAGTGATATGTTAAAAAGATTAGCCAAAGGTATGCTAAGTTTCTCTTTACATTCCTTTAACACCCTTGCAAACAGTTCATCAGGCCCTGGGGATTTGTTAGGTTTTAGTTTCTCTATTTGTCTGAGGACCATGTCACTAGTTACCGCTATCGTACATAGTTTATTATCATCCTGTTCTACTTTAATCTATTTTTTTCAGGAATATCGCTAGTATTTTCCTGGGTGAAAACTGAGAGGAAGTAGGTATTTAGTATTTCACACATATCCTTATCACTGTCAGTGATCTGACCAGAGTTACTCTTAAGTGGGCCAATCTTGTCCCTAATCTTACTTCTGTATACCTGAAAGAACCCTTTTGGGTTAGTCTTTGAATCCCTTGCGACCTTAGCCTAATAATCCCTTTTTGCTTTTCTTATTCCTTTTTTTATTTCTCTCTTTAATTCAACATATTAATTTCTTAACTGCCCATCCTCTCTTTTGATACACTTGTATATGCCTCTCTTTTGACCAATGAGATGTTTTAATCTATTGTTCATCCATTTGGGATCATTTTTGTTAGATCTAATTTCCCTACTCGGAACAAAAGTTGTCTGGGCAGCTAGAACTATGCTCTGAAAAACGTCATATTGGCAATCAAGATCAGCTACTTGACCCATAGTCAGGACATCCCAATTTAGCCCACCCAGGTAATTTTTCAGTCCCATGAAGTCGGCCAAGTGAAAATCTGGGACAGAGATTTGATTGCAGTTATCTGGGTAATTCCGTGATATATTGAAGCTAAGTGATTTGTGATCACTTTCCCTAAGCTCATCATTAACCTCAAGATTATTAATTAGTGAATCTTTGCTGGCAAGAACCAAGTCAAGCAGATTGTTTCCTCTAGTTGGTTCTGTCACAACGTGTTCTAAAAAGCAATCCTGAACCGTATCAAGAAAGTCACTAGACTCAAGATTTCCTGTCATATTGTTCCAGTCAGTTTGTCTAAAGTTAAAATCTTCCATTATCACAACATTTCCATATCTAGATGGCTTATGAATTTCTTCCCATAACAGCTTACTGCACTCCCTATCAAGGTTTGGGGGCCTATAAATAACACCCAAAATTAATTTGTCACGTCCCTCGAGAAACTGTAGCGAAACCGATTCTGTGTTCGATGTTTCTAATCTTGTATCATGTCTAAGACAACTATTTAAATTTTCTCTGACATACATCGCCACACCACCACCCTTCCTGTTGACACTATCAGTGTGGAATAGTTTATAACCCTGTATGTTGCATTCAGAAGGCATTTCTCTATCTTTCAGGTTGAACCAGGTCTCTGTTATACCAATAATATCTATATTACCTACACTTGCAAGTAATTTTAGCTCATCTATCTTATTTCTTAGACTCCTACTATTTGTATAGTAAACCTTAAGGGAGCTAGTCACTCGTTGCCCTCTACTATCTCTCTTTGTTTGTTGATCAATTGATTTGCCATTACTTTGCAAACTTTATTTTGAATATTGTCTTTTAAACATATCCCTGAGGTATCCCGGTAATAACTGCTGTTTTTAACCCTAATGCTGCAGCCTGATTGCTTCCCACAAACACCCATACCTCTATCATCTATCAGTTTAAATTCCTAGACAAGTCATCAATTGCCCTCTCAATTGAATTGGCTAATGCAACCACTTCATCCCCAGAGAGATGAACCCCATCCCTTGCATACATATCACATTTGCCAAAGAAAAGGTCCCAGTTATCAATGAATGGGATTGCAAGTTCCTTGCAGTACCTGTCTAGCCAGCAATTTATACCAATTGCCCTAGACATCCATTCATTGCCCACTCCCTTTCTAGGCAAGATGCTACATATGACTGGGTTCCCTCCCTTAGACCTATATACTTCTATGGCTGACCTGTACTTATCCAGCAGCTCCTCTCTCCTGCCCTTCCCAGTGTCATTACCCCCAGCATTAAGACAGATAATGGGCTTTTTCCCATTACCTGCCATAATATTATCCAACCTGCTGACTATGTCACTAACACCAGCTCCAGGAAGACACACTCTCTGTCTGACCTTTCTGTCTCTGTTACAAAATGCACGGTCCATATATCTTACCTGAGAATCTCCTACTATTAAAATATTCTTGCCTTGTTTAGCAGAGGAATCAGCGGTACCTTCAACCTCACTAACCACTGAAGTACACTCGTCTTGGAGAACAGAGAATCGATTTCCTACCTTCACATCTTCTCTATTAACTCTACTCATCTTCCTTCTTCCTGAACTGTGAACCACTTTCCACTTAAAGCGGCTGCCACTATCACTGCTGGTGACCATTCCTTCCTTACCAGCTAAATCCTTCTCACACTCGCTCCCAATCTCATTTATGCAAAGCTTCAGCTTCCTATTTTCCTCCTGAAGAAGTAGAATCTCCTTCTTCAGCACTTGAACCTAAGATTCTAAAACACTACAACAAGCCATGGTGCTTGGTAACAGCCCACGCTAACTCCCAAGAGCTTAGCGGTATAACCGCACTTGACCACTGACCTCAGCGATCATAGATAAGTTTATATGTATATATGTATATATATATATATATATATATATATATATATATATATATATATATATATATATATATATTATATATATATATGTTGTGCTGGACTACATCACAATGTGTGTGTGTGTGTGTGTGTGTGTGTGTGTGTGTGTGTGTGTGTGTGTGTGTGTGTGTGTGTGTGTGTGTGTGTGTGTGTGTGTGTGTGTGTGTGTGTATACAACTATAAATATGTGTATACTTTTATTCAAGCGTATATTGTTCTTGCGTATTGTATGTGTGTTTATATTTGCTTGTGCAGATGAACGCAGTACACATTTATACATGTATTTATATACACTGGCGTATGTGAGTGTGCCTATGTGTATGTGTAAGAATGTATGTGTGCATATATGCATGTTTATATGTGTATATATTCGTATATATGTGCATATATAGATTGTATGAAAGTATATATGTACGTATATCGTCATGTATATTTGTATATATCTATAGATGTCGGATGTATGTTTATACATACAAACTCATATGTGCGTACATGTGCAGTTACGTGTCCATCACCACTACTAGTATCACCATCACTATCACCATCACCACCACTATTTTCACAATCCTTACCACCAGCAGGTGATTGTATATATATATGTGGATATATAACCAATAAACTCTCACGCTAATCAAAACATCTCTAAAGCAATCCCATGGTTGTCAATTTCTAGAATGATTTAAATATAATTAAACTGAGAGTACGTGGACATGCCAATTGTTTTACGAACCTTTATCTAGTAATAGTTGATCAGGGTTTGAAATTTGAAGCCGATTCGATAAGGCGTTCTGGAGATATGAACAAAAAACCTAGATAGTATGAGGAAACAACCCATACCACGGGAGGAATATAGTCATGATGACGGCTTCGAAGGGACTTGAGCTAGAGTTCGTCACGGCCATGCTTTCGGGAGATTTGTCTGTAAAAACTTGAATTTGGGGTCACAGTGGTGCCTATGGTAACCTTCCTATGGTGTATAAATATATCTAGTTGGATGAATCTTACTGTGGCTAGCTGGTCCAGTGGCTAACGCGACGGTCTGGAGTTTTATGAGACTCTGACCGCGGGTTCTAACCCCACCCGTGGTATGGTTTGCTTGCAACCGTGTCATTACATTTTCTCGAGTCATGGTATGAGGAAACTGTAGCTGACAGATGGCCGGCTCTGGCATCACGCTGTCCAGTATTAAAGCGTTCACTCAACTCTGAATATTTTAAAAATTATATATTAAACGAGAGTTATCAATATTTCTTTTTCGATTTTCTTTATGCAGTTGTATTAGTTTTAATATTGTCTTCAGTTTTCAAGGAAAAAACATGATTTTGTGCGTTTTAATACTTACACTAATTACAAATTTAAGAAAAAAATATTGCATTTACAAATTTGCCCTCACACTAATGATACTGACTGGGCATTATCCTGGTCATAAGATGCATCAGCCATTAAGTACTGAAGCCATTCAGAAGAGGCAGAATATTTTGACTGAGATGATTAAACGGGAATCAAAATTTCACGGTTTTATTCATTAAATTGTCAAATCAGCTCCTACCCTCTTAAATGTCACTCTGATATGTCGTCTAATACGAGGCAACATTCTTTCTGACGTTTGAAGCCACTGTAAGTTTTGGAAGATATGTGAGCTTTTCTGGATTACTAGGAATGGATTCAATAACGTTGGTCATAGAACACCTGCAAATGCTAGTTCTGTTTAAAATTTGAGTTCGATAAGTTGAAAATTTGAGTTCGATAAGTTGAAAATTTGAGTTCGATAAGTTGAAAATTTGAGTTCGATAAGTTGAAAATTTGAGTTCGATAAGTTGAAAATTGAGTTCGATAAGTTGAAAATTTGAGTTCGATAGTTGAAAATTTGAGTTTGATAAGTTGAAAATTTGAGTTTCGATAAGTTGAAAATTTGAGTTCGATAAGTTGAAAATTTGAGTTCGATAATTGAAAATTTGAGTTCGATAAGTTGAAAATTTGAGTTCGATAAGTTGAAAATTGAGTTCGATAAGTTGAAAATTTGAGTTCGATAAGTTGAAAATTGAGTTCGATAAGTTGAAAATTTGAGTTCGATAAGTTGAAAATTTGAGTTTGATAAGTTGAAAATTTGAGTTCGATAAGTTGAAAATTTGAGTTCGATAAGTTGAAAATTTGAGTTCGATAAGTTGAAAATTTGAGTTCGATAAGTTGAAAATTTGAGTTCGATAGAATGAGGGGGTTCTCGAGTTATGAACGAAAGAAAATAAAGTTAGAAGAAGGGAAAAATCAAGCAAGTTCCTACAGGTCCCCTTCAGGGACGCCGGTCTCAACTCACCCGCTTCCTCTAATATGGTAATACACACGCTTTCGATGCTCATAACTGTGTTAAAGCCATCTTCACACTCTCCCCTAAATCTTCTTGGGATGACCCAGGATAGTGATCATTACAAGAGCAGTGATCGTTCCCAGGATAGTGATCCTTCCCAGGATAGTGATCCTTCCCAGGATAGTGATCCTTCCCAGGATAGTGATCCTTCCCATGGTAGGAATCCTTCAGTCACAATACCATAACCCAGTCCTTCATCCAAATTTCTTACTCATCGTGTAATAAATGTTTAAATTTACCATGTACTCCTCACGCTGTCAGATATTCCACCTATATTTTTAACATCATTGTTGTCGGGTAAGTAATATGGAAACATGAGTAAATTTCCGTTTAACTAAGCTAACCTACAGTAACCTTACTAAATCTACCAAAGGATAATAACTATAACAGGTATCTTGGACGCTGCTCTGTCAGAGAAAGTCATCCCTGTGTGTCACAAGCCCAGCCATTTCTTCCTCAATATAAGCAAAAGGAATAGTCCAGAACGTTTATAAAATTTAAATATATAAAAATGTTAATTTGAGCTTGTATACGAATCCGTATGAATGTGTTTTCAATATAATAATAATTTCTTTATTTCCTACAAGTACATGTACAAGGTATACAGACCATAGCTGACATCAGTGACATACTACTGTATAGAAAGCCGCTTGTTATGCTGAGCATTTCCCGCAAATTAGGTAAATTTTGTCCCGAGATGCGACCCACACCAGTCCACTAACACGCAGGTACCTATTATACTGATGGGTGAACAGGGACAACAGGTGTCTTATGGAAACACGTCGTAATATTTTCCAGCCGTATCGGGGATTCTAACTCCGGTCCTCAGTGTGTGAGCCGAGTGCGCTAGCGTTCGAGCCACGGTCGATGCTTGTACAAAACCCAGAATTGCTTTCGGACAATTTCTTCTAGTTTGAACCTGGTTACGGTGATTTACCTAGTCTCTCAAGCACCTCCGACCCCAGCCTGACCCTTACTATAAAACCGGGTTCATTCTTGGCCGAGGTGAGAGGTACGGGAGTCCCCTTGCACCAGCTGCCTTTACTATCCAGCAGTAATTGAGTACCTTTGTGTTGGCCAAATGTAGTGGTTGGCATCATGGAGTGGTAGCATACCAACACAGGTAAATTTTGTAGGAAACTGTTGAAAAATAACAGCTTGTACATTAAACCTCTTAAAAGTAAAATAGTGTTTGATTCGAGTTTACCCCAGGGCAACTTTCTCCTCCCACAGGGTACGGAGCAGCTGCCCCCAGGACCATAGGAGGAAAGGTGTTCTGCATTCTTTATGGCCTGATGGGGTGTTCTTGTGGCATCCTGTTCTTCAACCTCTTCCTTGAGCGGATCATCACTCTCCTAGCGTACATCATGAGGTCAGTGGGAAGAAATGGGTGGACTGGGGTGTGTTAGCTGGTGAACTGTACCTAGCTAGTGGGTGATTGTGGTGTGTCACTAAGTGGAATGTGACGCATCAGTGGGAGGATTGTTGCGTGGTATTATTACAGAGGTACATAATGGGTCCAGGGACTGGGCCCACAAGTTTTGAAAGTTGAAACACAAGTTACAAAGGTAATGAATTCCAGGTAGATCTGGTCACAATCATGAACAAATTACAAAGTAATGAGCAATTTACATGTCCACTCCCTGTCACAACTGTAATGAGTTATTAGTGCAAATATTAAGTGGTCAACAACCACACACACAACACACACCACACACACACACACACACACACACACACACACACACGCACACACAAGCACACCACACATCACACACACACACACACACACACACACACACACACACACACACACACACACACACACACACACACACACACACACACACACACACACACACACACACACACACACACACACACACACACACACACACACACACACACACACAAAACTGGATGTTGAAGACTTAGATGAGTCAAAGGGAGGTATGATAAAGCTCATGGAGCAGGGAGAGAGAGGACCTAGTAGCAGTCAGTGAAGAGGCGGGTCCAGGAGCTATGAATCGACCCCTGCAACCACAAATAAGTTAGTACGAATACGTGAGTACACACACACACACACACACACACTACGAAGAAAGGTTAAGGGAAATCGGTCTGGCGACACTGGAGGACAGGAGGGTCAGGGGTGACATGATAACAGCATACAAAATACTGTGTGGAATAGATTAAGAGGGCAGAGACATGATGTTCCAGAAATGGGACACAGAAACAAGAGGTCACAATTGGAAGTTGAAGACTCAGATGAGCCAAAGGGATGTTAGGAAGTATTTCTTCAGTCACAGAGTTGTTAGGAAGTGGAATAGTCTGACAAGTGATGTAGTGGAGGCAGGAACCATACATAATTTTAAGACAAGGTATGATAAAGCTCATGGAGCAGGGAGAGAGAGGAACCAGTAGCGGTCAGTGAAGAGGCGGGGCCAGGAGCTGAGTCTCGACCCCTGTAACCAGAATTATTTGAGCACAATTAGGTGAGTACACATTACACACACACCCACACATATAGTGAAGAGGCCAGTGAAGAGGCGGGGCCAGGAACTGTGAGTCGACCCCTGAAACAACAACTAGGTGAGTACAACTAGGTGAGTACACAAACACAAAAGGATCTGGGCAGGCTGCAGGCCTGGTCCACCAACTGGCTTCTGGTGTTCAACCCCGTCAAATGCAAAGTCATGAAGATTGGGGAAGAGCAAAGAAGACCACAGACGGAGTACAGTCTAGGGGCCCAGAGATTACAAACTTCACTCAAGGAAAAAGATCTTGGGGTGAGTATAACACCGGACACATCTCTTGAGGCGCACATCAACCAAATAACTGCTGCAGCATATGGGCGCCTAGCAAACCTAAGAACAGCATTCCGACATCTTAATAAGGAATCGTTCAGGACCCTGTACACTGTGTACGTTAGGCCCATATTGGAGTATGCGGCACCAGTTTGGAACCCACACCTAGCCAAGCATGTAGCCAAACTAGAGAAAGTGCAAAGGTTTGCAAAGGGGTATGTCCCACGAGGAGAGGTTCAGGGAAATCGCCCTGACGACACTGGAAGACAGGAGAGATAGGGGGTATATGATAATGACATATAAAATACTGAGAGGAATCGACAAGGTGGACAGAGACAGGATGTTCCAGAGATAGGGCACAGCAACAAGGGGTCACAATTGGAGAGTCAGGGATTTTAGGAAATATTTCTTCAGTCACAGAGTTGTCAGGAATTTGAATAGTCTGGGAAGTATTGTAGTGGAGGCAGGATCCATACATAGCTTTAAGAAGGGGTATGATGGGCATTTGCTGCAGCAGTTATTCGGTTGACGTTCACCTCAGGCAATATGCTCAGAGCGATGCTCATCTCTGATTCCTTCTCCTTGAATGAGGTTTGCAGACTCTGCCACGAACCTGTTTTCCATTTTCGATCTTTGCGTATTCCCGATCTACATAATTTTGATTTTGTTGTGAATAAATTCCAGTTGCGGGACCAAGGATCTAGTAACCTCTTATCCTGTATAAATTACTGAATATGAAGAGAATAAAACCTTTCGTTTCTTATTTTATCGGGTCACCCTGCCTCGGTGGGAGACGACCGGGTTCATTTGTCTTCTCATTAATTTCACATAGCTGGTCCTCACCTGTTTGTCTTCTCATTAGTTTCACATTATCTGCGAACAGATAATGCAGTCCCCAGTACTGATCCTTGTGGAACCTCACTCAACACACTCGCCCATTTCGACACCCCGGACAATCACTCATTTGTTTTCCTTTAATTTTTCATGATCCATTGCAGTATCTTCCCTTTTACTCCTGCCTCCTCCAACGTACTGTGTCTTACGGCGCAAAATTATGCAGTCCACCCATTTCTCTCTCTCTCCTGCGTCACTTCTGCTACCTTGTCATAGAGCTCCAGTAGGTTTGTGAAACAGTATATAGCATTTCTAAAGCCGTGCTACTTGTTGCTTACAAACTCACTCTTCTCCAGGTGTTCCGACACTCTTCTGATAATCATCTCCATACTCTATCCTGTTATCCATGTCAGTAATACTAATTTGCAGTTTAGCACTACCAGTCTTGTCTCCCTTTTTAAATACTACGATTATATTTGTTGTCTTCCATACCACTGGCAGTCGCCCTGTTATGACTGACTTATTGAAGATTGTCGCTAGTGGCTCACACAGTGATGATAAATTAGACACATGTGCAACTCTTGGGAATCTTTATTGAGGAAACGTTTCGCCACACAGTGGCTTCATCAGTCCATACGTAGGAGAAACTTGAAGAACAGGAGGAGAATGAGGTAATCAGTCCCTCAACCTTGAGTCGATGTGTTCAGTCCATCAATCTTGAATAGAATACGGCATATCAGCGGAGAAACAGCTTATAAACCGTATGGCAGGAGAGGTGCAGCAGTCATAGGTCGTGTCACATTTGTTCAATGTTGAAGTAGGTTGTGCCCAAGAATTAGGCAAGCGAAGAATTCCTAAGTATTAAGATCCCAAGAAGTTGCGATTTGTAGATGAATGGTTCTCTGAACCATTCATCTACAAAGGCTCACACAGTGCTTCAGTTCCCTCTCTCAGGTATGTAACTTACACGGTAGTTTCCTCTCCTCACCATTTCTGGTAGACTCGCATTTTTCTGCAGCCTGATTTAACTGGTCCTTAATTGTTGTTTTCCTCCTGATGTGGCTATACAGCCACACCCATTTTCAGGTAAAGAAAAATTAATAATGAATAGGAAATACAAACAAGTGCAAAGTAAAGCAAGGCAAAACTCCTCTAAACTTTAGTGAAACATAAAACACGCATCTATGTAATTATGCTTAATAAAACAATGGAAAAGTGAAGCATAAAGTGAAATCGTGACTCAAAGCAAACATGAATATCAATACACAGGTTCCTCTGGCATGAGGTACGAAGCGGCATCTGGAACTGAAGTATGGTGAATATTCACTGTATCCCTGAGGGACTGATTACCTCAAACTCCTCCTGTTCTTCACCATTCTCCTTTGTATGGACTGATGAAGCCACTGTGTGGCGAAACGTTTCTTCAATAAAGATACCCAAGTGTTGCACATGTGTCTAATTAATCAACTTGTCGGTTCTCTGAACCATTTATCTACATCCCAGAGTATCTTAAAGTAGAATAGCCAGTTGTAGAGACAAGAGGATTGAGGTTGAAGACTTGAGTACCTCGTACTGAAGGCGGATAGTGAATAGACAGTAGCCCTGATGAGGAGTGCAGATCATGACAGTGTGAAGCACACTCGAACACTGGCTCAGGCCTGGATCAACCACTGATGACAAAGTGAACTAGATGACTCAGGTCACGGTGATTCACAAATGTATGAGTCAACAGATGAAGTACAACTCTCCCAAAACGCCAGAGTCACAAAATTAATTAGTGATAGCTTCCACGAGCAAATAGGGACAAGCAGTGTCCCTATTTGCCGTGTGAAGCAAGACCAAAAGCTCTCGCTTCACACGGCGAGTGTCTGCGTTCGATTCCCAGCGCGGGTAGAAACACTGGGCATGTTTCTTTACACTAGTTGTCTATGTTCAACCATCAGTGAAATGAGTACCTGGGAATTAGTGGACTGGTATGGGTCGCATCCTGGGACAAGGACCTAATTTGCAGGATATGCTCAACATAACAAGTGGTTTTCTATAAAGTAGTATGTCACTGATGTCAGCTATGGTCTGTATACCTTGTACATGTACTGGTAGTAAATATATTATTTTTTTTTTTATTATCACACTGGCCGATTCCCACCAAGGCAGGGTGGCCCGAAAAAGAAAAACTTTCACCATCATTCACTCCATCATTGTCTTGCCAGAAGGGTGCTTTACACTACAGTTTTTAAACTGCAACATTAACACCCCTCCTTCAGAGTGCAGGCACTGCACTTCCCATCTCCAGGACTCAAGTCCGGCCTGTCGGTTTCCCTGAACCCCTTCATAAATGTTACTTTGCTCCCACTCCAACAGCACGTCAAGTATTAAAAACCATTTGTCTCCATTCACTCCTATCAAACACGCTCGTGCATACCTACTGGAAGTCCAAGCCCCTCGCACACAAAACCTCCTTTACCCCCTCTCTCCAGCCTTTCCTAGGCCGACCCCTACCCCGCCTTCCTTCCACTACAGACTGATACACTCTTGAAGTCATTCTGTTTCGCTCCATTCTCTCTACATGTCCGAACCACCTCATCAACCCTTCCTCAGCCCTCTGGACAACAGTTTTGGTAATCCCGCACCTCCTCCTAACTTCCAAACTACGAATTCTCTGCATTATATTCACACCACACATTGCCCTCAGACATGACATCTCCACTGCCTCCAGCCTTCTCCTCGCTGCAACATTCATCACCCATGCTTCACACCCATATAAGAGCGTTGGTAAAACTATACTCTCATACATTCCCCTCTTTGCCTCCAAGGACAAAGTTCTTTGTCTCCACAGACTCCTAAGTGCACCACTCACTCTTTTTCCCTCATCAATTCTATGATTCACCTCATCTTTCATAGACCCATCCGCTGACACGTCCACTCCCAAATATCTAAATACATTCACCTCCTCCATACTCTCTCCCTCCAATCTGATATTCAATCTTTCATCACCTAATCTTTTTGTTATCCTCATAACCTTACTCTTTCCTGTATTATTATTATTATTATTATTATTATTATTATTATTATTATTATTATTATTATTATTATTATTAGAGTCAATCAAATCCCTCAAGGTTTTTCTGACTTACCAAAACACTCGAGCTGGGGAAAGAGAGACAGCAGTTATCATCATGACAAGTGACTTACTCACTCCAGAAAATATACGACAACGTGAGTGATGGAGAGGAAATATAGTTCTAATTTAAAAAAAACACAGGAAACACAAAATCAAAACAGCTAACAGCTTCAAGAAATTTAAACATATAAATCAAGGAAAAAAAAAAACACAGACTGAGGAATGATAACTCATGATTATCAGAGAGTCAAGTAGTCAGGTGATTTTGTCTGACTTGTAGCTCAAGAAGTCGTTTACTAACCCAGAGTGAAATGTGAAGTTTGGTAGGCAGCCACAAAGTCAGCTCATGTAAGTGACCACGGTCACTCACATGCACACAAAACTACGTACATGCAGCAACTGAACTTTTTCCTCAGAAGTTTTATTGCAGGCCTAATTAAAAAGCAAGAAAATAATGCCATATAACGATAAACTTTGAATCACTTACACGTGCAAAAGCGACAGCCTCCTTACCATGGCAACTTCTGTGCCTTCTTGTAAGTTTGTAAGTCGTCATGCTGATTAGTATTTTGAGATTATATTTCATACGCAAGTACGATAATGTAGGCATCTCCGTGCTGGAGTATTTATTACCAATAATGTTTTATTGTTCATTTCCCTTATTTTATTGTATTTTTTCATTGTCTCAGTTATTATATGTATAGCAGTGCAATGTGTTTTTTCTCAAGTACACAGTCTGGTGTAAGATATTATTTTGTTATGCTTCTGATAGGACGGTTAGCTTGATTTTTCAATCTTCTGATCTTCGTTTCTATCCTCCTCTCCGCCTGTGATTCCTTCTCCTCTTTCTCCTTCCTTCTTTTATTTCCTGCTCTGCCATCGTTCTCCTGAATCCCGTAGATCACTAGTAATCTTGACCCTTGTTTTCCATTATCTTTGCCTCTACAATGACCAATCTATTGTTATCAGTTCCCTATTGTTTATCTTATCATCTCCTTCACCGCCTTATCTCCCCTCAGTATCACTGAAAAAGTTTTTTCTTCCCTCTTCTCTGCCTTCTACTTCCACCCTTTCTATTAATAAATCGATTAATACTTAAATTTAAACTCCTCCCGTTCCTACTGTCTATGTTATCTCGTTATATAACTCCAGTAGGCTGTGATTCTAGCAGCTAATCTGGTACTAATCTGGCTTATTTGTTTAATAAAGGCTTCACGCTGGCGCTGCGTACTCTGTGAATAATCTAACATGTAATGTAGAGTCCTAAGAGAGTCTTTGCTGAAGGACCCGGATGACTTTACTGTGTTAACCAACGCCCGCGTGCTGCTCTCTCTCTCTCTCTCTTTACACAGGGTTTTACAAGGATAGGTTCAGAGTTCCTAACTTTATTTACAAGCTAAAAACTGTTACCTACATCAGCTCATTTAAAAGCCTTTTTTTATTGTTAAGAGATGTATAGATAAGGAACAGGATGAAGTTGTAGCCATCTCTCTCTCTCTCTCTCTCTCTCTCTCTCTCTCTCTCTCTCTCTCTCTCTCTCTTCTCTCTCTCTCTCTTCTCTCTCTCTCTCCTCTCCTCTCTCTCTCTCTTCTCTCTCCTCTCTCTCTCTCTCTCTCTCTCTCTCTCTTCTCTCTCTCTCTCTCTCCTCTCTTTACATATTTTATTTCATACAAACTCCCTCACTGTGTTTCAGGGCGCGGCACGATGGAAAGAGCAGAAGAAGGCAGAGGCGGCAGCCAGGAAGGCCGGCATCAATCTGCAGCGTCGAGACTCCGAAGACTCCAGCGACGATGACTCTGATCTCGACGCCTGGAAGCCATCAGTGTACTGGGTCATGTTCTACCTCACCCTCTCCTCAGTCATTATCGCCACTCTCGGCGCTACTATGTATATGCAGGTCAGTGGTCCTTCCCCTTGATGTATACTATGTATACAGAAATATGCATGCTTACTTGGCAAAACGATACAGTATAACGCTCGACTACGGATATGAAAAAATAATCAGGACAAAGACACTTGAGCACATTAGTTCGTATACACAAGACAACTTCAGGCAGCTCAGGCAGCCATTTATTAAACAACCCACTCAGGACACACTTCTTAACCTTCACAATATAAGATTTTCTTTATAGTTCCTTTAAAGATTCGTGTGTGTGTGTGTGTGTGTGTGTGTGTGTGTGTGTGTGTGTGTGTGTGGCTCGGATGTTTTGGTTACCGTGGAATGCATCGAGAGGAATGACTAGCAGACAGCGTATTAATACGCCTTTTGTTACCCGCTTTAGGGATTTTAGCTCTGAGAAAGCAAATACTGATTGAAGGTCATTTCGCTTCCGCAGGTACCTCATAGGACTCTATGGTTCTGGGAGTGAGAATAAATTTCCCTTTCAGATTTGGGAGCACTGGAATCTTCAGGGAGTGTTTCCTCTCCAGGTGAATTACGGCAGTATACTGGGTGTCGTGGTGTCCTTCGTTGAACTACCTCAATATATTTCCTGTGGATGGTTTGGTTTACCTGATCTGACCCAAGGAAACATTGCGTCTCTTCTTGGGCTTCTGGGATCGTACTTCCTGTCAATCTTTCCCCATCCAGTATTTCTATGTGTGGGATGGACATACCTTGATCCATCCCTATCTCATTGTTCTCTCTGCTCCTGCTAGTGTCGCTTGTTACGCTGTCTTGTTGCTTATAAGAATCTTCCTTCTGGTTTTGTCTATATAGATGACTTCCTGTCTCATTGTCAAATACTCCTAACACTACTGACTTGACCTGATCTTTATCTCCTCAACTCTCCTCCTTTCCTATGTTTTCTACTTAGGTGGGTTTTGTCCTATGAATTTTACCCCCTGGGTTTTTGTCTCACCCTCTTGGACTATTATAATGCTTTCCCATCTCCAGACTTGAGTCCTGGAGATGGGAAGTACAGTGTTTGCACTCTGAAGGAGGGGTGTTAATGTTGCAGTTTTATAACTGTAGTGTAAGCATGCCTCTGGCAAGACAGTGATGGAGTGAATGATGATGAAATATTTTCTTTTTCGGACCACCCTGCCTTGGTTGGAAATGGCCGATGTGTTAAAAAAAATATATATGTCGTACCGAATTGGAATAACGCGATTTTGGCTTAAATAGCAACACACTTCTTGCCGAATAAGGCGAGCAATAATTTCGCAAAAATTATTCTGAACCTAACAGAAAAAAATATATTTCATGGTGTTTGTTTTTTACTAAATTATTGTAAACTTATCTAAAATATATTTAGTTGGATTAGGATAAATTAAATTGCGCTTGTTATAATAAGGTTACGAAAGTTTTCTAAGGTTCTTTTGGTACAAAATTAGTAATTTTTACATTAACATAAATTAAAATAAACATATTTTTTAACGAATAAGACAAAAATTTTTTATGGACTAACGACCAGTTTTACCTTTTCGGCACGAGACTATATGACGGTACCCCCTCTAAAACTTTACGGGGGCCCCTTCCTAAAGGAAGAAAATTTAAACGTCCCTGGGGAAAACTAAAGGTTTCCCCCCCGGAGCTGTTTGATATATATATATTTAAAAATTATATAATATATATATATATAATATATATTAATATATATATAAAATTATATAATATATATTATATATTCGTCCCGAATGGCAGAACTTGCGATCTTGGCTTAATGCAATTTTATCTTCCCATATGGGACAAGTAAAAAATTTGTGTATGAAAATAATTTCGAAAAATCATTCAAACCCTAACGAAAAAAAAATTTTTCACTTGTTTGTTTAGTTTAAAATTTATTGTAAAAAAATCTAAAATATTTTAGTTGGGTTAGGCTAAAATAAATTTTCTTGTTATAAAGGTTAGGTAGTTTTCTAAGATTCTTTTGGAGCAAATTAAAAATTTTTTTTAAATTAACTTAATGAAAAAAATGTTCTTAAAACTTTAAAAGAGAAAAATTTCAGAAAGGATTAAATTTTTAAACGAATTCTTGCTATTTGCCCCAGTTTTACTATTCGGCACGTTTTAAATTTATATTATAAATATATAATATATATTATATATATATATATATTTTTATATAATAATTATATATATATATATTTAATAATGATTTAGTTGTATATATATAAACACTGATTCCCAAGAAGGAGACTCGCCTACAAACCTTGGAACAAGGTACACAGTTATACCTTTTTCCACCACTAAACCCAATCCCTTTGGGCGTCCAGTTTGCGCTAGAGTTTGTCCAAACAGAAAAAAAAGCTGTAACCTTCTCCCGAGCTGGCTGCCTTGTTCAAACGTCTAGCAAAAACTGGACCCCAAGATTAGCCCAGTGTTGGGGGAATGGTAAGGCACTGCGAAACCTTGTTCCACGGGGTGGAACGGGGACCTCACAGTAGTGGAACAGTGACCTCAGGGGTGGGGGAAACGTGACACCGCGAGTGGAACGTGGCATAAGTAGTGGAACGTGCCCTCACGAGGGGAACAGTGACACTCACGATGGAAAACAGGAACTCACAGTGGGGGAAACGGGACACTCACAGTAGGGGAATAGGACACTCACAGGGGTGGAAAAAAGAACCCCCAAAAAAGGGAACGTACCTCACAGTATTAAAACAGTCACACCCAGTGTGGAACAGTGACACCCACAGTGGGGGAACAGTAACTCGCAGTATAACGGGGATCACAGTAGTGGAACAGGGGACACTCACAGTAGGAACAGTGACACACACAGTAGTGGAAACAGTGACACCCACAGTGGGGGGAACTGCACTCCAGTGGGAACAGTGACCCAAGTATGGAAACAGTGACACTACAGTGGGGAACAGTGACACTCGCGTAGTGGAAAAGTTGGCCTCACAGTAGTGGAACAGGGAATCACTTTTAGTGGAACAGTGACAAAAACAGTAAGGGAAACAGTGACCCCCACAGTGGGGGAACAGTGCACTCACAGTGGTGGAACAGTGAACTCCAGTAGGGGGAACAGTGAACCCCAGGGGTGGAAAACAGTAAACACTCGCAGTAGGGGAAAACAGGGGCACCCCAAAAAGGGGGAACAGTGACACTCAAAGTAGGGGAAAAACTGACCTCACGTAGTGAAACGGGGCACCACAGTGGGGAAACAGTGACACTCACAGTAGTGGAAAGGGGGACACCACTTTTTTGGAACAATAACCCCAAAGCAGTGGACGTACACTAAGTAGTGAAACAGTGACACACACAGTAGGGGAACGGAAACCCACAGTGGTGGAACAGTGAAACTCGCAGTGTGGAACAGTGCACTCACATAGTGGAACGTGACACCACAGTAGGGGAACAGTGACACTCCATGTGGAACAGTGACACTCACAGTGGGAACAGGCACTCACAGTATGAAAAACAGGACACTCCCAGGGGTGGAACAGCGACACTACAGTAGGGGAAAAACAGTGACACCACAGTGGTGGAAAATGCACTCACGCAGTGGAACAGTGACACTCAAAATAGTGGAAAGTGACTCACACGTAGTGGAACAGTGACCCCCACAGGGGTGGAACAGGACACTCGCATTTGGGGAACAGTGGCCCCCCAGTAGTGGAACGTGACCCCAACAGTTGTGGAACAGGACACTAACGTGGGGGAAACAGTGACACTCCAGGGGGTGGAAAAGTGACACCAAGCAGTGGAACAGTGACACTCAAATTGGTGAAACAGTACACCCCCAGAGGGGGAACAGTGAAAAACCCAGTGGTGGAACAGTGACATCACATGGGGAACGTGACCTCACAGTGGTGGAACAGTGCACCAAGCAGTGGAATATGCCTCACGCATGGAACAGTTACAGAGTGGTGGCGGGGGACACTCACAGTATTGGAACAGTGAATTTCACGTGGTGGAACAGTGACCTCCGTGGTGGAAACGTGACACTCACAGCAGGGGAAACAGTGACCTCACAAGGGGGGAAACAGTGACACTCACAGTGGGGGAAACGTGACACCACAGTGGTGCAACAGTGACCCCCCAGTGGTGGAACAGTGCACCACAGGGTGAAACAGTGACACCCTTTGGGGAACTGAACTCCAGTAGGGAACAGTGACATCACGTGGGGAACAGTGCACTCACGGGGGGGAACAGTAAACCCCAAAGCAGGGGAACAGTGACATACAGCAGTGGAACGTGACCCCATGGGGGAACAGTGACACTCACAGTGGTGGAACAGTGACATCCAGTGGGGAACATGCACCACAGTGGGGGGAACAGTCCCCTCACAGGGGGGAACAGGGACACTCACAGCAGGGGAAAACGTGACACTCAAAGCAGGGGAAACAGTGACCTCACAGTAGTGGAACAGTACACTCACGGGTGGAACAGTGACACTACGTGGGGGAAACATTTGACCTCACAGGGGTGGAACAGTGCACTCAAGCGTGGAACAGGACACTCACAGTGGGGGAAAACGTGACACTCACAGTGGTGGAACGTGAACTCCAGTGGGGGAAACAGTGACATCCGGGGGAGTGAACAGTGACACTCACAGGGGGTGGAACGGACACTCACAGTGGTGCAACAGTGAACACAAGGGGGGAAAAACAGTGACACTCACTGGTGAAACAGTGACACTCACTTGGGTTTGGAACAGGACACCCCATGGTGGAACACGACACTCACGTTGGAACAGTGACATACAGCAGTGGAACAGGAACTCACAGTAGTGGAACAGTGACACTACAGTGGTAAAACAGTGACACTCACAGTGGTGGAAAGTGCATCACGTGGGGGGAAACCAGTGACATCACAGCAGTGGAACAGTGAACTCCAGTAGTGGAACAGTGAAAACCAGTGGGGGAACAGTGACATTCCAGGGGGGAACAGTGACACTACAGTGGTGGAACAGTGACACTCACGTGGTGGAACGTGACACCCAGTGGTGGAACAGTGACACCACAGTGGGAACATGACATCACAGTGGGGAACGTGACATCACAGGGGTGGAGCAGTGACATCACAGCTGGAACAGAGTTTAAGGGTTTTTAAAAGGAGGTAAAGATAAAAGGAAATTTTAAAAAGAAGTAAGTAAGTAAAAAAATTTTATTCGGGTATAAAATACAGTTACATAGAATTATCATCATAGCAGATATGTGTAGAGTGGGAAACCCAAAAAAAAAAAAGCAGCAGAGTGATTATTCCATTGGGGTTTTAATATTTGTGTTGTGTGCAGGTGGGGACTGAACTAACCCCGACTCCCTCTATTCTGTTTTTTTCTCCTTCGCTACCCGGTTCGGTGCCGTCCGGTTTGGGGAAATATGCGACTGGATGGCTGTTGGGGGCCTGGTGCAGGGAAGTCGGGGAATGACAGTGGGCAGTCTGGGGACCAGGTGCAGGTAGCTGGGGCTGACAGTGGCAGTCTGGGGACCATGCTGCAATTTTGTCTGGGGCTGCAGTGGGCAGTCTGGGGCAGACGAAGTTTGTCTGGGACTGACAAACCTGACTGAGAGCCCTCTAGGCTCTCCAGCCCCCCCATGCCCCCAGGCCCCAAGGCTCCCGGCCCCTTTGGCCCTCCATTTCTCCAGGTTCCAGGCCTTCCATGCCCTTTAAAAGGGCCCTCAGGCCTTCTAGGGGTCTCCGGCACCCAAGCCCTCTAGGCTCTCCGGCCCCCCAGGCCCCCTAGGTTCTCCAGGCCCCCCCCGGGCCCCCAGGCCCCCAGGCCTTCCAGGCCTTTCCCGGGTCTCCAGGGTCTCCAGGCTCTCCCGGCTTCCAGGCTCTCCAGGCCCCCCAGACCCTCCAGGGTCTCCAGGCCCTCCAGGCCCTCCAGGCCCCCCGGCCCTCCGCTCTCCCGCCCTTCAGGGCCCTTTCCCTTTCCCCCCAGGCCCCCCAGGCTCTCCAGGGCCCCCCCAGGCCCTCCCGGGTCTCCAGGCCCTCCAGGCCCCCCAGGCTCTCCGGCCCTCCACCCTCCAACCCTCCAGGCCCCCCGGGCCCCCAGGGCCCCCCGGCCTCTAGGTCCTCCCGGTCCTCCCGGCCCCCAACCTCCGGCCCTTTAGGCCCCCCACCTCCCGGCCCCCAGGGGGCCTCGGCCCCAGGCTCTCCCGGGCCCTTCCCGGCCCTCCAGGCCCTCCAAACCCCCAGGCCCTTCCCGGGGCCCTTTCCCAAACCCTCCAGGCCCTCCCGGCCCTCCAGGCCTCCCGGCCCTCCCGGCCCCTTTAGGCTCTCCAGGCCCTTTCCCGGCCCTCCAGGGGGCCCCCAGGCCTTTTAGGCCCTCCCGGTTCCAGACCCCCCCAGGCCTCCGGGGCCTTTTGGCCCTCCGGCTCTCCAGGGGCCCCCAGGGCCCCCCTGGTCCCAGGGCCCCAGACCCCCCAGGGCCCCCACCCTTCACCCTCCAGGCCCCCAGGCCCCCCAGGTCTCCCGGCCCTCCAGGCCCTCCCGGCCCCCCGGCCCTCCGGCTCTCCAGGCCCTTCAGGGGCCCCCAGGCCCCCCCGGGGCCCCCCGGCCCTCCAGGCCTCCAGCCCTCCAGGGCCCCCGGCCCTTTCCCGGGGCCCTTTCCCGGCCCCCAGGGGCCCCCCAGGCCCCCGGCCCCCCAGGCCCTCCCCGGGCCCCCCAGGCTCTCAGGCCCTCCGGCCCTCCAGGCCCTCCAGGGTCCCCAGGCCCCTCCAGACCCTCCGGCTCTCCCGGGGGTCCGGGCCCCCCAGGCCCCCCCCGGCCCCCCAGGCTCCCAGGCCTTCCAGGCCTTCCTTTCCCCCCAGGCCCCCCAGGGTTCCAGGCCCCCCAGGCCTCCGGTCTCCCGGGCCCCCCCGGGGCCCCCCAGGCTTCCCCGGCCCCCCGCCCCCAGACCCCCCAGGCCCCCCAGGCCCTCCGGCCCTCCAGGGCCCCCTAGGTCCTAGGTCCTCCCGGCCCTCCGACCCCCCAGGCCCTCCAGCTCTCCAGGCTCTCCCGGCCCTCCAGGCCCTCCGGCCTTTCCCGGTCCTCCCAAACCCCCCAGGGCCCTCCAGGCCCTCCCGCCCCCCAGGCCCCCCCGGCCCTCCAGACCCCCAGGCAGGTCCTCGTCAGGATTTGTTAATATTTATGAAAAAATAAATTTATATTTCAACAACACTAATTACCCCCCGTCGGGTTTAAAAATTTTTTAATTACAAGCCTCTGCCCGTTTTATTTTCTCTGTTCGTTTATCTTCCACCATGAAATTTTGTGTTGTATGGACAATCATTTTTTTCTCCAGTTCCCCTAAATTGCTAATATTTCGAAAGAGCCTGTCGGTTACCGGAGTGTACCCGGAGTTGTTCCGGGGCCCGTCCCCCGCAACCCCGTCCTGACCGGGCCCCAAAGGTGGATCAGGGCCTGATCAACCAGGCTGTTACTCTTGCCGATGTAGCCCCAAACGAACCCCAGCTTGGGTGATCTGTCACTGATTTAGGTTTCTGCCAGCTCCCCTTGAAAAACAACCAGGGGCATTTGTAATTCCCTTTATGCCCGGTGGAGGCTGTTGAACGGTCTTGGTACCAACACTTACTGTATTTTCTCTCAGTTTATCTGGCCCCAACTTTTCATTTCGGGGACGTTGCACCCTCTACCCCCGTCTTTTGTTTTCGTAAGCGTGATTTTTAAAGTGCAATTTGGGGCCAGTCCCCCCCCAGGATTTTCCGGGTAGATTTTGATGTATTTCTCTCGCCCCACTTTCCCCTGAGTACAAGTCCCCAAATCTTCCAGGGTTCCCAGTAGTTAAGGGGTTTGTGGAACTTATACGTCAATAAAGGGTTTTCGTACTTTCCCCAAACCGCAGTTCCCCTGTCTTGAATGGGATGTTTGTACACAGTTTTCCAGCCTAAGAGAACAAGTGGTTTAAAAAAAGGGTCAAATGGCTTGACATTCTTGTTTGAGGGTTTTTTAATCCATCCTATCATTTTCCTAACAGATTTTGTAGTTCTTGTTTTGACCTTGAAGAGGGATCCTCCTTTCTTCACATTCCAAGTCCTTTACTTTCTTTTCCCCTCTATTTCGTGGCTAGAGTTTACAGTATACCATTCTAGTTATTATTTCTTCCCGTTTTCTATAACAGGTAGTTTAAATTTGTCCACATTAAAAAATATTGATTTCCATTCCCCATTGGAAAACCGGTTTAAAAATTTGCTTGGAGATTTACCGTGTCCTCAGAGATGACAGCCTCAGCATATTCTGTTCATTTACAAAGGGTGACGGTGGTTGGTTTACATATCGTCTCCTGATATATGGATTGAGGAACAGGATGAGGGGGAGTACGTGCCTTGTGGAACGACTTTTCACATGGCAACCTCCGACTTTTAAATTTTTTAAATACTGTTTTTGTGTTCGATTGGTTAGAAGGGTGAAGATCCATCTCCCTATTTTGCCAGTTATCTCTTTAGTGCTCTATTACACCATGATCGCACTTGTCAAAGGCTTTTGCAAAATCTGTGCTTATTACATCTGTATTCTGTTTTCCAGTGCACCCAAGACCCTATCATAGTGGTCCAGTCGTTGCGAAAGGCAGGATCGACCTGCTCTAAACGCATGCTCCCTTGGATTGTGCAATTGTTGGAAATCCAAGTGATTTTCAATCATGCTTTTTAGAACTCTCAAAGATTTTTATGATGTGGGACGTTAGGGCTATTGCCTTTTAGTTCTTATCTATTGCTGTGCTGCCACCTTTATGGAGTCGAGCTATGTCTCTTGTTTTTAGTAACTGTGGGATTTCACCCGTGTTTATACTCCTGCATAGCATACTTAGGGCACGCGAAAGGGGTTTCTTGTAGTTATTAATGAACACAGAGTTCCACTTGTCTGGGCCTGGGGCTGAGTGCAAGGGCATGTTGTCAGTGGTTTTCTCAAAGTCCAGTAGAGTTAGGGTTATGTTAGGAATCTGTCATACATTGAGGTTTTGAGGCTCATTCATGAAAAAAATCATTTGGACTGTTGATGATCTTTAGACTGATTAATGGGTCACTAAACAGAGTCGTCTTGAGACTTCCGTATACCACTCATTTCGCTGTTGTTCTTCTGTGTAAGTTTCATTTTGCCTTAGCTGGGGCCTGATACTAGATGTAGGGTTTTGCCTTTTTATGGCATATGATAGAAAATATTTTGAATTTCTTTCAATTTCACTAATTGCTTTTAGCTCCTCCTATCTCTCCTGGATCCTATATGAATCTTTTAACTTAAGTTCAATACTTTCCACTTCCTGGTCAGTGTTTATTTCCGTGTTTCAGATAATCTAGCCACCTTGAGGAGCTCAGGGATTCTTCACGTTCTCCTGTAGAGGCAGGGTCTCCCTTTCTCCAGTTTACTTTTCTTTTTCTTATGGGAATATACTTTGACATACTTTAGCTGCCAAGAAGTTGACCCTTTCAAGGTACTGGTTTGCACCAGTGTTATTTAAGATATCTTCCCAACAGTTTCATTTAGGATATTGTTTACCTGATCCCAGTTGATTCTCTTGTTGTTGAAGTTTTGGTGGAGGCACCTTCGTAGTTGTATTCATTTTGCTGGTCAGGACTCCTGTGCATATAAGTCTGGACTTCCATTAGATTGTGATTTGAATTAGCTGTTTTTGATATTATGTTTCTTACCAGGTCCTCATTATTTGTGAAAATAAGATCAAGTATGTTTTCCAATCTTGTTGGCGCCACTATCTGCTGACTTCGGGTGTGTTTATTGCAGAGATTCAGTAGCTCATGTTTGTGTGACTTTTCACCTGAGCTGCCTCCAGGGTTAGTCTCTGCTATAACATTATTTGCTACATTCTTCCATTTTTTATGTCATAGATTAAAATCATCAAGCTGCAAGATGTTTGTGGGTGGAACTGGAAGTTTTTTTCCAGACAGTAATCAATTTTTCAATAACTGTTCCTTGAATTGTTGCCTTTTGTGGCTCATATACAGATCAAGGAACTTCAACTGTTCCCAGTAATTTAGGTGCCTTATCGTACTTATGTGTGATGTGAAAGTTCTTTGTACACTCTCCAGGTCAGCAATTTCGCTTGCCTTGAAGGGGGAAGTTAGTGTACAACTATATTCCAGCCTGGAAGGAAAAACCGATTTGAAGAGAATCATCATAGGCTTGGCGTCCCTAGTTTAGCAGGTTCTCATTATCCACCCTATCATTTTCCTAGCACATGCGGTAGATGCATTGTTGTGGATTTTGAAGGCGAGATCCTCTGACATTATCACTCCCACGTCCGTCACATTGCTTTTTCGCTCTACTGTATGGTTATAATTTGTATACCCTGATAGTTTTAATTTCCCAAGTTTTACCTATCTGAGTTGTTGAAAATTCTCTTCATTGAACTTCTTATTGTTTTGAGTAGCCCATTTGAAGATTTGGTTTATGTCCGCTTGGAGTTTTGCGGTGTCTTCGATAGAGGTCACTGTCATGGCAATTCGGGTGTCATCCGCAAAGGAAGACACGGAGCTATGGCTTACATCTCTGTCTATGTCAGATACGAGGATGAGGAATAGGATGGGAGCGAGTACTGTGCCTTGTGGAACAGAGCTTTTCACCGTAACTGCCACGGACTTTACTCTGCTTACTATTACTCTTTCTGGTCTTCTTGTTAGGAAGCTATAGATCCATCTACCACCTTTTGTCGAAAGCTTTTGCAAAATCTGTGTATATTATATCTGTATTTTGTTTATCCTCTACAGCATCCAGGTTCTTGTCATTGTGGTCCAGTGTCTGGGACAAGCAGGTCGCTCCTGCCGTGTTGCCGTAGCTTGTGTAACTGATGTGTATGTAGGTGGTTGGCAGTCTTGCTTTTTAGAACCCTTTCAAAGATTTTTATGATATGGAATGTTAGTGTTAGCGGTCTGTAGTTCTTTGCAATTGCTTTACTGCCACCTTTGCAAAGTGGGGATATGTCTGTTGCTATTAGTGTGTGTGGGATGACCCCTGTGCCCATGCTCCCTCTCCATAGAATGCTTAAGGTACATAACAGGGGCTTCTTACAGTTCTTGATGAACATAGAGTTCCATGAGTCTGGACCTAGGGCAGAGTGCATCAGCATGTCATGTATTGCCTTTTCAAAGTCTTCTGGTGTTAGGATAATATCAGAGATTTTTTATATGACCTAATATTGGGTCTCGTTTATTAAGAATTCATTTGGATTCTAGACCCTTAGTCTGGGCAGTGGCTCGCTGAACACTGAGTCGTATTGGGACTTTAGTATCTCACTCATTTCTTGGCTGCCATTTGTGTATGTCCCATCTCGCCTAAGCAGGAGCCCAGTACTGGATGTTGTTTTTCCCTTAGATTTGGCATAAGAGAAGTTTTTTTTTTCAATTTCCTTTATGGCTTTTAGTTCTTCCCGTGATTCTTATCTCCTGTAAGATTCCTTCAGCTTAAGTTCGATATTTGCTATTTCGTTGACTAGTGCCTCTCTTTGTATTTTGGATATATTGGCCCCTCTCAGCAACTCTGTGATTCTAAACCTTCGTCTATATAGGGAACATCTCTCTCTTTCTAGTTTACATCTTCTCTTTCTTTTTCTTAATGGAGTGTGCCTTGAGCAGATCTCAAGAACCACAGAGTTTATTTTTTCTATGCTAAGGTTTGGATCTGTGTTTTATAGCAAATCTTCTCAGCTTGCTTCATTTAAGACATGGTTGACTTGTTCCCATTGTATGTTTTTGTTATTGAAGTTGAATTTTGTGAAGACACCCTCCTGACTGATCACATTTTGCTGGTCAGGAGCCCTGTGCATACATGTCTGTACCTCTATTATGTTGTGATCTGAGTGTATTGTCTTTGATACAGTTATATTACGTATCAGATCGTCGTTGCTAGTGAAGATGAGGTCCAGCATGTTTTCTAGTCTTGTAGGCTCTAATATTTGCTGGTTTAAGGTGAATTTGGTGCAAAGAATCTATAGCTCGTGTGTGTGTGTGTGTGAATTTTCATCTGAGCTGCCTCCTGGGGTGATCTCTGCTAAAATATTATTTGCTACACTCCTCCATTTTGGTGTCTCAAGTTGAGACCTCCCAGTAGCAAGATGTTTGGGGCAGGAGTTGCAAGATTTTTCTGATAGTGGTCAGTTTTCAAAATCCGTTTCTGGAATTGCTGGGAAGTTGCATCTGGAAGCTTGCATACAACCACAGTGACAAGATTTTGGTTTTCAATCTTTACAGCCAAAACTTCAACTACATCACTTGAGATGTTTAGTAGATCTGAGCAAATTAGCGACTCTGTAATGTACAAGCCAACCCCTCCCCCTTGTTCCCTGTTAAGTCTGTCGCATCTAAATAGGTTATAACCTGGGATCCATATTTCGTTATCAAAATAATTCTTTATGTGGGTGTCTGTAAATGCTACAAACATTGCATTTGACTCCATGAGGAGTCCCTTGATGTAAGGAATTTTGTTGTCTGCTGATGGCTTTAGATCCTATATGCTCGTAAAGACAAATGTCGTTTTATTGATGGAATTTAAGGAGGATTTAATTGCTGGCACTAATATCTAATGAATGTGCCTCTGCTCCAGAAGTTTTTCAGTTTGTGCAAGATTTCTGTCATTTCTTGCCGTTTTTTTTTCTTCCTGACACCATAAAACCTCTTTCTCTGGAGAGGTTATGGCTCCCCTCTTTTGTTTCCAACAGCCTGGCTGGTCTGTGTCTTCTTGTCCCCTTTAGATGATGTGACTGGCAGTATACATTGTAGCATTTTCTTTCATAGAGGGACAAGTGACACATGTCGGGGTGAAAAATAACAGGAAGGGGAGTTACACACTCCTGGTGTCATATGGGTGCAGCATTTTTTGGGATGGTCAAAGGTGCATGTCCCACCTGTTTTGCCAGATATACTATGCCTGCAGATACCCAAGGCCTAGAATTTGCATAAATTGGAATGTTATTTGCTAGGTTTTCTTGTAGCTGCATTCACTGCTGGTGCATTTTTATCTGTTTCCCCTCCACCTTCCACCCCAGTATGGACATCAATGTTTCCACCAGTTTTTGCTGGTAATGTGTCAACACTATTCCTTGAGACATCATCCCTTTTTGTTCCATCTCCAGCAGTATCGCTATTTTGTACCTTTGTAAACTGAATAGTGTTGTCTTTACTCGTTTCATCACTAGGGCCACTATCTCCGTTTGGTGCACTGTCCTCCAAGACAACACTAGCGCCCTTAGAAGTACTGTCTGACAAGACAGCATCCAACCCACCCATTTTATTTTCCCAGCTGTCATACCATGCTGACATGTCTTTCAAGAAGAATATTTTTTGGTGTGCATGTCTTTTAATATAGATGTGATTTCCTCAAACAGGTGTATCTCGTTTGAGTAGACCCAAAAACATTTCTCTGATTTTATATCTAACGTGGTCACTGGTTTAAAGTTTTTGCATGACCCATGGGACCATTTACCACAGAGATTACATACAATCCAGCCATGACTTCGTCTGTTACCCTTTCTGCAGACATCACAGATTTTCATGGTGGTAGTCATTTACAACACTTAACAACTCTCCTAACTAGCTAGTCTAAAACTACTAGAAGTATTTAGTTATCTTTAACAGTTCTTCTGGGTAGGCTGGCTAGGATAGGCTTATTATATTAAAGAATATATATATATATATATATATATATATATATTATATATATATATATATATATATATATATATATATATATATTATATATAACTAAAACAAGAATGGTACTATCATTAACTGTGCACACTTATGTGTTTCAGGGACTCAACGAGGATTATGGTAAAGGTCTGAACGCTTATCGTTTCTTCAACTTCGTCGTGCTAATTACTGGCTGCTGCTGCATCTACTCTCTCTTCAACGTCATCTCCATCATCGTCAAACAATTCCTTAACTTCATAATTAAGGTGAGAGAAAATTAATATAACCTATCTCTCTCTCTCTCTACAATTTTGTCAAATGACAAATCTGGTCTTAACAACTATGTCTTAAATTTCATTAAGCTTCTTGATGACTTTTGAGTTAATTTAATTAATCAACATCTACACCACAGTTACATTACACTATGCAAGAAATTATTGCCTTCATGTCTGAGAGCAATGTGTGGTGTGAATATAATGCAGAGAATTCGTAGTTTGGAAGTTAGGAGGAGGTGCGGGATTACCAAAACTGTTGTCCAGAGGGCTGAGGAAGGGTTGTTGAGGTGGTTCGGACATGTAGAGAGAATGGAGCGAAACAGAATGACTTCGAGAGTGTATAAATCTAGAGTGGAGGGAAGGCGGGGTAGGGGTCGGCCTAGGGAAGGTTGGAGGGATGGAGTAAAGGAGGTTTTGTGTGCGAGGGGCTTGGACTTCCAGCAGGCATGCGTGAGCGTATTTTATAGGAGTGAATGGAGACAAATGGTCTTTAATACTTGACGTGCTGTTGGAGTGTGAGCAAAGTAACATTTATGAAGGGATTCAGGGAAACCGGCAGGCCGGACTTGAGTCCTGGAGATGGGAAGTACAGTGCCTGCACTCTGAAGGAGGGGTGTTAATGTTGCAGTTTAAAAACTGTAGTGTAAAGCACCCTTCTGGCAAGACAGTGATGGAGTGAATGATGGTGAAAGTTTTTCTTTTTCGGGCCACCCTGCCTTGGTGGGAAGCGGCCGATGTATGAATAAAAAAAAAATAAAAGAATCTTTGTAATTTCACAAGAAAGTCTTCAGTTATACAGTACAGCCAATAATATTCCTGCCTAAGACAAATGAATTGTTTTGATATACCTTAATATATGTCTCGCATCTATTGTATTGGTGACCCTCTTCTCAAGTAGCTTGTGAGAGGGTATGGGTTATTTGTATGTACGTTGATTGTAACAGTGTATCAGAGCAGGTCTTTGATGGTGTAGTAACGATGGTAACACTCAGGTGTCCCGTGGCTCAGTTGGCAGCACACTAAGCTTACACACACTGAGTGTCCGTGGTTCGATCCCCGGCATCAGAAGAAACGTTGGACATGTTTCCTTTAAACCTTTTGTTCCGGGGTTCACCTAGCAGTAACTGACTGCTTTGGGTGCTCCTGGGGGGGGGTTGTATACCTTATATTGGACTTAGGAATGAACTGAGGAGGATAACAGCTCTAATCCTTTTAAATCGATTTAAAAATTGTGTTAAAAAAAGCCTTTCCCCATGTTTTTGGGGTGGTTCTGTGTAACACTTACTGCGGGGCTTCTCTCTGCTAAAGTTTTTACACATAATATGTCATCCCACGTATAGCCACTTCTACTCGCTGGGGATGTGTTCCCCCTGTACCACTCACCCCCTCAGTTAGGAAGCTGTCTTACCAACTAACAAAAAAAAGGCTTCAAACTTGCATTTAAAGTCCAACAGCTTTTAAAGTCTTTTTTAAATAAAATAATAATAAATAATAATAATAAAAATAATTAAAATAATAATAATAAAAAAAAAAAATTTTCGTCCTTTATTAGCATATTCAAAAACAGCTCTCCCAAACCACGCCCCACATACTAAAAAAAGCCCTTCCACTCCGTCGACACCCACCACCCTAGCGTCATAATTTTTAAACCCCCCAAACCCAAAACCGAATATGTTTTTTGGGTCCCTTTTTAAAAAACCCCAAAAATTAGGAAAGGCGAAAAAAAAATCGGGGCTAAATTTTTGGGGCCCAAAACCCCCCCTTCTTTTTAAAAAAACAAATTTTTTAAATAAAAAAAAATTTTTTAAATTTTTTTTGGGGCCTTAACTATTTTAATCCCAAACCCGGGTTTAAATAAAAACCCCTTACCCCTTTCCCCACCCAAAATTTTATTCCCCCACCCCCCAAATTTTAAAAACCCCAAAAGGGAAAAAAGGGGGGGGGGGCCCCGGGGAAAAACCCCGTTTAACCCTAAAATTTTTAGCCCCCAAACCACAGCCAACCCCCTATCCCTAACTCCTGCGTGTAGTTTCCACAGAGGACGGGAAGTGGTTGTTGGGGAGGGAGAATTCCCATTCAACACCGCAGGCACGTATCTCCGGCGGAGTAGAAGGCACAATCAAGAATTTGGACATAGAAATGGATGTGTCCTACCTCGGGACAGAGAAAACTGTCAGGAGAGATGGTCTATGAGAGAATACAATCCACTCACAAGGTAGTAACAAAGAAAAAATGTTGGAGAGTAAAAAAGGGTGAAGTAGGAAAGAATGGAGTGAAGGTTTCGGGAAATGGGGAAAGGAAGTACTGAAACAAGTAAAGAATCATGGCGAGTCGTGGTTATAAGGGTATATTCTTAACTCTGGAGAGAAGACTGGTAAATGCTCTAATAAAAGGTGTTTGCCCCAGTGGGAAGGAATAGGGAAATTTTGCTGAGGCATGGAAAATTTTATGGGTTTGGAAGGTAGGAAACTTGTCGGTGTTGGATAAGTTAATAAAACCGTGGGGTGGAAAGTAGATGAAGGGAAACCTTGATTTGGAGGCGGGACAGACTGTGGGAAGGTGTTGGAATGCAGGGAAGAACTTGGTTTGTTAAAGGGAAGGAAGAACTGTTGATGTGTTAAAGGTAAGGAAACTGTGGGGTGTTGGAGGTTAAGGAAGAACGTGAATGTTTGAAGGGGAGAACTGTGATGTTGTTGGGGGGAAGAACGTGGATGTTGTTGGAAGGAGGGGAACTGTGGATGTTGTTTGGAAGGTAGGAAAATTTGGATTTGTTGGAAGGAGGAAGAATGGAATGTTTAGGAAGGAAAGAATGGGATTTTAAGCAGGGAAGAATTTTGATTTGGAAAGCAGGAAAAACTGTAAATTGTTAAGACAGGAAAGCTGGATGTGTTGGAAACAGGAAGAACTGTGATGTTTGAAGCAGGGAAAAAACTGTGATGTGTGGAAGGCAGGAAAACGTGATGTTAAGCAAAAATGTGGGGTTTTTGAAGCAGGAAGAACTTGGATGTGTTGAAGCAGGAAGAACTGTGATGTGTTGGAAGCAGGGAAGAACTGTGGATGTGTTGGAAGGGGGGAAAACTGGATGGTTGGAAGGCAGGGAAGAACTGGGATGTGTTGGAAGGCAGGGAAAAAAATGTGATGTGTTGGAAGGCAGGAAGAACTGTGGAATGTGTTGGGAAGGCAGGAAGAACTGGGATGTTTTGGAAGCAGGGAAGAACTTTTGGATGGTGTTGGAAAGGGCAGGGAAAAACTGTGGATGTGTTGGAAGGAAAGGGAAGAACTGGGGAAATGTGTTGAAGGCAGGGAAGAACTGTAAATGGTTGGAAAGGCAGGGAAGAACTGTGGATGGTTGGAAGGCAGGGAAGAACTGTGGATGTGTTGGAAGGCAGGGAAGAACTGTGGATGTGTTGGAAGGCAGGGAAGAACTGTGGATGTGTTGGAAGGCAGGGAAGAACTGTGAATGTGTTGGAAGGCAGGGAAGAACTGTGAATGTGTTGGAAGGCAGTGAAGAACTGTGAATGTGTTGGAAGGACTCCAGTTGGAGTGATACATGTGTGAGGAGACTTTTTAAAAAAAAAAAATTGGATTGGGTGGGTCAAGATTTGGAGAAAAGTTGGGAAGAATTATGAGAAGAATTGGAGGTGTAGGAAGAAGTCATCTTTGGCTTCGTTCGAAGACCGGGAAAGACCTGAGATGTCATATCTTCACTAATAAAGTGAACATATATGACGGGATGTTGAAGGAAGGTACAAATCCGTGGGGAGAGATTTTCAAAGAGAATAAACCTGTGAAAAAAGAAGGAAGTCTTTGAAAAAATATTTCTCTGTGTACGGAAGACTCAAAGGTAAGAATTCCAGTGAGACCATGAATCTACTGTAAGATAACATTTTTTTTTTCAGATTTATGCAAGATAACAGTTTCCTTGAGCAGATTACTTAAAGATAACACTTTTCTTGAGCATATGGCCCAAAGATACAAGTTTCCTTCTGTAGGTGATTCCTGGATAGCAATTTCCCTGAGCGGCAGATCCATGGATAACAGTTATCTTGGACAGGTGACAGAAAGATAAACGGGAAAATTGAAATGCAAATTTTTGAGAAATTTGAAAGTCCATGTAAAAGGTGGAATGAGAGTGGAGGTGACAGAGATAATGCCCCTGCACAAAGAGGCGAGAAATATGAAGGTAGTTACTACTGTGACACAGTGATATTCCTAGTGGTACAGTGGTGATAAACTCCTGACACATTTGTGTACTGCTAGTGACACAATTGTCGTATTTTCCGGCATATAAGGCGCACGTTCATATGTTTGCTAACGTAACTTTAGTAAACAACAGCTAAAGCCCAACCCAAAGCCTACCCTTGACCTTCACCTTGAGCGTATAAGGCGCAGGCTGATTTTTCAAGATTTGTGGGGGAAAATTGCGCCTTATATGCCGGATAATATGGTAATATTGGTACACCACTAGTGTTACTTCCAGCATAAGAGAAAGAGTTATTCGTTTCGTCAACAGGAACATTTGTTCTGCGAATAAATAGTTTAGAAAACCGACAAGTTGATAAATGAGACACTTATGCAATGTTTGGGTGTGAGTATATAAGTCCCATCACCGCGAATACGCTGCACTTTTATCAAGTGTGATGGACTGAACACATCGACTCAGAGTAGCAGAATGAAATAGTATATGCTTGAATCAAGGCTGCTAGTAGCAGATCAAGAGGCTGGCCCAAGAGGATGGCCTAAGAGACTATCCAAAGACGTTGGCCTAAGAGGCTATCCCAAAAACTTCAAGGTTAAAAACCTGGAAAAGACAGTAGGTAATTACACACACACACACACACATACACATGGAGCAGGGAGAGAGAGGACCTAGTAGCGATCAGTGAAGAGGCGGGGCCAGAAGCTATGTCTCAACCCCTGCAACCACAAATAGGTGAGTACGCACGCACACACACACAGGTTTTTGGTTACATTCTGCTCTTGACTCTCGCCCTGGCAGGTCATAGCAGCTCTCCTTACTTACTCAGTCTCCCTACGATCCCCGTTGGGGAGGGAAACCTCTACCCGCGTCGTCTTCGTCTTGACTTGCGCGATGAGCTACGCAAATCGTGTAAAGATCAAGCCAAAAAGTGGTACCGTTGATGATTCAACGAAGATTGCTCTTGCAACTGTTGTTCAAGGAGCACTGCAAGTAAAATTCAACACTATTTTGTCACTGAAAGAAGCATTCATTCTTGTGTGTCACGATGATGCTGAAGCAGAGAAGTTACTTACTATAGAAGCCACCACTACTCTTACTGCTCAAGGGTTTACTGTTACATCATCTCCTGCCCTCAGGGCAAGGAAATCAGTATTCCTGAAAAAACTGGATAAGATTTTGATCTCTCAACCAATTGCTGAACTCAAGTCATCTATTGAAACTCAAAATACTTGGGCAACTGTTGACAGCATTACCAAAATTTCCCCAATGCATCGTCTATTTCTCAAGGTCACAATTTTCCGACGTGAACATGGCTGCCACTGCTCTGAACGAAGGTCTTGCTGTCTACTATTACTACATCAGTCCCACCTACATAGAAGCAGAGAGATACCACTACATCCAACATTGCTGGAACTGTTATTCTTATCTTCACACCACCAAAGCATGTCCAGTAAAAGACAAGAAGTTCTGGACTCCATGTGGTAGTGAGGGAAACGCCTTCAGTTCCTGCACCGCTGCTGCTCCAACACAACCAGCGTGTTTAAACTGCAAAAGTAATGACCACCATACACTGGCAGCAAAATGTCCTACAAGAAAGGATATTATGAAGAAAACACAACATGCAGCAAAGAAAAAATCTACTAATAACACACCAACGTATGCCGCAATTGCAGACACTGCAAAATTACTTCAAGCATCTACTCAGCCCGCCTCCACCACCACCACCATCACTCCTCCAACATGTGACGTAACGAAGATCCACTATTGTCTACTATACGCTCACATGCAGAACATGGCTGTTCCTGGATCCTTTAACTCTACCATTAACGAGTTATTTGCATTAAATAACATGCCATCATTCACATTTCCAGCATCTCCACCTTCTGAAGAAATTCTCAGATTCACCAAGGACATAATCAACACCTCTGCTGCAGTAAATCCAACACCACCAACAACTAGTGACGTCACTCAAACGACGTCCAATGAGAAGCCTTCACCGCCACCACTCCTCATTGATACCGACCAATCAGAAGCCTTGCCACCAGAAACATCTTCCTATTCTTCTACTGAAGATGACAATGAAGATGACAATGCATATTCACTTCCACCTTCAACACCACATAACAAGAAAGAAAAACCGGCACCAACAACACCATCCTACGACTCTAGACTCGATATTGTACAAGATGAAGATAACGACAAGTACATTAATTAGGATGGAGTCACTTTCTGCGCCACAGCAAATTATCCTCAAGACATGGAGCATCTGAACTCAAATCTCACCTCATCCAAAAGAACGTCAAGTTTGTCATCGAATCTTCTGCCTATACTACTAAAATTGAACTTTCAAGTCTTCTAAAGCATACTGAAAAATGCTCTCAAGATCCTCGATGTCGACACATGTTAACACGTCTTGAAAATGGAACTGTACTCTCCAAGAACACTTACATCGTAAAACAACGCCACAACTCCAGGTAACCATCAAGCCACTATGAACTGACCAATCAACAATAAGCTCCTCCCTTGTCGCTTGCAGCATCCTGTCACCATCAAGACGCAGTTTTTTCTATCCAGCAAGATGCAGCTATCACCGCAGAGTTCCTGTTGCCTTCTACATCGTCTTCGTCATTGTTTATCCAGGCTTAGCAGTTGGGTCTGACTCTTCTCTCTTCTACTCAAGACATTCCTCTCACCGTCTATTCTTCGCCCTGTCCCCACTTGCACCTCGCCCCTCGTGGGTCCTTACCTGTGAGTCCTCTGATCTGATCTGATCACACACACACAAGCAAGAGAGAAGTTAGGAAGGTTTTTCTGCATTATGTGTCGTAGAGACAGTATAATCCAGACGTAGGAGTGGTGGAGGCAAGTTCCTTACACTCTTCAAAGAGCAGGTAGAACGAGGTACTAATACTGCCGTGCCATTCACTGAATATATTATGCTGAGCGAATAACAGATTATAACGTGGAAAACATCATTTAGGAATCATTATTACTCGTAAACACTGGCTGGACGTCTCTCAAGGAAGGTGAAGAATAAGATGAATCTGACGATGTTCTTCTGTTATTGTTTACCTTCAAATGCCTTGTGTCAGTCAGAGTAGCTGAGGTGATCAACCTCGTGATGTACAAGAGAGTAGTTGTACCTGGGAAAGGCAGACAGCAGTAGACCCCACGGACTATGTCGAGAATGACGAATTAAACACATGTACAACATCTGGGTATCTTTATCATTATAATACATAGACAAATATGAAGACTATGCCATTTTATTGTGTACTATATGTTACGCTTTGACTGCGTGACTTAACTGAAACATCCTGGCTCCTAAAGGGTAAATGACATACCTGTCTAGGGGCATTTATTCTATTTAAAATAGAAAAAGAAACAACTCTAGGGCCAACTTGTAAATTCATATTTAATGTGGAACATTAATTATTCAATATTATTATAAGGAAAAACACAAAAACTCACCTATACAAAAATATAATATATATTAATCATAAAGTATATACAACTTAAAGTCTACTATAACCAATATCACCACACTACAGTTCACCTTTAGCTCACTAGCACACTGTTACTAGTGAGAAAAAGAAAATATAAAAACATTTATAAACAGGGAGGCTCCATGACACCCCCTCCCCTTCGTCTGCAAGTCTGTCTACCAGCAGGCAAAAACACCACACTAGTACTCATCCAAAACTTAAACAGGAACGCTAGGGCCTTACAGGTAAACATGAGAGCACTTAAACACATATAAGATAACCTATACCATAAGTTATTTTACAAATAACCTATGATATAGGTTATTGTAAAATAAACTTACAAAAGAAAAAAAACACCCCACCTACGCAAACCAATGCCAAACGCCATGACGACTCCTCCCAGCCGCCGCCCTTCTCGTACTACCCCACAAACACCTCACCTGCTCCTCTCTCCTGGCCACACTGACTGACCAGGAATAATACTCGTCCGGTTTCAGAACATATCCCGGAAAATGTCATTATATATGTAGCGTTTTTATTTATCCAAAATTTTGAATACACCTTAATACCACTGATATTCAATATGGCGAGACTACGCCGAGGATTAAATACTGTTTAGCTACTTATGATTCTGTTTTAAATATATGAAGTATAGCAGAAGATTGTGCGCCGCGCCGCCTACAACCATACTACTGCCTAGGAAAAAATGGCTGGAATGATTATATTAGGAATAGAAGGAAACGTGAATATTTAACAATAGAGATGGAAGATTTTTGTTTTGTACTGCAAAAACTACAACAATAAAGGCTACTACAACTACTACTATCACTATTACTACTACCTACTACTACTACTACTACTACCTACTACTACTACTACCTACTACTACTAATACTACTACTACTACTTACTACTGTTGCTTCTACTACTACTGCTACTACTATAACAAGTACTGATATTACTGCTACTATTACTATTACTACTACTACTACTACTACCACCATCAAAACCGCCTCTACCAATACTTAAAATCAGCATCGGGATTCCTGTTACCACAGGAAGAACCAGCAAAGTACCTACTTACATTCGAGGTTTTGCAAGCGCTTGTTCAGCTACTTAGGAAATGATTATGGTTTTTGCATACACAGCTTCAGTGAAAAGTCTACATCGGTTGTTGAAAATTCTACCAAAAAAAAAAAAAAAAGAAAAAACTCATACGTGTTGCAAACTCTCGTCACGAAATTTAATTGCATTGTTTCGGGCTATTGATTCGCCTCGAAATTCGTGCTTGAGTGTACCTTTAAAGTGCATGGAAGCAATTCTTTGACATTAGTTCTGTCCACACAGTGGACCTCAGATAAGTGGGACACACTTATAAGCTAAGACAGTTCTTTTTTTTTCCATTGAGATGCTTTCATTAGATCATATTTTTTTTTTTCAATATGTTGTGATTTTAAAAGGAAGGAACTGGTACAAAACTCTCTCAGAGCATCACTGGTGCAAGTTAATTACGAGCTGTTGTCCATAGACATTTGATCTGTTCGCTGTTTATGTTACCATTTATGTGTGTGTGTGTGTGTGTTTGAGAGAGAGAGAGAGAGAGAGAGAGAGAGGGAGAATATAAGCCTGACATTTAGAGATTAAGAGAAAAAATTAGAACCTATTATCAAAACAAAATTTAAGGCTTTGCACACATGTAGAGATGTGTGTTGTTATGTTCACTTATAATGGTCATCTTTTACTCCTTTCATTTGCTATCATTCAAACCCAGAAGAGTCTCCCCGAAGGTCGTTGACAGCAGGTAAGAGACTAAGTGTCTGTCTATGATTCCACTCAAAGTGTCGGTCTCCCATGAAGTGTGCTGGCACTCCAAGTGTCAGTCTGCCCATGAAGTGTGCTGGCACTCCAAGTGTCAGTCTGACCATGAAGTGTGCTGGCACTCCAAGTGTCAGTCTGCCCATGAAGTGTGCTGGCACTCCAAGTGTCAGTCTGCCCATGAAGTGTGCTGGCACTCCAAGTGTCAGTCTGCCCATGAAGTGTTGCTGGTCATTGCCAAAGTGTCAGTCCTGGTCCCATGAAGTGTGCTGGCACTCCAAGTGTCAGTCTGACCATGAAGTGTGCTGGCACTCCACAGTGTCAGTCTGCCCATGAAGTGTGCTGGCACCTCCAAGTGCAGTCTGACCATGAAGTGTGCTGGCACTCCAAGTATCAGTCTGCCCATGAAGTGTGCTGGCACTCCAAGTGTCAGTCTGCCCATGAAGTGTGCTGGCACTCCAAGTGTCAGTCTGCCCATGAAGTGTGCTGGCACTCCAAGTGTCAGTCTGACCATGAAGTGTGCTGGCACTCCAAGTGCAGTCTGCCCATGAAGTGTGCTGGCACTCCAAGTGTCAGTCTGCCCATGAAGTGTGCTGGCACTCCAAGTGTCAGTCTGCCCATGAAGTGTGCTGGCACTCCAAGTGTCAGTCTGCCCATGAAGTGTGCTGGCACTCCAAGTGTCAGTCTGCCCATGAAGTGTGCTGGCACTCCAAGTGTCAGTCTGCCCATGAAGTGCGCTACCAGCTAATTGACGCTTTTTCTGGACTAGTCAAAGAATGCTAGCCTAAACCAGTCACGGCTTCCTGTTGGCACTGCTGATTTAGATCAAAAGTGCCGGGGCTTCCCGTTTGTCCGTGTTGGTTGAGGCCAGAAGAAGTGCCACCAGTGCCAGTGTGACCAGACTTATAATCACGTAGGTAGAGGTAGCAAACTGCCTTTAATGTTTGCACACACACTCGCTATTGTTAGTGTCACCGATAAATATCACAAATTGTGGGAACTAGACTCACCTGAATGATTTTTGAGCGAAGTCTCCGGGAGTTAAGAGGCGCCTGAGTTCCCCTGTTTCCTAATATCATGTTTATTTTTCCACTATAATCTACGTTGTCCATAACTACTATCTTATTTGCTCTGTCTGATTTCGTGAGGTGAAGTCTAGGATCTTTCCTTAATTCATGGTATAACTATAAAAAGCTTTGAAGCTCAAACCTCTACACCACAATTGTCCTCAAAGATTTGTTAAGTTATACGATGAATATGGTTGCCTATGACAGCTGGAAAAATGTTGCTGGAGACGGGAAGGACTACGTACCCGGTGCAAATACTCTTGTGTGTGCCATCATTGTCCTCTCTGATGATGTGGAAGGCGTACCTTTACTCTTCGAAGATGAAGTATAGCAGTAAATGTCTCTGATATTCTTGTACTCCTTTAAAAAAGTGTGGACTGGAGATCCCATGAACTCTTAGGATGAAACCAGTCTTGTGTGGGTACTCGGAGGTCCAATGTGTCACTGATTGTGTTGCGAAGAGAAACAGCTTGTGAGGTTGACAAGATGATAAATAGGAATGTAACGTCAAAGCTGGCTGAGAATTTATTATTGACGATGATATCAATGACACGGCACGCCTTGAGCACCTAAGGCGTGCTTTTCTGATGGTACCCAAATATTTAGAGATGTTTAGCGAGAATTCTTTGTTTCTGTAGGACATGGTGATGCATGATGTGAGGGCGTGTAGGTTTTAGGTAACCAGCTAGTCTATTATTGCTGGGTAGTAGTTGTGAAAAATTTCTTGCCCAGGTTATATTTTCGGAGTATCCAGGGAATTCTTCCCAACACGGTCAGCAGCACATTAGACCTCACAGGACCTAGTGAAAATTTTGTTGCCCTGGTGGGACCATGAATGAATTACGACTACTTCAGCCAAGAGATAAAATAAAAATACAGTGTTCTGGGATGGCCGTGGCCACACTTACGTTGTATTGGTTATCCTCTATATGGGTTACCTCGTGTTCGGCCGCATTATTCCTGTTATGCGGGACAAAATTACACGACCATGCTATGTCGACGACATACTGGTCATCTTCAACAAAAAACTCAATTTACAAAATATTCTCAACGCCATCAACAACATCGAACTGACTATCAAATTAACATTAGATGAGGAGAGGAACAACCTTCTACCTTCCCTGGATGTCCTTCAACTCAAAGGTGGCCACAGACTGACATTTAAAGTTTACACAAGGCCATCCAATAAGGACGATCTCCTCGCACTATGATACTAGAACCTAGTGGGCAGTCACCACTGATTGATTTTCTAAGAGCCCATAAGATCTCCAACCCACACTTTCTCGAGAGTGAAAGTATATCAAAAGCGTTTTCGAAAACTTACAGTTCCTACGTATTATTCTCCATCTCTGACTGTTGAAGGCACGGTCTCCACGTCATCAGAGATAACAACGACGGCACACACGAGACAGCTTCCGCCAGGTACTGTGTATAGTGTGGTAATCAACAATTCCACAGTTCACATAGGCAGCCATATGAAAGTAGCAACCAGTTCCAGGGCCACTATTAGGGACCTAGTTCAGCTAAAACCAGCCAAAGCCGCAGAAACCATTGTTTTTGTGTATACGATACTTCGAGGGGAATAAGAAAAGGTCTACGTAGGGAAAACAACTGGATTAATGGACGAACATATTATAGAACACAGAAATGCCTGCTGCTGTGATGATATAAATAACGCATGTGTCCTACATCGTAGTACACATAGTTACATCAAAAGGTGAGAGAGAGAAAAACTTACAAGGTAGGCATCGGTGTCTGGAAGTCTTAGCTGTTTCAGTTTCATTACGCTCTCACACAAAGCTCATGGAGCTTTAGTATATCCAGAATTCTCGCTCAAAAGTTCCTGACCAACCAAAACATTGCAATCAGGGACATAAGTAACAACAGAGGATCACTACAGTAGGCCTATTGGCTCATTCTATGCAAGTCTTTCTCAACATCGAATCCTCTCGCTCATATAAGGCAAAGCCCAGTCTCTGACAAGTGATCTCGTTACTGTACCTGTCTTTCTCTGTCTCACTTCACCTCACCTCTCACTGTACATTCTGTTTTTAATTCCCACTGGTGATGACATGTTCCCTGTAATAAATGTCTCGAGTGTGCATGTGTGTCTGTCCAATTCCCAGAGTGTGTCAGTATTAACATAACAACACTCGTACAGTATCAGATATAACTCCATCAGAGATATTAAGCTGACATACGGGATGGATAATGTGTGAATCGTATGACCTTTCCTGCATGACCACCCTTTCTTTTTTCAGGATAAAAGTGGATCAATAAGGGGGCCCGTTTTTGGTTGCAAATCCAGGGGAATTTGATAAGTTGTTGGCAAAGATGGGTGGACGTCAGGGTATAAGTCACCCCCACAACAAAAACCCCTTCCTAGAAGGAACCTTAGTTGTTTAGTTAGTTCAAACCCATTGTGCCCCCCCTGCCCCTTTATCATCATTGGGAATGGGGTAGGGGGGTACAGAGGGCATAATGGACCCAGGACGGGCCCCTTAAGTAAAGATTAAGAAAGGTAAGTAATAAGTAAGAGTAAGAAAGTTTTTAGGTATACAAAAAATACGTTACTAGAATTTATCTTTAATAGGCTTGTGTAGAAAACCTAGGAAAACCCCAAAAAAGTAGACAGAGTGAGTATTCCTTTGGGGTCCTTTAAGACGTACGGTGTTTTTGAAAATAAAAACCATCTGAAAGGTTCTATGTCACTTTAAATTACAGAGGTAATAAAACTAAATTTGGAAAAGGGCATAAGTGAAAGGCTCCGCTACAAGCCCCTTTGTGCGGTGTTCCTCTTTTTAGTTCAAGCCGGCCCCGTTTACAACGAAAACGTGGAACACCTCAAGGAGGTGGTGTATAAGTGGAGCCTTCCTGTACCTTTCTAGCTAGTAACGCAGATAATACATTTCCCCGCTTAAATATGGTCCTCAAGTCCACTATTGGTCGTAATCCTCACGTACACACAACACTACACCTACTATACTGTAGTTAAATAGTCAAAGGTATTCCAGCGTATATTCCGTCAGTATTTTGTCTTCCAGATTCTCTAAAATATTGCAGTGATGTACGAATTTTAATTTATATGATGGTTTAGCATCATCTGCAAAAATATTCATATCATTTACTCTTTCTGGTAAATTATATATATGGAAGAAAAATATGGTTGGAGTGAGTGATGATTCTTTTGAGATCCGACTGGAGACAACCAAACATGACGAGCACTGATCCTCGTGGATCCCACTAGTAACAACCACACAGGATGAGCACTGATCCTCGTGGATCCCACTAGTAACAACCACACAGGATGAGCATTGATCCTCGTGGATCCCACTAGTAACAACCACACAGGATGAGCACTGATACTCGTGATGATCCCACTAGTAACAACACACAGGATGAGACTGGCTTCCTCGTGGATCCCGCCTAGTAACAAACCACTCAGGAATGAGCACTGAATACTCGTGGTGTATTCCCCACTAGATAAGAACCACCAGGATGAACACTGATCCTCGTGGATCCCACAAGTAACAACCAACAGGATGGCTCTGATACTAGTGGATTCCCCAACTAGCACAACCACACAGGGATGGAGCACTGATACATCGTGGATCCCCACTAGTAACAACCACACAGGCATGAGCAATGTCCTAGTGGATCACATTAGTAAGACACACAGGATGAACACTGATCCTAGTGGATCCCACTAGTAACAACCACACAGGATGAGCACTGATTCTCGTGGATTAAGTCCTTTCTAAAATTTTCTCTTATACGTTTAAAGATATATATTTTTCATTATTGTTATGTAAAAACATCGTAATTCTTGCACCAAAAGAATCTTAAAAAACTTACCTAACTTTATTATAACAAGAACAATTTATTTTAGCCTAACCCAACTAAATATATTTTAGATTTGTTTACAGTGATTTAATACTAAACAAACACAGTGAAATATATTTTTTTTCGTTAGCTTCAGAATGATTTTGGCGAAATTATTGCATACACAAATTTTTCCACTTGTCTATATGGCAAGATGAGCGTTGCTATTTACAGCAAATCGCAAGTTCTGACCTATTCGGCACGCCATATATGTTGTATGTTAACGTGAATGTATAGGAGCCTATAACCAAGTGGAGAGTAATTGTGGTAGGGGCACTTGAATGCTAAAGTAGTGAGAAGAACCTTTTTAGAGAGGGTGTGGTAGGTTAAGTTTGGGGATGCCAGTGTGTAAATGATAATGGGAGCCTTTGATTGAACTTTGTTATAGAAAATGGGCTTTAGTATAGGTAATACATATTAAGAAAAAGAGGATAAATAAGATACACGATATGATGTAGGGCGAATGACAGTAGTATGTTTGGTTATGTATTGGTAGATAAAAGGATGTTGAGTAGACTTCAGGATTGTACATGTTTATTGAGGGGCACAGAATATATAGATCACTTTCTAGTTGTAGCTACACTGAGATAGTAAAAGGTAGATGGATACAAGGGAGAATAGAAGCATCAGGGAAGAGAGGGTGAAGGTTTTTAAACTAAAAGAGGAGGCTGTTAGAGTAAGATATAAAAGATATTGGAGGATAGATGGGCTATGAGAGCATGGGAAATGTCGGTCGAGAGGTATGCGGGTAGGACTTTAAAATGTAGTGTAGAGTGTTCTGCCAGAAGTTTGTGGTTCAGGAAGTGGGTTGCAGGAGGACGAAGAGGAGCGATTGGTGGATGGATGATGTAAAGAGAGTAGTCAACAGGGAGAAAAAGTTAGCATATGAGAATTTTTACAAAGTAGAAGTATGCAAGGAGGGAAGAGTATATGGAGAAAAGAGAGAAGTTAAGAGAGTGGTGAAGCATGTAAAAAGAGAGAAATGAGGAGGGTGGGTGAGGATGTTATCAACATAATTTTGTTGAAAATAAGAACAAAAGTTTTGGACGTGAGATTAACAAGTTAAGAAAGCCTAGAGAACAAATGGATTTGTCAGGTTAAAAATAGGTGAGGAGAGTTATTAAATGGAGAGAAGGTTAGAGGTATTGGGAAGAAGGAAGGATTATTTTGAGGAATTTGTTAAAGTGATGAAGATAGGGAAGCTGTGATTTCGTGTATAGGGAAAGGAGGAAAATAACTCTTGTAGGAGTGAGGAAGAGCCAGTTGTGAGTGTGGCGGGAAGTTCGGAGGCAGTAGGTAAATATGAAGGGGGTAAGGCAGCCGGGATTGATGGATAAAGATAGATATGTTAAAAGCCAGTGGGGGGATATAGTTTTGGAGTGGTTGGTGCAATTATTTATAAATGTATGGAAGAGGGTAAGGTACCCTGGATTGGCAGAGAGCATGCATAGTTCATTTGTATAAGGCAAAGGGCGGATAAAAGAGAGTGCAAAAATTATGGGGGATAAGTCTGTTGAGATGTACCTGGTAAAGTGTTCTATGGTAGAGGTATAATTGAAAGAATTAAGAGTAAGACGGAGAATAGGATAGCTGATGAACAAGGGAGGCTTTAGGAAAAAGGTAGGGGGTGTGTGGACGAGGTGTTTTACAGTGAATCATATAAGTGAACAGTATTTTAGATAAGGCTAAAGAGGTCTTTGATTGGCAGTTATGGACTTTGGAAAGGCGTATGAAGGGTGGATTAGGGGGGCAATGTGGCAGATGTTGCAAGTGTATGTGTAGGAGTAGTGTTACCTGTGAAGAGTGAAGAGTTTTTACGAGGATAGTGAGGCTCAAGTTAGAGTATGTAGGAAAGAGGGAAATTTTTTCCCAGTAAAAGTGGCCTTAGGACAAAGGATGTGTTGATGTCACCGTGGTGTTTAATATATTTAGTAGATGGGTTGTAAAGAAGTAATTGCGAGGGTCTTGGCAAGAGGCGTGGAGTTAAAGAGATAAGAATCACACACAAAAGTGCGAGTTGTCAACAGCTGCTCTTTGCCGATGACACTGGTGCTCTTGGGAGATTCTGAATGAGAAGTTGCAGAGATTGGGTGGATGAATTTGGTAGGGTGTGCAAAGAAGAAAATTAAAGGTGCCCTGAATACAGGAAAGAGTAAGGTTATGAGGGGATAACAAAAGATAGGTGATGAAAGATTGAATATCAGATTGGAGGGAGAGAGTAGGGAGGAGGTGAACGTATTCAGATATTTGGAGTGGACGTGTCAGC